>CM053769.1:479468377-479554848 GCA_028658325.1 Potorous gilbertii
ACCTGTGAGTGCTCCAAGAAATTCCCTTAAGTTGCAAAGAAGCCATCAACTTGTACTGGTAAAGGAGTTTATCTAGGCATTCTCTATGTCAGTGAGATCACAGGTGTCCAGGCTGTACTCGCATCCCTATCTCCATCCCTTTCCTCCTGGGTGCTTATACTCAAAGCTCAATCTTGTCTGCTTTCTCTAGTGTGGCTGATCATGGCATGAAAACTTTGTACGCTCAGAGGTGAGACTTACGGAAGCAAGCGATGACAAAGAGAAGTCGGTATTTTGTAACAGTAGAGGAAGACAGAAAATATGAACAGCTTTCCCCATATATGATTGGAAGAATGGCCTTCTTGGAGTCAGGAAGACCTGAGTACAAATGTGACCTCAGATACTTATTAGCTCTGTGACCCTGGGCAAGTCACTTACTCCTATTTGCTTCAGTTTCCTCATCTGTAAAATGAGTTGGAGATGGAAATGGCAAACCAAATTCCAAGAAAACCCCAAATGGGGTCACAATTGAAATGACTCAGTGGTGAATAAATTGTGTGTTGACTGTCTGACTTTTCATAATAATATTAAGATATTTTAATTCCTAACATAGTAAATATCAGTAGATATAACCCACATAAACAAAAGCTCTTTGTAGCCCCTGATTTTTAAAAGTGTAAAAGGGTCCTGAGACCAAAAAGATTGAGAACCACTGACCTAAATCACAGACCTCTCATTCTACCAGTGAGACAAAGGTCCAAAGTAGTGACTTTGGTAAGGAATTTGAATTTGAAGGAAGATTCAAGGTCATCTCTAAAGGCCCCACCTGGGTGAATGATACCCTCAACAGAAACAAGGAAGCCAGAAAGGGAAGCAGGTTTTAAGTGGAGCTGGTAGGGTTGAGGCACAGTATCTATTGAATTGTGTGAAACAGAAATCTTTACTAGTGTAATTTTAATGGAGAATTACTTTTCTTTTTTTGTGATAATGAGTGTTCATAGATCACGGTGAGTGAAATCCATTCTCGCTGCTAGGTCTGAATCTAGATGGGGAAAATCCCTCTAGTTTTATTCTGATCCTGATTGATTCCTAATAATTTTAAGAATGGGAGCAAATAGGATAGAGAGGAGCTAGTATTTCACACATTCTGTTATAATATATTACATTATTTGGCAGCCTCTCCAAGTAAGGTAACAAGCAAGCATTTGGCAGAAGTTAGCTTGAGTTTGGGGGTTATTTCAAATCTACAACTTGAAAAGAAACTTTGGGGAGTGCAACTTGAAACCAGAAGTTTGGTTTTCACAATTACCTATTGAAACAGGCCCTTGGGGTTTTCTCGTAATTACCAACACACTATGGGGTCATTGGCAGTTGATCGGGGAAATCAGGAAACTGCCAATAGGTTTCCTGCCTAAGCAGTTTGCAGACTCTTGCCAATGTTTCTCCTCCTGTCCCGGTGGGGAATGTCCATGGATCGATCCTATACTTAGAACCATAGGATCCTAGATTTAGAGTTGGAAAGGACTTTGGGGATCATCTAATCCTATGCCACCCTGCCCCCATTTTACAGATGAGGAGACTTTGGCCAAGAGAAATTAAGTGACTTGGCCAAGGTCAAACAGGTGGTAAAGATAGGAGTTTAAAACCCAGTTCTGACTCTAGAGAGCCAATGATCTTTCCACTGGCCATCCTAGATGTCCAGGGCTTATAATGTTTACTATTTTCAGTATCTACTGTTTCTAAGGAAAAGGGATATTTATTTTCCTTTTCAGCTTGTACATTCAAGTGATTGTGGATGATTGTACCATCTGTTCTCTTGGTCTCTACTCAATCCTTCTACATAGATACTTTTGAGTGGAGAACAATCCAGGGCTGCTCCTGTTGCCTCTAGATATTTATTTATTCACTGTTTTCAGCTCAAATTGTTAATCCACTTTTGCTGGCTATTAATATCTACTTATGCTTCTATCTCTCAGTGACTGAGTATGAGACTACCCAGATGGGCTCCCGACTCAATGTCACATTTTGGTGGGGGGCCCTTTTTTTAACACGTCACTAGAGTAGGCAGGGACCCACTTTTGTAGTCACATCCACAAAGACGAGAGGTATGCATTTTGGAAATTTTAGCAGCAATGGAACATCGAAGAGAATGCCCAACCTGGCATTGAGTTGATTTCGTTCAGTGACAGATTGTGAGGAGCATCTAGAAGGTCATCTGGCAAGTCTCCATGTTTGAAGGTCTTGTCTGTGGAATTCAGGGCAGGGAATCATCTTGCCCACCCACCCCCTCTCATTTTACAAATGAGGAAAGTGAGGCACAGAGGTTATGCAGCTCACCCAAGATCATATAGGTACCCTTGGCGGGGGGATGTTACCATTTTCTCTCTTCCATTCATAGGCACTTAGGAATCTCCAGAGGAAAACCCTGACTTGGGAACTGCAGAATTAGATAAATCATGAAATACAAAAGCAGAGCATTCAAATGATTTCCCCACATTATTTTTCATATCTTTATTGTTGGTGGATGGGGCAGGAAAGGAAACAAAAATACGTGTCATAGAAGAGGTGAAAGGCTCAATGAGAGCACGGTCATTTTCCTTCTGTCTGTCTGTCCTCCATTCCCTCTCTCCCAGCTCTCTTAGAAAGAACTCACATAGAGTCTATCCAAAGCATCAGCTCTGAAATAATGTTCTTCCACAGTGTGCTCAGAATGCACATTAGAAGGTGTTGGAGTTTTTACATGACTGGAAGATTAAAGAGCGGTTTCAGTCTCCCATTGATTTATAAGTATCTCTTTCAGACGATAACTAATTTTAGGATTGTACACACTGCAAACACACACACAGAGCACAAACCTTTGTGAGTAACTTGTTACTCTAGAACCATGACAGAAAGAGTAATAATTGGTTTGTCAAAATGGCGGGTGGTATAGTGAACTTGGAGCTTGTGGGGTTTTTTTTGTTTTTTGGGTTTTTTTGGCAGGAGCATATTCATAAGCCATTGAGGAGGACTTTCTTTGTCAAGGCATATATTTGAAATGTGTTTCTGTTTTGTTTTAAATGAATTCTTATCACCCACCAAAAGCAAAATATGGTCATCTGGGGTCACTCCACAGAAAAATTGGTGGACCACCCTTGGATCCCCCACAGAGATGTGAGGGGTCAGAACTTCTCGTGTCACTGAATCATTCCATCAGTCCTTATATATGGCATAGGTTCCTTTCGATCTCTTCTTGGTTCATAAGATTTAGAGCTGAAAGGGCCCTTAGAGATTGTCTAACTTCATCAAGGTTGTATGATATAGAGAGAAACATGTTGGGTATAGGGACTTTGTATATGAATAAGCTGTCTCTAATAGAATATAAGCTCCTTGAGAGCAAGCACTGTTTCACTGTTCTTTGTCTCTCCAGTGCTTAACATAATTACCTGACCTATAATAGGTACTTAATAATTGTTTTTGATTGATTGTTACAATACTAATAACAGCTGATATTTATAGAGAGCATTAAGGGTTTACAAAGCACTTTATATCATTTCATCTGATCCTAATAACAGCCCTATGATATAGATGCCCTTATTATTTCCATGTTTACAAATGATGATACTGAAACTAAGAAGTTAAGTGACTTGCCATGGTTCACATAGCTACTAAAAGTCTGAGGTAGGATTTGAACTCAGGTCTTCCTGGTTACAAGCCCAAGACTGTAACCAATGTACAACTTAGCTGCTAAATCTCAGTTTTCCTCATCTTTAAAAGGAGATATTGGACCTAGAAATGACAATAATAACAAACAACAGCCAGCATTGACATAGCTCCTACTATGTGCCAGGTACTGTGCTAAGTGCTTTACAAATACTTTCTCATTTAGCTAACAATGTAGATATTTCTATAGTACCAAAGTATTTTATATACGTGACTTTATCTAATCCCAGTAACAACCCTCTCAGGAAGACTCTACAAGCATTATTACATTTTACAGATAAGGAAAGTGAGGCTTTGACTGGTAAAAGGATTTTTCCAAAAGTTACATAGGTAATAAGTAGATAGCATCAGGTTTTCAATGCAGGTCCTTTGACCCCATGTCCAGGAGTCTTTGCTGCAGAGTCATGCTGACTCCTATCTGTCACCCTCTACACTTTGGAACTACTTCCCTCTTTATGTCCCTTGGATTCTTAACATGACTCATCTCGATTATCTGGTGTGCTGAGATCTCCCCCTTTCTCCATACATCTCAACTAAATCACCCCAGCAGCCAGATTATATGAACAGAGAATAAAAGACTATTTTTAAAATAGTATATCCTTGATTTCCATTTTGAGTCATTAGATTATGATCTTCCAGTAGTAGAGAACCTACTTTTGGAATATTCTGCCTTACTAACTCCTGGACAAGTCAAGGACCATTGCCAGTGAAATATGGTCAGCACATTCCTTAGTTCCCCAGACATTTAGTGAATATTTTGTTTTATGTCAGATCTCTGTGATGCAGTCCTATAAAAAATGGTACCTCTTGTGATAAAGGATGGCCCTCTTGGATGCGAGAGGAATGAAGGAAAAAGTGAAAGATAGCCATTAATATTAAATTTTAAACAGATTAACATTTCATGCCACATAAGCATTTATTAAGTGCTGGCAACCTATGCATGCCAGGCATGGTGCTGGGTGCTAGAAATAAAAAAGACAAAAACATAACAATGTCTGCCCTCAGAGAGCTCAGATTCCCTTGGGGAAAGCAGCACATTAGTCAATAGCACATGGTAAGTATTTACTCTGGGCCAGGCACTGTGTGAAGCCCTTGCGCTACAAAGAAAGGCTAAATAAATAAATAAATAATTGAAGCCCCAAACCCAATTCCTGCTCTGATGGAGGAGCTCACATTTTAATGAGGGAGACAAACTTTAAATTTCTTGGTACATATAATATACAGATAAACATACACACGAAGTTATGAAATATAATGATATATAAAAATGTAAAATGTGTAAACATGAAGTTATAGAATATAGTAATATATAAAATATGTAACAATATAAAATATATGCAGAGTTACTAAGTACAAAATGTGTGCAAAGTAGCTAGTCAATAACCATTTATGAAACAGCTACAGGCACTGTGCTAAATGTCGGAGGTACAATTGGGAAAAAAGGAAGAAAGCCCTTGCCCTCATTCATGGGAGCTTGCAATGACACAGGAGAAATTTATCCAAAAGCCAGCTGAAGAGCTGGGGAAGTAGGTGTGTTGTCAGCAAAGATACAAAGTAGATATGAAAAAATAGAGGCAAGGGCAGAAGGGTGCCTAGCAATGGCAGAATCAGAACCGGCTTCCTTCTGGGAAACTGCCCCTGAGCAGGTTCTTGAAGGAAGCCAAGGGAACCCATGGCAGGGAGGTGAAGAGGGGTATGCCCCAGGAGTGGAGCTGGCATGCCATGTTGGGGAGCAGCAAGTAGCCTGGTCTGATTGGAATGTGGAATGAGAAGACTTCTGTATTTTAGAATCAGAAGGCACATTTGAGATGGTTTTGCAGATGAGGGAACCAAGGCTTAGAAAGGGGAATTGATTCACATAACTTCTCACTCTCTAAAGAGACTACAGTGCTATGATTGTTGTCTGGTTGCCCTGTTTATTGCCAGAGGTGATACCATCCTAAACTGAAGTGGAAGCATGCTTGGGGCAAGGGCAGGTTCCCTAGTAGAAGATTTTGGGGGCCTTCGGACCGTGTGCTCATCTTTTCTCTGCCTTGTGAAGTCTGCTTTGCCTGAAACCCTGAGTTTTTGAGACCCTGGTCACCCATCATCAACATCATCACCTCCATTAATGCATCAATATGTCATTCGAGAGTGCTTTAAGTTTTGAATACCTCACACTGGCCCTGTGACATAGATACTTTTATTATGTCCATTTTGCAGATGAAGAAGCAGGCTGAGAGAGGTTCAGTAATTTGGTCAGGGTCACACAGCTGATGAGCACCTGAGGGTCGTAGGGTGCAGACTTAGGTCATGGTGATTCCAGGTCATTGTGCCACCTACTGGCATAAAAGTCACACCATCTAGGGATACTCATGCAAGAGACAACTCACCCTTCCCAACACAAACACCCCTTCCCTTCTAGGTCAAAATCATATGAACTTGTTTCCTCTAGTTTGAAATGCTGCAGTGAAACAGAGAAGAAAAGGAATATTAGAACGCTAGATCACCAGGAGTGGCATTGGGGGGGCCTTCTTTAGAGATAGCCACACTGTCTTACATTGCTCAGGACAGGCTGAGGAGAGCCAGGTTAAGTTCCTGATAGCAGATCAAATTAAATGCAGAGTTCCTTATCTTTTTGGCATGGATGCTGGCCCTCCATGAACATTTATCATCAGTCATTTACTATGTGCCAGACACTGTTAGGGGATGAGGATACAAAGGCAAAAAAAGAAAATGAAGTTGCCCATGCCTTTAAATCTAGCAGGAAGCATTTATTAAACACTTATTGTATACCCAGCACTGTGCTGGGGCAGCTTGGGGATAAAAATAAAGGAACTTCCATTCTATCATGGGAGACACCATCATCTGGAGGGCAGGCTAGGTTACCTGAAACATTCTACATTTGATTTGTGGATCATTGAAAAGGTTCCATGTTTTCCAGTGTGTGCATTATCTTTGACAATGAAGCAGATGAGAGACCCTTCTTCCCCTCACTCCCCCCCACCCAAGTTTCCTTAGTTGGTTGTTGGTTTCAATCTTGCCTCCCCTAGTCCTTTCCACTGTGTCCCTTTTCTCTTTAATTATCAAATTTATTGAGAAATAATCCAAAATGTGTTCATACTAAGGAATAAATGACTAGCGAAGTTGACATTATTTCCTCTAAGCATTAATGAGGTGAGTTAAGAGAGATGGGGATATATATGTACATATATATATATATATATATATATATATATACACACACACACACACACACACACACACACACACACATATGTATGTATTTTTTTTCATTCTTAGGAATTAGGCTATGAACAAGTAGGAAAGGATTTTATTTGGGAGGGATGGAGGGAAGAAGGGCTAAAATAATCCACCTGGGAGGCTATGTGTAAAAGGAGATTGACTTGGCTTCAAAAGTCTCTTGCAGTTCTGAATCTCTGATCTGTGTGCTTTCTTTGTGTGTATCCTCTCCCTCCCCCATATAGTCTCACTAATGATGACTCTGATGACTTGTGTATATTTGGATGTAGACCTGAGATTCCATAGAAGTGAGCTGTAGAGCAAACTATAGACCCTCGACCCTATAGAAAGTCCATATTTCTTCAGTGGATTTGTTGAGATGATGTCATAGTGGTCCCTCTTCTGTCACCTTCCCTTTGTTCCTTTCTTTCAGGATTTCAGAAATGGGTTCATGTGTTGCAAATAGGACATTCTATCTAGCCACCTCCCAATGCCCAGCTGTTTGCCTTAGCATGGGCTAAAAAAATTCTTTTTTAAAATTTGAGTGTATATTTTCCAAAGAGGCCTGCTTTAAGAATAGGTCTATTCAGAGCCCTTGAATCTTAATTTATTTTTACTATGCATTTGGAATTTTTCTTGCTTAATTTGCTGTCCGTACACTAATCCATTTTCCCACTTTTTAAAGTTCCCCAGTGTTGTTTCTCTTGCTTATCTTAGGAAGATCTGTGTTCCCATTTATCAAAACAAATGGCAAACTGGGGACCATTTAAAGTAGTTTTTTAGTTAATAAAACCAATCTTCTTGTTCTGTTATGTTAAAAGTACATTATCTTTTTATTGCCGTCTCTATATGGCTATGTCTGTTTTCCTTCTTAGCAATTTCAGGACTGCTCCACTTGCTTGCTGTGTAGAGAATTACAAAACTATTAAGGGTGGGGCAGAACCAGCTGACTTACAGTACAAACCATTTCTCAAAATAACCACAACAGTCCAATGCTGATGTGTAATTTACGTCACAGCATGTTTTTATGAAATCGTTTGTGCTGTATTCATTTAGATTCCGGGTGGAATCTTGCTCTTTCTCTCTTTTAATCAAGCATTTTGCTTTTATAAAAAAAAAATATTTTCCACTCCTTGTCTTGGCATGCCTCCAATTTAACAGCTTTGGTGAGAAAAAATAACTGATCTTTTTTTTTCCCCTTTCTCTCTTAACAGTTTAACTGCAAGTGTATTTTCCCCTTTGATGTAGACTTGGGCACTAACTTGACTGCCTTGAGAAAGGTTTAGACATGTGGTAGGACACATTACCCAGAACTGTAACCAAGAATTGATAAAGTTGATGAACAAATTTGGAATTTTAAACAATTCCAACCAATTCAGGCTAGTTAGCTGTGTTGCTGTGGTGTATTTTCCTTTTACAAACGTCTTTCTGTATAATGTCTTGTAATTAGAACAGGAAATCATTGAGTAACTGTAAGATGAATAAGAGTACTTAGACTGAAAGGAAAATTACCTTCCGAGAAATTATATTCAGAATTTTTTTTTCCCTGCCACACGTTACTGTGTTGGTAATGATGGTAACAGCTGTAGCTACTCTTATCTGCGTTCTTCTTCTGCTTTTTGTTTTCTGGATTCAGTCTTCATTTTCAGTAATATCAGAAATGAATGGACAGAAAATAGGAAACGCCTAATTATGACAAATATTCAGTGTCACAACCGAGCAGCAATTAAATGGAAACTTCAATATAATTATCAATTGCAGAAAAAGCTGGAGTGAAGCCAGGTATATAAAGTTGATGCCTCTTCTAGCTGGTTGCTAGGAGCACAGGAAAAAGTATAAAACGTTGAGAAAGGAATGTCTAATGTAATAAACTAACAGAAGGCAACATAAATCATGGAGAGAGGAGTTCATATCGACACAATTTTACTTCAATTGGCCTGAAACTAGACATTAAGTTTTATCACACAAGCAAATTCAGATTGGTCTTTTAAAAACCACTCTCTGTTGTCTTTGAAGCAGTGGGGACGTTGTGTTTTGAGCATAGCTTTAATACATATTTGGAATCTTTTAAGTGAAAAATCCGTAAATGTTTGTTTCTATTGGCATCCAAATGCCTTCACCCTAATACGATTAAGAGAACTAAAGGGTCGGATTCTTGGCAGATTTCTCAGTTGAGGTAATTAGGTGCAGGAAGGAACATGCATACTTTTTCCATCAAGCTCTATAAAATCCTGGCGTGAAGGGTTTTTTTTTTTTCAAGTGAAAAAAAAGCTTACTGATGTTCGAGGTAGATTATGGTGGTTAGCTGTAACTATAATAGTCTAATGTTTCCGAAACAATCAGCCTTCCTTTAATTCCTCCCCCCACAACTCCCCAGCCCCAAGAATGAAAAAGAAAGTTGCATTTCTGAATCATTTTGGGAAGGTATGGAAGCAGATTTATCCTCAGAAAATCATGTTTTCAGCCACTCTGTGTATTTGGCCAGCTTTTGCTATTAAAAAAATAGCATTATGGATGTTTGGAAGTCAGTGCCCCATTAAGTTATTGTGTTTGCTATTTCATGCATCTCCTCTTGCACAAAGACAACTTGAGCTACACGCTATTCAGCCTGAATGCCTGCTCTTACCCTGTCTCCCCCACACACCCCCACCTCCCACTCCCCCAGCCCAGCGATGTGAATTAAGCAGTGGTATACAGTTACTGTTTGAAAAGCATGGGTGGAGTCTCCCAATGTAATTACAGTTTCTCTATGGAATTCTGTTTTGAACTTTGAAAATATATAAATAAATGAAAAATTGACATTGAGAGAGGTTAACAAAACTTGTAATTATGATATAAGCCCCTGGATTAGAGTAATTTTGGTTGAGCATCTACAAGCAATGTACTTTAGGTATTAACTTTTAATAGGTAAAATTCTTTTTATTGAAGTTAAAATAAGGTTTAGCAATTTTGTATCTCCTGTTCACAAGCTAGTAATTCTTTTTAAAAATAGGCATTACAGATTGGGGCGGGGGAGAGTGGACATGGGGAAAAACAGATTGTCACTAGGGAGTGAATGGTTACCTTACTAGAAACTCATAATTATATTAATTGAAAATTTTCACCAGTGCCAGAAGCTCCTCACTGATCATTTTCTGTTGACTAAAAATTAGAGTAATATACACACCCCAACTCAGGGCAGCCTTCTGGAGTTGGGAGAAGAAAACTTCTTTTTCTCAGGGCTGTATTTTGTTAGAGCAATGCTTTGATTTCTTTTCATATGTGGGTGTGGTTGAAAGAAAATCTTTGTTCCAGGAACACTTTGTTTGTCTTTCACTAAACAAATGTGCAATTTATCCATTCTTTATTCATTCTTAGATTTATCTGTTGGCCCTATTATGAATTGGAAAGGGGAAAAATGCACGGCGGACCATTTGTTGGCAGGCCTTTTTTGCATGGCTAACTTTGCATTGAAGTGTTTATTTTGTACACTTAATACATACACATACACACACATATATGATGAGCCACACAACTAAGAAAAAGTCATTTGGAAAACAAGTAACTTGGAGTTTATTTTATAAAAAAAAATGTCTCTCAAGGTTGACCTGGCTTCCTTTTTTTCCCCACGTGCCCAGTCAAGGTGCTGTATCAGGCATTGGGTTTTACAGGATCTTAGTATTGAGTCTTGAGGAAGTTAGTTCAGTACAAAGGTAAAATCAGGGAGGCAGAGAATTTTTTGAATTGAAAGAGAACTTTGAAATCATCCATTGTACCTCCCCCTGTCTCCTGTTCCAACCTGACCCCCAAATAAATTTTACATATAAATTGATAGATTCCTTAATATCAAGATGACCACAAATGGTCTTAAGTGGATTTTTTTCCACAGAGAGGCCACCAAGTAGTAACTCCCAGTAAAGGGTTTCTGTACTTCTGGACCCCTGTTTGGCAGCTGTTTCTTCATGTCTCCCCTACCCGGAGGGCTAACTCTTCAATTTTCTGGAGAGCCAGGGAGGTTTGGCATCTTGGTGTGGTGGTTTCAGAAGTTCATGGGAACCCCCTTTGGGGAAGGACTCGTTAGCAAGAAGACTTGTCAGGCTTGACCTTTGCTTTATCCATGCAGTGCCAGCACCTCTGACCAGTTCTCTCAATTCAAACATCAGTCCAACAAAGTTGTTGATGAAATTTGGTTGGCAAAATAACCTGTTGATTTCATTCTTTTCATCTGTGAACCAGTTGTTTTGGCATCACATGACTTTGCTCAAAATGGAGAATAATTCAGATTGATGATTGTCATCTGTTTATAGATTTATTGAGTCCCAGATCTGTTGCTGGAAAGGGACCATTTGAATTGTTAGAGGTTGAGAGAGTATTTGTCAAGAGATTCTCAACAGTCAGTAAGTATTTGTTAAGTGCTTCCTAGGTTCCAAGCACTATAATGTCACTGGTGATACAAAGATAAGCCCCTGCCCTCAGAGAGCTTACATGGAGGAGACACCATGTGAATAAGTAAGTACATACAAGATGTGTACAAAAGGAGAACGAAATGGAAGAGATGGGATATGATTGCAGAGGGAGAGAAAGGGAACAGGAAAGTCCTCATACAGAAGGTGGGATTTCAGCTGAGTCTTGAAGGGATCCAAGAGGTGGAGAAGAGGGAGCCAAGCATCACAGACCTGGAGTGGAGAGATAGCCAGATGGGAAGCAGTGAGGAACTATAAGCAGGCCACTGTAGATGGATTTCAGAGTATATAGAAAGGAGGATGGTATAAGAAGGCTGGAAAGGCAAGAAGAGGTTAGGTTCTCAAAAGCTTAAATGTCAAATAGAGGATGGAGATATATATATAAAATTTATTTATAAATATATGTATATATAAAATTTATTTATAAATATTTACATTATATATATATATATATACATACATATAATATAAATATTTATATAGAGAGAGGTAATGGGGAACCATTACAAAAACACATGGGACATTCTGGTCCACAGCTGACTATTTTCCACAGTTTTCTGTGAAATGAGTTGTTCTTGGCCTAACTAATCAGGAACCACCGTCCTCTGCTCATGAACATTCATTAACATCTGTGCTACCTCATTTTAGCAGAAGTTTGTGATCTAAGAGTGATGATGGTAAGAAGACATAGAGACAACTAAATAAGCAAGCAGAAACTTTCTTACAAGTAGGGCTGTCCCAAAATAAAATTGTCTTGGTGGCCAAGACAGGGGCACTCCCCTTTGGTGGAAACGCTGGACACCCCCTAGTTCAGTGTGTGGTAGAGAGGATGCCTTTGAGCGCAGGTTGCCCTAGGTGGTCTCTGAGGCCCCTTTCCATGCTGAGACTTTGTGATTTAGTGCTTGAAGCAATAAATGAAAACGTTTCATAAATGTATGAAGCATTACATAAGCAGCTGTTCTAGATTGTTGGAGAATAGAGAATGAGTTGCGGCTTATTTTAGTGAAAAGGGCATTGACTGGCTTTCACTTGATCAAGAAAGACTTTGTAGAAGAGGTGAGATTTCAGAAACTGCTTAAACAAAGGAGGGAAATTCAACTATATTGAGCATTTGTCAAGAATTTACCATATCCGAGGCACTCTGCCAGGCATGGGGACTACAGAGATATAAAATGACCTAATCCCTAACCCCAAAGGGCCAATGTATCAGTGAAGGGGTGAGATATGTGCACAAATAAAGTTGAGAGGGCCCAGATTTTAATCCTGCCCCGGCCAATGGGTGACTGGCCAAAGCCCTCAGTCTCTCTGGGCCCCAGTGTCCTTATCTGTAAAATGGTGAGTGGGAAGAATTAGAGATTATCTTCAGTTACATTTCCCACTCTCAATCTTACTATCATCATCACCCTAGATTAGAATGAGAAAATGTTATGGAATAGGTCAAAAAAGGTATATGCAAGAGATTTATTGAGCCCAAAAGAGGAGGGGAAGGGGTGGGGGGAGATTTCAGGTATTTTGTGGGAGAGCCCAGTGTCAAGGGAAAGGATCATTGAGTAAAGTAGGAGTAAGGTCTAAGGAATGAGAATGGGTGAGAAAGTGACATAGTCCAAAGGAATCACATGAATTTCTCCATTAAGGAATGATACCAAAGGTTTCTTTTTCTCTTGTTAAGTCCTAAGTGTTACTACCTTTATCTTACAACTTGCTTCCTCATTTGTAAAATAAGAGGATTGGAATCAATTGCTTCCACGGTCCCTTCCCCTCAAAATCTGTAATCCTATAATATAGAGAAACTGAGGCAGTCATCATACATGTTGCTCCATGCCAATGAACACTATTGCTTAGAACCTCATTAAGGATTTTTGAGTTTCCTGGCTTCCAGGCAATCATCAGACCACAGCCCCATTCTCATTTGAAATTTCTTCTTCCATGGAGGGTGGCACTTAGATACTCTTGAGTTTTGAAAAAGACTGGTGGATGTTAACACTTAATATTTAGTAAGTGCTTCAACTTTATAGGAAGTACTTACTTTAACCAAAAGCATGAAACTATTTTTGGGTCTGCTTTAAAAATCTCAAATTAGCATGTCTTGGGAGACACATTCTATCGTCTTTAAAAATGGCTTCTAATTTTGGAACTTTCCTTCAATGTAAACATATTTCCTTTTAATTAAGTGTGCCAGCCAAAGAAGTGGTTACCCACAAACTAAGCAGGAGGCTAAGAAATGTAAACTGTAAAAAGATGTCATCTTGCAAGCCGTGAAACATCTCCATTCGAGGAGAAACAAGCGGCGCGAGGAACTAAATGAACATAAATAGAAATACATCTGGGTATTAGTCTCCTATCTGAAAAGGTCACATCCGCACCTTCTCTTGGTACTGATGATGTTCTATCATTATATCCTCTCCTTCCTAAGACATTTCCCACTGGTTACCAGATGGCCACAATAGTCTTGGTATCCTTAACAACTGTCTTGTACAAATCCCTACAGCATGGTAAGGCCTTCAAATAGTGAGTGTTTTCCCCTTGGATAAGTAAGTGACATATTTGGGAATTGCTTACAATTGTCCCTATGGTAGGTTTGTTGAGTGCAGTGGCAGACTGGGCTCTGGGATGCTAAATCTAGCTTGGTGTTGCATAGACTTGGAGTCAAAGAAAGGATGGATTGTTTGTCATTTATTGAGCTTTGGATGATGGAGGGACCTATCCATAAAGAGCTCCATTTGGTGAATGGGTGCTAAACATACCAAGACATAAAGAGCCATCAAGAACATCAAGAACAGTCTTCATTAAAGTTGCTGAAGCATTTCATCAGACTTAAGTTGGCTCTGATTGAGTCCTTTAACAAGGGCTCTTGGGATGTACTTCTCAACAGGGCTCCCTTCGATTTGCCAAGTTGCCAGATGGATTTTGAAAGTTTGGGGAACATTGGAATAGGAGAAGGAAAAGCATGACTAGCTGGGGGTGACTGGCATGGAAGAGACTCAGGAGACAGGGGATTATCATGATGATGATATTTAGATCCATAGAAATCAGAGAAATACCCTACTTTCTCTCCCAAACAAAGCATACTGTGTGAAGTCCATATGTCTAATGGATCAATGGATTGAGGGAAAGGCATGAGCTATGGCTCTGATGAATGAGAGTTGACATGAGATGTCTTATTTCTATATATCATACCACATAGAAAACAAAATCTGGAGATTGAAATTATGATGTGGTCATGTGTTGATTATTGTATGCCTTGCCTTCTTCGTAATCGAGGTGTTTTCTTGCTTTTCTAGGTGAGGACGATGAGGATTCTAACGTGATTGTCCTCAGCTATCCCCAGTACTGTCGATACCGCTCCATGCTGAAGCGTATTCAAGACAAGCCATCATCAGTGCTGACAGACCAGTTTGTGTTAGCCCTGGGGGGCATTGCTGTGGTCAGTAAGAATCCTCAAATCCTTTACTGTCGGGACACTTTTGACCACCCAACTCTTATAGAAAATGAGAGTATATGTGATGAATTTGGTAAGTCTGTTTCTTTTTTGTTTCCCATGTGAAACTTTCCTTTCTTGCTACTTGTTTTAGGCTCCTAAAAGAGCAGTAATGGTGAGCAGCGCTCCCTCTCACATGTCTGATGTTTCCACCCAATTACTGTGCCAAACGATGGTTGGCTGTGGATTCTTAACCATGTTCGGGTCTCTCTCACAACCTCTGTTTACCATAGGGAAAGGGGTTATTAGTCTACAGACAAGTTGTTCAGCACATACAGCATGAAGCTGCTTGTTAGACCTTGAAATTGGACTTTGGGAAAGAACCAAAAGTCATAAAGCTTCCTGTTACAGTGAACTTGAGTTGCTTGGTTATTGTTTTTACTTAATGGTCACTCATTTGTCATTGTGATGCAACACTAGATACTGGCTCTGTTGTGGACCAACAGGCATCTTGGGTTTGTCTTCGTGCTGTGTTGGTTTTTCCTTGACAAGTCACTCAGCGAACTTAAGTCAGTGTGTGTATTTCATTGTCATTATTCTCATAGAATTAGATGTCCACCACTGACATTTCAGAGCACCATTTTGGAAATCTCTTTGCTGTACTTTGGATCTTAGATCTCAAGCCAGAAGGAATCTTAGAAGCTGAGGCTTGGTGGTGGGTAAAAATTCGGCCAAGGCGACATGGGGCAGTAAGCCCAAAGGTAGAATTTAGAACTCAAATTCTTTGACTGAAAGTTTCCACTGCCTTTCAAGTATAGATTATGAAGTGCTTCACACACACACACACACACCACACCCCTCTCTGTCATTCAGGCCCTAAACATTGTACAATTCTAAATTGTTGCTTACTGACATGCTATGACCTGATGTATCTCCTTGTCTTGACTCTCTCAAATGGGCTCCTAGTTACAGGGTGGTTCTCTGTGGTATCTACCAATTGACTCTACACAGCCACGGTAATCATTGTTGTAATGCCCATGGAGAGACTTCATTGAGATTCCCCCCAACCCAATTTCTCTGCTGTGGGGGAGTTGAGGGGAGAAAGGGATGGACCATAGTTAGGACAGCATTCAGTGGACCCCAAAGCCTATGAAAGACCTGAAACTGTTGGTTGATACTATTTCAGTTATGGAATCTATAGGTCCATCAAATCTCTAACAGATCTTAAAAGGAATATACTGCTTAGAAAAAAGAAAGAAGATTTCATCACCTCTCCCCCACCTTCCCCCAGTATATAAAGCAAAGATATGTGAATATTTTAGTACAAATATATCTGGCCATAATAATTAGGGTGGTAGATGTTTCTGAAATGTCTTTGAAATAAAATTTTTATTCAGTTAGATAAAAATATTTGTGTAAATGTATCCCTTTCTTCAGTCCTACCCTAAGCTTCCCTCTTTGGCCCCTCAAACCACCCTCTCCACCCCCACCCCCCAGCCACTCTACTGAGGCCTCTAATTTACTGACACAAAATAAAACCGAAAGAATTCCTTTCCTCTTGTTTGAGAGCATTTGAAATTAGAATTTCACAATGTAATGCAATGAAAAAAAAGGTTTTAACCTTTGGGGCTAATTTAAGAGTTATTAGTCATTGAGTTTCAAAGCTCTTACCATTAAGATTCTTCTGTAATTTGAGAATTTAACAGTTCAACAGTGATCGAGATGGCTGTTTGAGTTACTAAATCCATTTTAAATGTTTCTTCCAAACCTTTGCATCTGACTTTTGAAGCCATGTTTTCCTAAATCTCCTGGTGACATTGCTTATTTTAATGCTCTTTTTCTTCCTGGACCTCTTAAAGTAGAAACTGTCTTTTGCAGTGTTAACTTTCTTTATTGAAGGTACCTTTAAAGAACTTCTGGGATATCTGGCCATAATAATTAGGGCGGTAGATGTTTCTGGAATGGAATGCCTTTGAAATTTTCCCATAGTGTGCTATGAGGCAAACTAGCAAAATCAGGGAATTTCTTCATTTGGGAAACTTTGATATTACCTGTCTTCCTCCCCCTGTGGAATGCACGTTAAGTTTCCAAAGAGTGTACTTTTAAATCATCTGGTCTTGCCAGGGAGCCATAGGCTGAAGGAGTTTGTTAAAATGTATGGCTAGGATTTCTCCCCACAACTAGCAGTTGGTAGAAGGACATAAATTTAATTAGTGACTAGCATTAAACAAATGTTACTAATATTAAACACTGCCAGATGACTGAAACACTTCTGTTTGATTACCCAAAGTGCCAGGGGGTTCACAGATGAATTTGTTGCACAGTATATATATTCTGTACCACACGTCTGGTTGCTTCAGTAATTGGTCAGATGTAATTTAGGTAACAGTTTGCCTGTGCTGTGAAAATCAAATTTTATTAGCCATATCACCAGGTGGATGAATAGGATACCTGATGGCAAAAAGTACATGGCACTTAGTAGCTGCACCTTTGACATGTGAAATGTGTGAGTGCTTGTAGAATACCTCTCAGTTGCCCATTGTAAAGATAGTGTCTGTTTTCCTGGTTCTAACAAATGTTTATTTAATCAACCAATATTTCCTGAGCTCTTGCTATGGACAGTGTACTGTGTTAGGTGCTGTGGGGGAGAGGAGAGTTCCTTGTGCTGAGGAGTCCTTAGGCTGGCTGGAAAGACAAGAACTCTCTTTGTCGTTGTCTGTATTCTGTGTCTCACTCTCTGTCTCTGTCTCTGACTGTCTATTGCGCGTGTTCTCTCTCTCCTACACACACACACACACACACACACACACACACACACACACACACACACACACACACACTTGCCCAAAGGCTAATTGACAATGTGCATACAGAGAGGTATATAATTAAGCGTCAAGTGAGCGATACAGACAAAAGGTGTCTGTATAGGGGTTGAGAGAAAGGAGAAATAGAGTTTGGGGTATAAGGCAGAAGGTTCATAGAAGGATTCATGGTAGGGTATGAATTGGTCATGAAAGATAAACAAGAGTATAGAAGATGATTAGGGGGAAGATATATATGTGTGTGTGTGTGTGTTTATATTATATTACATGTTATAAGCATAATTATGTGACATATTTTTGAATATAGTATCTGTTTGAATAATAAATTATATAATTATGTATATGCAGATAGATATTTTTTAAAAAAACAAGTCTCCCTATTTCACCTGGACCTGGAAGGGCCAGGGCTACTCACAAACCCCGTTTCACAAATATAGATTGACATGGATGTTTCATCCTGCTCCATTTCTGACCTGGACCAGTTCTCTCCTCCTAGCAGTCCACTCCATCTGGGGCCCCACTGTATCAGTTGATGGACTTAGGACAGGTACATGACCACTCAGCCCAAGGCTCAGAGTTCCCAAGATCCAAGGAACACCCCAGTCTCAGTAGTTAACATTTACCTTGTTGACATTTACCAACACACCCAGCTATATTTACATAAGGTATAAATTGTTTTGTATTTTATCTATTGAATTAAAATGTATAATGTTGCATATGATACATAATACTATGTAATATGTATCATATAAATATGTATTTTCTTACATTCCTTAAAATAACTTAGGCATAACTTGGCATATAACATCTTTCAGAGCTTTGTGCTCTGCCAGTTGCTTTCACATACTTCATCTCATTTTAAAAAGAACAATGGGGAGGAATTAGAAGTGTTGTGCTCATTTTAGAAATAAGGACCTTGAAGCTCAGAAAGTTGCTATGGCAGGCTAGTTCGTGATAAAGGCAGGCCTAGAACCCAACTCTTCCCACTTCTGGCCCAGTGTTCGCAAAATCCTCATAGATGATGAGTTGGAAAGGCTGTTGGTCATTGTCTAGTTCAACCCTGGCATTTCAGGGAGCTGAAGCTGCTTGGTGGTTACTTGTGGCCCATACTCATGAAGGTATTGTAATGAAGTACTTTGAAATAATTGCCTCTAATGGGTATTGATCCCAGGTCCTCTGACTACAAATCCAAAACTCCTCCCATTATTTCTACTAACCCATCATGGCTGCCTTTGCCAGTGTTTTGACTGGTATATTTTGTTTTTTCACCTTTTTCAGAAAGATATTACTATCTATCATCCCTAGGATATGTAGTTGGGTTTGTATCTATGAACAGTGACAAACTGCCTAATCTTACCTGGTTCTTCTCCTTAACAGTAGGGATTGATTTATGAATTGGAGAAGCATGGCAAAAAGCACAGTCAGTGGTCTCTGGACAAGATTTTCTTTCTCTTCCCAAACCTAACTGCCCTAGATGATGTTCAATCCTTATTGATCCCATACCCTTTATTTATTCCAGGAACCAGGATCTCATGGGTAGGATGCAATGTATCTCTCAGAGGGTACCCCCTTCAGAGTGTTTCACTGAAGGACCGCATTTCATAGGATAGTAAATGTGATTCATTTAGATCTGTGACTATTCATTGCAAAACTCCATGGAATTTTCTGAAACTAATGAAAAGTTTGATTAGAAACTTTTAATTTGAAAAGAGGATCAATGAAATGCCGTGGTTTATTCTGACATCACAGGAACACTATTGAGATTTTTATTTACATTGAGATATTCCAAATAGAGTAAATATAGCTTGGTTTTAATTAACTGTCCTCCTTCCTTTGGAAAGGTTATTTTAGGCTTGAAGGGTTTTGATAGCAGACCATCTGCTTTCTTGACTCCATTTTATTCAAGTTCATTCCTTGGTTACAGCTTTGTATAGATTCTAGGCCTGGGGTCTAAAGCCTAAACTGGGGAGTAGTAATAAAAGATGACTGAAAAGACTAAACATCTGGATACTGATTGTATTCCTTGGTCTTCTCAATTACTTTACCCTTAAAAGTCGTGTTCTTTTCTTAGCATGGAGAGTTGGCTTATCTTAAAACTAAGGAAATAGGCCACCCTTGCTAAAAAAAAAAAAAGAGAGAGTGGTTATGATGAATTTATGATTTAGGAAATGAGATTGTACAGTCATTGGCAAAAGTGAAAACTGAAGGCACAAGTTCTTAACCTGGAGGGTTGGGGACTTTTTAATTGCTAATTAAGTTTCAATATAATTGGTTTCCTTTGCAGATCTTATGTATGTTATTTTATTCATTTGTAAACATCCAAAAAAGGGTTAAGTCTATAGGCTTCACCAGAGATGGCCAAAAGAACTAATGACTAAAACAAGAGGAAAACAAACAAAAATAGTTAAAATCCCCTCCCTTAAGGTAACATTTTTACAAAAATTAGAACCCAGTTCAAAGCCCTTACCCCTATCATCCTAGCAGAATCTCAGGGAATTAGACCCTGAGCTATACCCCCCCCACATACACCTCCCCCCCCCCACACACACACCCCACACTCCTATCCCCTCCAGGTGCTCTGCCGTTGATTTCTCCGTTATGAAATATACCCTGTCATTTATATTATGTTTGGTGCATGTTATGGCAGCGAGAAATGCTCCCCCAAACCTTTTATCTCTTTTTACTATAGTAAAACAATAAAATGTACAACATCTTGTAATGCATAGGGTTTACATTAATTTCATGTAGATTGATTTCACTTGTGTAAAGTGATGACAGTTCAATCTAAACAAAGGAGGGAGAGAAAGGAGTAGAAAAATGACTTGCTCTAAGGTACTGGCTTCTGAAAGTGAGGTCTAACAGAGAACCCAACTTGAATAAATACTACCAAGACCATTTCTCAATAGATGCCTGAAAAGGGGACAAAATATAATTAGTTTTGGACTTCTTGGTTTTTCTAAATTGAAAAGATGCATAGGAAGTTGTGTCCTAAAAGTAATGGTGGTGGTGGTGGTAGTAGTAGTAGTAGTAGTAGTAGTAACATTTATGTAGCACTTTAACATTTGCAAGGTATTTTATATATGTTATTTGAACCTCACAACTTTTCTGTGAGGTGGATGCTATGATCATTCGTATTTTTCAGAAGAGGGACCTGAGGCTGAGATAACACATCAGGGATACACATCCAGTAAGTGTGTAAGGCAAGGTTCAAACTTGTGTTTTTCTAACTCCAGGTCCAGTCTTCATCTACTAGGACACTTGGGAGGTCAGAGTTACATATGTAGTCATTTCTGACCAAGACTAGGAGTAAGCCAAAGGAAAGACTGTTTACCTTAAAGAAGTTTGAGCTTTATAGAAAGTAACCTGTTCTTTTATTCATAAGTCCATGTGTCTACATTGTAAGCACTGATCTTCAGGTGAAAGTCATAGGAATTTCAGGATTTATTTGTACATGCACATAGATGTACACGCTCATATTTGCATGCTGAATCCACCCTGAGGCCCAAAGCACCATAAGATAGGTTCTACAAAGGCATCCACTGCATAGAAGAACTCATATAGCTCAAGACCTTTGAACTCTTCCACTTAGTAACAAAGTATTAATTGGGGGAAGGGGCATAATTTCTCTGATGTTTTCTAATCTATTTGAAAGATACTTGTTTGATTCTTGTCCTTTTTCACTTTCCTGTTAGGAGAAAATATATATTGAGACAAAAAAGGAAGGAAGTAAACTTGGAATTTTTATGAAAAGAAACAATGGAGGTGGGGGGCCAGCTACCCCTAGCTTCTTCTACTCCAGATGTTACCCATTTTTGCTAGACGTGGAGGGAAAGGTGGATGTTGGGTTAAAGATACTGAGAATTCATAAGCAGTTCTACTCTTTGGTCTCTGTATACTCTCTTGATATCTGTAGATTTCTTTGATCACAAACTCCTGGCTCCTGTTCACAAGAATGCTGCCACTCAAAGTACACACATGTCAGTTGGTATCTTGCTAATCTCGCAGATAATTAAAACTTTCAAAATTATCTTTAATTTAAGATAAGCAGTAAAGAAATTCTTCTTGCATGTTATAGACTGGTTATGAAAAAGAACCACGTCAGGACATAGGACTGGTTTTTCTTTGCAGTCCTAGAAATGCATGCGTTTGTGGACATAGCCTCATCACAAGCCCCTGTGACTGTGTATGTCTCGCTCCATGCTATCTTTTGGATATGCTGTCCAAAGAGAGGAGTGAAGAAAGTAGAGGAGCCGTTGATTTTCACCAGGCAGTTTGGCTAACTAAGTATTTGAGAAACAGGGTCTGTAAAAGGCAGTCAGATGTCTTCTCTCTTATATGTGATTGGTGATTTATTGTCTTGACTGTAAGAACGTGCTTAGGCCAAGAAAACCAGAAAATGATCCTATTTTGGCAGAGACTTAGAAGCCAGGATACCAGGACAAAGGGTTGTAACAGGTAAAAACATATCACTTCTAGTAAAGGCTAATGGAGAGAATATTCTTGTTGCTGTTATGAGTTATTCCAGCCCATACATAGACATAGCATGGAGGGAAGTTGGATGAGTGGATTTTTTTCCCTGTATTTTTTTTAAAACAAAAGAACATTTTAAAAATTGTTTCAGACTACTTTTTAATAGCAGAGTGGACTCAATGGCTTATTAAAAAGCTATCTGGACTCTTGGGTACAATAACCTCTTGTTCACCCCAGAAGAAGGGATTTGTGCCTATATTGGCTAATCTTTCACCAAACATTTCATCTAGAAAAGTAGAAAAGTTATATCCCATTACATTAGGAAGATCAACATAGTTTTCTGTTGAGTGAAATGGATATTTTTGTCAATAAAAAAAACACACACAAGAAGAAACTGATTCTTTGAAAAATCTTCTTGTAAAATTATTAAGGCTGGGGGAGGTCACATGATAGAGAAAGAATATTCAAGCTTCTTTTTGTTAAGAAAGCCCTTTGATAAACAGAAATACTCACCCTCATACTAATGTTCATCTTTAACCTTTCCGTAAGGTTGCATTTTGTAACCTGGGCTATAGAGAGGAAAGTTGATCTAAATGTTCCTAGTCAGAAATCAGACCTTATTGGCGGTAGCTGCAGCCTCTTTGTCCCGCTGAGGAGCAGCTCAGTAGCAGTAGTAGTAGTAGAAGCAGTAGTAGTAGTAACAATATTTGTGTAGCACATTAAGGTTTGCAAAGTGTTTGACATATATTATTCGACCCTCACAATTCCCCTGTAAGGTAGTTTGGTATCATCATCATCATTTTCAGACAAGGAACCTGAGGCTGAGATAATTAAATGCTTGCTCAGGGATACACATCCAGTAAGTGTGCGAGGCAAGGTTCACAAACTTGTGTTTTCCTGACTGGGTCCAGTTACAGGGATTCATTCAACAGGGATTTGTAGCATTTCCACTGGGTATTTAGTATCATCTGAAGTATCATATGATGGATACAGAAATAAAATTATAGCATCATAGACGTAGGGTTAGAAAGGATATTAGAAAGTACTGTATCTCCAAGAGTTGGTGCTTAAAAGGAATTTAGAGATTGTCTAATCCAAGCCTATATTTTACAAATGAGTAATACTGAGACCTGGAAAGAATGACTTACCCAGACTTGCACAGAGTGAGAATAAGTAGCCGTGAGAGCCCATGAGCCAAATATGACTCCCTTTCCTCTTAATCACTGTAGCCAAGTGGAAGATTCAACAATCACCTTCAAGAACTCACATATATGAATATGTATTGCTTTGGCCTTAAGATTTGGGTCAACAAAGCCAGAAAACGTCTCTATTTTGACTGAGATTTTAGAAGCCAGGGTCCCCAAGGAACTCAAGTGTATGTGAAGTAATATATATTGAAGTCAGCTGGGAATAATCAAGATAGTAGGGTAGAGAGAGAATGAGGTGGTCAGTGGTGAGAAATTACAAAAGAAATTATCATAAGGATTCTCAGTCCCAAGACAGATGTGCTGTGATTGAGGACCAGCCACAAAGAAAGATGTGTAATGCTTTTTAAACTCCACATTTTAAATGTTGAAGACACTTAGAACTCTGTGAAGGAAAACAGGAGGTAGCCAGGTCTCCCATAGCCTTGGTGGGAGTAGGAGCTAGGTAGCTGACAAGGTTTTTGCTCTATACTTTGGTACAATTTTCTGCTTAGAAGGCATTGGTGTGCCCAAATCAGCATCTTTTTTTTAGATGAAAAATTATAGGTCTAATTTCAAAAACTGAAATGTATGCAAGCTTTCCTGTTTCTGTCACATTTGTATTCCTGTAACATATAAATCATTTCCCTTTTTTAAATTAAATTTTGCTTGCCATGATTTGGTAATGGGTTTTCAAAGGAAGCCAAGTAGGCAAGTTCTTGGCATGAAAAAGGACTGTGTTGCTTATTCAGGAAATCTCACCGCTAGTTGGCATTGCCCTTGATCCCATCAGCTGGGCTTCCTGCTCACTTGGGTCATGGACACAAAATCCTCCTGTTGGGAACTCCTCAAGGTGTTCCAGTTCTGGTCTTCCAGCTTTTCCTTGTGAGGAAAAGGATTAGAATAGGTACAATATTAACAAAATCCATGTCACCAATATTAAAAAAAATTACTACACTAAATGAAATATCCAACATTTATCATATACCTGTCAGTGCAAGGACACAATGAGATGCAGTCAAAAGAAGAGTGGTCTGGAAGCTGTAGAATTAAACCATCTTGGTCCCGGCCCCCACTGGTTCCTTTTGCCACCTTCAACACTTAATGGCTATACCGTTAAAGGGGAGGTGGAGGGATGTGGAAAAATTGGTGGATTTGGAGATAGAAGAACTGATTGCTTCTGATTTGATCCTGGACCTTTGACAGGGCTTGACATCTTGGGGTCACACTTTCCTCATCTGGAAAATTGAGGGGATCAGTCTAAATCATTCAACTGCTACCCAGTGGGTTCCTCATCTTTAAAATGGTGATGCTGATAAGTGCTCTACCTAATTCATAGTCCTGTAAGGAAAACATTTTATGAATTTTAAATACATCGATACTTCAAAGGCATATTTCAAGGGTTTAATGAATGCAGTAAACAGTGACAGGAGTGAGATGACAGGAGTTTAGCAGAGGAAAGATCTCTTAGGACCAAAGTAGTTAAGAAAGACTTCATGGAGAAGGCAGGGCTTTATCTGGACCTTAAAGAAAGAGAAGGAATCACATAACGATGTAAGTGGAAGAAGGATGAACGGGAAAAAGAAGCTGGTCAGTCAGTGAGCATTTATTCAGTACCTTACTGTGTGCCTGGCACTAGAGGATCCAGAGAAAGGTGAAACAGTTCCTACCATCAATGAGCTTATATTCTAAGGGAAAGATAACATATGACACGATATGTACAGAGTAGTTGAAGATAATCAGATCAGATGCATAATCAGAAGATAATGCATTAGCTGCTGGATGTACCAGGATAGGTCTCCTAAAGAAGGTGGTGTTTGAGGTCATAGCAAGAATGTCTTCCAACTTTATCTTGGACTGATGAATAACCACATTAAAATTCTCTCCAGAACAAGGTTGCTTATGCCTCCAAAGGCTTTAGTCTGCATGAGGACCACAAGTTACTAATATGGAGCAACCCATCTTCTCTAAGGGGTCAAGGAACTTTCATCAACAGGCAGAATGGGAGGCTGGGAGCTTTGAAAAAATAGTAAGCTTTTGCCCCTTCTAAATTGTAATGGCTACCTTTTGGGGATACAGAAAGTAAATAGAGGCCACCTGGGCTGGAAGATGAGAGAGCAAAGTCCACTGGGATTTCAATAAATCACAAAAAATATCTCCTGGAAGTATGAATCAACCATCACAATCACCCCAGCTTTGGGGAAGAGCTCTGGAGGGTTTCCGAAGCCTCCTCATCAGTTTCTTTTTTTTCTCCTTCATCTTCTTTCTGTCCCTAGAGTTTAGAACCCCTTTAGTACAGGCTTTATATTTTAGTTGTTTCCCTGCTGACTTAATCATTCTTTTATTAAATTTACTATCATTATTGTAAATTCAGTGTTTATAGTAAACACCAATTAACCAGCAATTGAACCAAGCATGGGGTAAATCTCCAACCAAACTCTCTCAAATGTCAACCCTTATTTTACATATAGTGGAGAAAAATGTATTATGTACATTTATATACATTTTAGCAAAATAAAATCAAACTAGTATTGAAATAGACCATTGGCCTCATTACCTCTTCCAATGCTTCCTGATGCCCTTTGTTTTATTGGGCTTTTCATCGTGTAGCCAATTGATAAATATTTCCTTGAGATAAATTTTTGTTATAGTCAAGGAGTGTATTGTTTTGGTTCCTATTGAGCTGACTCTTTATAGAAGTCATTCAAGGGAGCCCTGTTTCTTTGTAATAAGAAATCTCTTAAGGTGATAATGATGAAGATATTTGACAGATCCATTTTTCATTCAGTCCAGAACTAGGTTCTTTCAAACTCAGTAGGGGGGATGCTATACAATTTGAACTGAATCTTCCTTGAACTTCTCTGTAGGCTTTGGGTTCTGTTTTGAAATAAGTTCTCCAAACAGGGCTGTTAAAGACAGGGTGTTAAGTCATCCTTCACCTCCTAATCAACAATGGTTTTTTTTAATCAGGAATAGATCCAATTAAACCTCCAGGGTAGGTTGGTATTTAGTCCATCAGATATTCATGAGTTTTAGTAGCCTTGTACTTAATAAGGTCAAATCAATCAGTCAATCAAAATTTAAGTGAGATTGATAAAGAACTCTTGATTATCCCTACCACGTTCCCAACACAGGAAGCAATTGGACGTAGCAGAAGATGATCAATTTTGGAGTGACTACTCAGTGTTTGACCTTGAGCAAACATTTCAACTTTCTCTAAGATGCATATGAAATGAAGGGACTGGATTAGATTATCTCAAAGGTCCTTTCCCATTCTAACGTTCTATAGTCACATGAATTCTATAGACTCAAAGGATTTTGGGTGATCCCTTTACTTAACTGGGATTACTTTTGGTAAGAACAAGTGGTTTTCCATCCTAGGAATGACTTCTGGTTCTGGAAAGATCATAGCACCAAGTCCATCATGGGTCCCCTTCCTGCCCCTGAAAAGGTACCACCAGGGCTTAGATCAGATCAGATATTTTAGCCAGTGGATCAAAAATGGCACAAGGAGCTGAACTTTCAAAGTAGAGCCTCCAAGGCATTGATCCTCACTCATTAGTAGATTTAGGGGTTGTATTTGCGTGGATGGGCAACAAATCTATTTATTTACATGATTCTTAGCAAAAATTAAAGAGGGAAAATGTGATGGAAACAGAGGGTGTTTTCGGAGGCCTGCTTATGACTTCTTCCAAAACGCAGACACACTGAGTATGGTAGTGAATGCCTATAGTCCCTGCTCCTGGAGAGACTGAGATTGGTTCTGAGCTGCCGAGAGACAAAGACTGTCTGGTATTCATACTAAGTTTAGCACCTTGAGAGTAAGGGGCCTCTAGACTGCCCAAGGAGGGATGAACTGGCCTACATCCAAGAAATGGAGAAAATTGAAACTTTTATGCCAGTCAGTATTGGGATTGGGCGCTTCTAGCCCGAGCAAGATGGGAAAACTTCCACCCAAAAACAAACACAAAATCAAAAAAGACCATGGCTAGGAAGAAATGTAGTTCTCCTGCCGATATTGTCGATATTGGCATGAGGTCAAATTCAGGACCTTCTATTCATTTTATGATTATAATAGTCCCATACATTTATGTTTCTATCCCTCTATTGCCCAAACGCTTTTGTCAGATTATCTACGTCGTATACCACATCTCATGATGCTTCTAGGCACCAAGATGAGCCAACCTAATGATTACTCCATTTGACAGATGAGGAAACTAAGACTGGGAGAAATCAAGTGACTTACCCAGGGTCACACAGTGAAGTGGCAAAGCTATGACCAGGTCTTCTGGTGCCTAAATCACTGTTCTTTCCACTGAAGCAGCAGCCAAAGCAGAGTCAGTCACATATGAGAAGTCTTTTTACTTGCCTTTCCTAGCTCAGCTTGCCCATGCAGAGTTAAGAGCCTCAGCTGCTACTGATCCTCCTAGCTCTGAAACCATGGAAAGTGTTAGAGCTCTAATTGGCATAATTTTGCCTTTTTGTATAACTTTAAGAGTATGTCTGGCATTTGTTTAGTTAGGATGATGAAGGCACCATCTTGGATTTAGGTAGGAAAAAAAGTGATTATTGGAGACCTGCTTAATTTAATGATAATTTGAAAATGGAAACTTGGCTCTGTCTTCACATATTAGGAAACATCAAGGTGTTTGGTAATGTGTAGATGGTGCATTGGGATGATGGTTTTTTTGTTTGTTTTGTTTAGTTTTTGCCTAGATCTTTGGATGTTTTACGATTGAGCCTATAAAAATTGATGTGCTATGATCAGTAGACATTAGTGTGTCTGCAGATTAGTTAACATAATCAATCATAACCTAAATAGATGATGAGGTTTTTCCTCATGAACTCAAGTATTGCTGGATGAACTGCATCAGTTCTGCTCCTAATGGGCCTGGAGCAAACCTTTGACCCTGTCCAGGTCTCCATCCTCTCATCTATAAAATGAAGAGATTGGATTAAAATGCCCTCCTAGATCCTTTCCAGTCCTAATATACCTTGATTTTTAGGAATTTCAGAATCTAGACTTAAAATAAAGGAATCTATTAGTGTCAGTATGAAGTTTAAGCCACCAGGAACAACATTCCCTGATTATTCTGCTTAATTGACATGTCAAATAATATGCCCAGCTTTGTGATATTTTTACATCTAGATCTACAAAGAATAATAAATAAAACAGTGTTTTTTTATTTTTTTGCATTTCAAAAGGAGTTGCCTGCCATGGATTTACTTTACATATTGAGTTCCCCTAGAACATTTAAAATGATTCAACTTACAAAATTCCAATTTTGTGCAGCTTTTCCAAAAACTTCTTTAACGTATGTAGCCAGACACACTTGAGACATGACCTTGGATGACTTGTCAGCCGGTATAGGCCACAATACTTCATTAAGACTGTTTTCAAGCTCAAACAACTGCGTTACTGAGTGAATTCACCATTTTCATGCATTCATCCATCCAACTCCCATAAACATTGGCACAGTATAGGCTCTAGAGATGAGTAAGTCAGGTTCTACCCTCATAGAGCTTCTCATCTCACAGAAAGCTAGAATAAAATCTAGGACATAAAAGTATAATTGGAAAGGTGCTAAGGTGACTCCCCAGTGAGATAATTTCATCCTCCATTTAATACAGGTTGATACCTTCTCTATACTTTATAGTCTTAGATTTGTCTAGCCCTCTGAGAGGTTAAGTGGTAGCTGATATTGAGATGGGAATTACTAGGTACCATACTAAGCAATTGACAGTTATCTCATTTGATTTTTTCAAATGAGGAAACTGAGGCAAGCAAAGATTAAGTGACTTGCTCACGGTCACCCAGCAATACTTGAACTCTCTGAGCCCTGCCTTCCCTTATATAGTAAGTACTGCCTCTCTGTTGTATGATAGTGTTTTCCATGAAAATTCAGTGAAAACCTCAAGCTCTTGCCAACGGTAGACATTTATTGCGTGCCTACTATATGCAGGATAGCACACCAAGCCCTGGAATACAAAAGATGTCTGGCGCAGTCGCCTGCTTTTGAAAGCTCACAATCTGGTTTGTGTAGCCCAAACCATGGGTTGAAGATGATTTGAATGTTTCACTTCTGAAATGGGTTTCTTTTTTAGGTGGTCAGACATTTTCTAAATACATCTTGGACTGAGAGAGCACTCCGTACCTCCCTCTGAAACATACACACACACACACACACACACACACACACACACACACGCACGCACGCACATACACACACACACACATACACACACATACATACGTCTTTTGCTTCTTGCCACTGTGAGTGTCTTTCCTAGACCTACCCTGACCAGGCACCACAGATCTTTCTGTGTGATGGGGCTCTGGGATTTTTGGCATCTCTTTTCCCAAAGACTATTAGGGAGTCCAAGGAATATTTTGGCATTGTTTTTTGATACTATTTCTAGCCTCCATTAGTATAAATATTTAGGGTGTTTCAGTGTGGTGGGTTTTGCAGCTGAGATATTTGTTATTGCTTTCATCTTGAGTCTGAAATATGTGAGCTTTATGCATGTTCTCAAAATGTGTTATGAGGCCACGAAAGGCTTTGTAGTAGCGTGGATTCTGGAACCTTCTCATATGCTACTTATGGTTGTATCCTTACTAGTCTGAAAAATATGCAAATTATATACAAGGCGCCCGGTATAGAGACTTAGCTCAGTATTGCGACTGTAAGCTTCCTCAAAACAAAAACAGGACATTGCTTAAGGGGAAGTTATGATTAATATATAATAGTGTATGTGTGTGTGTGTGCGTGCATGTGTGCATCATACACAAACTTACATTTATACACTCACTTGAGTAGTACATTCTGTATTCATAAATCTAAATATAAGTCTTGGGGTTAGCTTTTTTTTCAGAAATGGAAATATTTGGAATTCTGAGTCAGATCTTTTTTATAATTTGACTAATCCAACTGCAGAGTAAGTTATTAATGACCCCCAGATGTTGTTTATAGTGATTGAATTATTTCATTTGGGAAATAATGTCTTCTTTTTTTATGCAAGTATATTTCCTAATAGTCTTTGTAGCATCGGAATAAAAGTTTGATATTAGAACCATTTGTGTGCCCAGTGTAATCACTTCTGTTAAGTGAATTCTTCATTCTTCACATTTTTGGCTCTAATTGCTTCTTTTCCCATACGTCTAAAAATAAATATTTGCAAGTTTTGCATTCTGTCACTCATTGTAATACATAAAATATTTGTACACTGAGCAAAATTCACTGATAATGTTCACAACAGGCTATTTAGAGAAAGCAAGTTGTGTGTGGCAAACTGAGATAAAATACATTTGTATCCGTAAAAATGCCAAAGAAAGTCATTTATCTTATTTTGAAAGGGTATTTTAAAGGAGTGGCCAGATAGTTAACCCCTGGAGGTAGATTCGTTTTGTGTAAGAATTCTTGAATCTAAAAATAATCTTTTTGCTGTACAGGAAGTGTTCAGATTCATTTTTGCAAGAGTCAAGTCAGTTTTTTACTCTCCAGGCACAAGGGGCACAAAATGGAGATTCCCCGGGGGAAGGGGGCCCCCACATGCAGACTTTCTGGTCTCTGACTTCCTCTGGACCCCATCAGCACCCTGGCCCCCTCCAATCCATAGCTCTTCCTTGGGCTGTATCCCATCTCCTTCACACCTCCACCAAAGGATTGGCCTTGAAGAAAAGAGGAGAAAATGAACATTATTCTGCTTCTTTTCACAAGGCGCTTGGAAAGAACCCATCATGAATGAAGTAGGAGCTAACAGGGAAGAATAGGATACTGTATTGTCTGCATTTTTCTCTTTCCTTGTCTTCTTTCTCTTGGTACAGATAATCAATAGTTGACTGAATGGCTTTAAAATTAACTTTGGGATTGAAAGACATGAAGTCATAATGGCGACATCACATCCAACCATCCTTTTTTAATACTCACCTCCTACCCATCCCACCCCCATCCCCAATTATTTGAACTCAATGAATTTTCTCCAGCCTCCATGCTGGTACAGATTGATTTCCTACCTTCTTTAATCGGCTTCTCCTCAGTTTGTTTACAGAGAATTTTATGCCCACAAGTGGTGACCAATCAAAAAGAATGTAGGTGTAGGTAGGTCTGGTTTGGAAGCTCAGATGATTTGAGGGAATGGAAAGAATACTGAACCTTTGAGGCCAAGAGAGGAGTTCCTTCCCTATGGCCCCATGGCAGCTCATGGCAGCTCTGGCACTTACTAAGCATGAGCACTTAGGCATTCTACCTCTCAGAGTCTGTTTCTTCACTTTTAAAATAGGGAGGATATGGTAGTGCCTACCTCGTTATTATGAACTAAGAACTATATAAGTATGAATTACTATTTTCATTGCTATAGCCGGTCACTTGCCTTCTGTGAAACTTAATTTCCTCATCTGTAAAATGGGAAAGAGGAGCTATGTGGCTCAGGATAGAGCACTGGACTTGGAATCAGGAATACCTGAGTACGTATCTGGCCTCAGATATTTACTAGCTGTGCGGCCTTGGCAAGTCATTTAACCTCTGGCTGCCTTAATCCACCAGAGAAAGAAGACTTGAATTCAAATCCTGCTTCAGACCTTAACTAACTGCGTGACTTGGGCAAATCACTATATTCTTCTCAACTTCAGTTTCTTTATCTGCTATATGAAAATCATAATAGCACTTGCCTTCCAGTCGTTATGAGACTCAAAAGAGACAATATATGTAAAGCACTTTGCATATCTTAAGGCCCTGTATCAATGTTAGCTGCGGTAATAATAGTAGTCCTAATTATAATAAATGACGGTGCCCTCTGATCCCCAGTGCCTGGCCGAGTCTGGCACATAGTCAGGGCTTTATAAATGCTTGTAGATGAACTGATTTGTACAGGTTCTTTTCCCATCGAAGAGAAGCTCAGTGAGTCCAGGGACTGTTTCGTGTCTTTGCATGGCATAGCTAATAGAGGACTGCCTTTGGAACCGGGAAACCCTGGGTTTGAGTCCTGCTTCTAATACATGTACTAGCTGCGAGATCTTGGGCGAGTCACTTCACTGCCCAGTTGCCCCAGGCAGCTCTCTAAGACTTGAATTGGGCGATGGAGTTCCCTCAGCATGGTCTTCCTTATACCACTGAAACATCGCAGGTCCTTTCCCAGCAAATATGGCAAGTTAACAAGCATTTATTAAACTCCTATTATGTGCCAAGCACTGTGCTAAGTGCTGGGGATACAAAGAAAGTCAAAAGGGCATTTAATATCATAGCTGCTGCTTATGTATCACTTTAGGGTTTGCAAGATGCTTTATGTTTATTAGCTTATGGCAACCCTAGGAGGTAGATGTGGCTCTTAGCTTCATTTTACAGATGAAGAAACTGAGACCCACAGAAATTAAATGACTTTGTCTGTGGTCATCGGCTGGTATCTGAGACAAGGTTTGCACTCCGTTCTTCTCGACTCCCATTCTGACACTCTATGCATTGGCAGTCCTCTTAATAAATGACTGCCATTGAGTCAAAATGAACTGCTGATGCTTTCAGTGCTTTCCATTAATAAGAGACAGCAGGTTCTCTCCTCCTTGTCCTCAAATATTTGTTTTCTGATGTGGGGCTGAGCGTGCATTTCACTCGGAGCCGTCTGCAACAGGGATCAGGACTGTCAGGACACCTGTCAAATTTCTGCTGAATTTCAGGGTTCTGTGAGATGTGACAATGAAGCCATTCTGGGGTGTTTTCTGGAGTCCATCTTTGTCGTATGGATTCTTGAAGGCATCCTGGCTCCATGGGGCTCACATTTCAGCCCCTGCCTGGACCACCAGGCACGCCCAGGCTGGGGAGCTTCGTCCTGGGAGCATTCTCCATCCGTCACAATTCTGCATTTACACGGTTGCGTTCCCTGGAGGTGTCAGCATCAGCAGTGACTGTGAAGAGCACTTTGCAGCCCCCTCAGGTACCCACGTTCCCAGTGTTAGTACAGTGCAAAGCCTGAGAAATAGTGAATGTTAGAATTTGGCCACATTCTTCTGATTAAACCTACTCCAAAAAAGACAACATTGTAATATTTTCCAATGACTGTTTATCAATTACGTCAGCTTTTGTTTCAATTGCTATTATTTTTCCTAAATGCTTCTTGGTGCCTGAATAATTGACATCATTGGCAGCTGTGGGACCCTGAAAGCACCTTGGCCAACCCAGCCTCCAGTGCTACCCAACATGGAGGTTGGGTTGTTCATTATTAGGGAATTCCTCCTTTACCTTTTACAGAGTGACATAAAATGTTGTCGGGGTATTTATGGCCAAGGCTACTTTTACGTGCATGTCTTTTGCTCCTGGCTAGTTCCTAGCTAACGCAATCATTTGTGGTTATTAGGCCTCAGGAGATATTATGTCAGAAATGTTTTAAGAGTATTATTATGTATCACATGTCATATGGTGCATGTCAGCACTTGAAACTTTCTTGCTATACAAATAAATGTAATTTTGGTTCCTGTTCTTTTCAAAGCAGGCTGTTTGTAAATCTACCTGAGTTCATTAAGTGCACTAGTTATCTGGAAGGCTGTCACACGCACACACACATACACACACACACACACACACACACACACACACACACACTCTCTCTCTGTCTCTCCGTCTCTCCGTCTCTCTCTCTCTCTCACTTTTATGCCTTCTGCTGTTCATTTAAAACGTAATCTTCTCCCACCCAAAATCAACAACTACTACCACCCCCTTGGCAACTGTTGAATTCAGTGACTGGATCTGAGGAGCCCCATTGTTCTGTGTTTTTTAATATATTTTTATTTATCTTGTTAAATATTTCCCAATCACATATGAAAAAAATTATCATTTAAAAAAATTTAGTTCCAAATTCTGTCCTTACCCCTTCCTTGAGAAAGCAAGCTCTTTGATATTGATTATACATGTGAAATCATGCACAGCATATTTCCATATTAGCCATGTTGTGAAAGAAAACACAGACAAGAAATAAAAGAAGAAAAATAAAGAAAGTTTTTTTTTTAAGTCTCTCTTTGGAGGTGGATAGCATTTTTCATCATGGTCCTTTGGAATTGGCTTGGGTCATTCATTGTCTTGAGCAGAGTAGCCAAGTCTTTGCCAGCTGGTCATTGTTCCAATATTGCTGTGACTGTGTCCAGTGTTTTTGAGGAGCCCCACTGTTAACCCAGATGAGCTAATCACAGCTTCCAAGGAGTTGGCAATGAAATTCACCATTTTGTGGGTTTGTTTCTGATTTTCTTCCAAAGTAGGAGGCAAGGGAGTCTGCTGCGTCAACTCCTCTAGCTGCCTCTAGAAGGCCATCAGGTATGCTAGAGCTGGACATTAGGGCAAATATGACAATGGCAGTGGAGGAAGCAGGCTTGACTTCCCATAAGTTCCCCTTCCCAGTGTTGAACAGCAAACTCTGAATTAATCTGTCATTCTTCTTGTTCCAAATACTATGCATATTTTCCAGTGCTTGCTTGTTTAAAGCAAAAAAAGGAAGGGCGGGCCAGAAAGTTTTACAAAGAATGAAAACACATTAATGACTCATGTGAACAATTACTGATTTTCTTAACATATAATTTCTTAATTACTGTCAACCGAAATAATTTGCATGATAATATTTCCTTTCTCTCCCCTTCCCCCCATCTGGGTTTGAGAGTCATAAATAGTGATCAAAGGGTCCCTAGATCAATAGTGGTGAAATTTAACTCCTTCGTGCTCAGGGAGCTGATAGGAGCTGATATTGGATATCCTTTAGAAATACTCTCACCAGCACAATGGGCAGAATGAGTTTCCTACGAAAACAAACAGCAGCACACACACAAAAAGCTTGAAGGCATTTTCTTTAGCTTGAATTCAAGGAGGAAATTGTGACTTTTATGAAACTTGCATAAATTTACATGTATCCTGTCAGAGTTTTAAAATTAGACGACAAGCCTGAATGCCCTGGAAATGAGTCTGCCATCCACATTTAGAGTTCTTTTAGCTTTTTTAATTAAAGAGATTTCACAAGTCAACACCAGGAGAAGGGGATGGAGTATTACATAAGAATGTGGCATAGTTTGGGGTTTAATGAGTGAACATTAGGCATTTAGAAAGCAGATCAGAGATTTATAAGAGAGCAGGAGAGTTGGGGGGCAGAGGGGCTTCAGAGATTTTTTTTTTTTTTTTTTTTTTGTAAATCAAGTTAGAAGTAAAAAGGCCAGAGAGCCATTTGCTGCATTCGCCACCCCCACCCTGCCCCCATCCTGGCACTGTTTCAAAGCCTGCCGATCTGACTGTGTGACTGTTAATGAGCTCTTGTGGCAGTTAACTGAGATCATGGGTTTGTCACATGAATATATATAAAACTCAGAAGGGACGAGAAAAGAGTTGTTGCTGCAGTGGAGCTGGTAGAAACAGCAAACAATTAAAAAGAAACCTAAAGACCACATTGTAAAACCTCACAGCTGGATCCCACGAAAGCTAGTTTTGAATTCCTTAATCCTACTGATAGTTAAATTTAGTTATTGAAAATTGTTTTTAGCTACAGATGTTATGCCATTTAAAAAACTTAGACTAAATACTGTCAGCTCGTGTTTGCTTTTTCAGTATGTTATTCATTTATTGAGAAATTCGAAATGTAAAACATCTGGGGAAAACTTGGTGTGCACAAAGTAATCTTTAAAATGTGTATGTTTCAGAACTCCTTGTGTATTTATTTAGAAAGATGGGGGAGTTCTATAAACATACTTCAAAACGTATGTGACAGGAATGAGAAAGAGAAAGTTTGCATAATGGGGAACCCAAATTCACAATTCTAGAAATATTAGCATTTATCAAAAAAGAGAAAGAAAGTGGGGGTGGGGTGTAGGGTAAAGGGGCGAAACCAAAGGAGAAGAAGAAATTGTTGCCCAAAAGTGGATTTTTCTTCTCTTCATCTCCAAAATGTGTGACCCCAAAATGCCCATTCTGGCTTGTTCTGCTCTGTGCTATGTTTATGTGTCAATAAAGAGGTTAATTTATTGAAGTGTTTCAATGCTGCACAGACCCAGTCATGGAGAAGTAATAGATGGCCAATGGAAGGAAGCCCCTGGGTCTTGTGACTTTTCCTGTAGCACCACAATCCAGGACAACATTTGGTCCATAGAACTTAGGGCAGAGCCTTAAAGAAACCGATATAATCAGTACAATCCCAGTGACTGGAGATGATAAAACTTAGAGGCTGCATTAGAGGGTTGAACTTTGTGCCAGGAAGACCTGGATCTGAGTTCAGATCCTCACTTGGACACTTACTGGCTGTGTAATCCTGGGCAAATAAGTCACTTAACCTCTCAGGTACTCAGTTTCCTTATCTGTAAAATAAGGAGGTTGACCTAGATGACCTTCAAGGTCCCTTCCAGCTCTAAATTGACTGTCCAACAGACAGGTGTCCAATAAATTAAATTATTCAGAATTCATAATTTTCTCTTTCTTGGAAATGGCAAATGGAACCCAGAGGCAAGTGGGGTGTTTTAGAGTCCTCTAAATGCTGTGGCTGTTTTCAGTCATTTAAAAACTTTGTAGCTACTTACTCTCTAATCCTTGACCTCCACTTTGAAAGGAGTAAAATGATTTCTATCTCATGTTTAGCCTTGTTTGCTTGGTTGAAATCTGGTAGCAGCAGAAACCCCATTTTTCAAAATGGAGATCCAGTGTCTTCTTTATTGATGTAAAGGATGGTCTAGAAGGATGGTCTTTGAAGTCCCTTTTAGCTCTGAAGTTCTAGGATTTTGACATTATAGCATCTTTTCTGTGGATGTTGTTCTTTGAACAAAGGCTGTGGACCACAGTCTTTGAGCCAAGACTCTGGATCACTGTCTTTGAACCACTACTTCAAGTCTTCCCATGGAGGTTAGCATGTCCCTCCTGAGAGAATTACTAGTGAGTGAGCCAGTGGGCTTTGGGATCCCATAAATGTGTAGCGTGTGCCATGTTCACAATAATGGAGGAGGGGCACAACTGAATTGGAATATTCATAAGTGCTCATTGAGAAGTAATTTGTGTTTGACTTATGCTTGACATGACTGAGGCTTCATTATTAAGACAATGTGGAAATAAAGTAGAATTCTTCTGCACACACGTTAGCTGGGCATTGGGAGTGATTGAAGTGAATAGAGAAGCCTAGGAAGGTAGGGAGAGAGGGAGAAATTGACTTGGCACTAATAATCCAGCCAGGAGAGAGCATAGGCAGCTAATTGTGCATTTTCTATAACTGGAATGTAAATGTCAAAGCCCATCAACAAGAGGACAGTGAAGCCTCATTCATTCAGCTACCTCTAAATCAGAACTTGCAATAATACAGCTGGAGCAGGGTCAAGTTCTCTTTGTCAAGCAAAAGAAGGATGTAAACTAGACCAAGAGGTTTGGGCTGTAGAAGTTGACATGTCTTAGTCCAAGTCTTCCCGATTTGACTCCCCAGGACCAGGATGTGTTTTATTCTTGCCTTACCAACTAGATTATAAGCTCCCTAAAGGCAGAGACTACTCCCTTATGAGAAAGTGTACCCAGACCTGGGCTAGGACAATAAAGTTCCCAGGAAAGACTGTTTTTGGATAGTGTTCTCAAAAGAAGTAAATTGTTTTTGAGGATGTTAGCCCATCAATTGCTTGTTTTCAAAAGCATGCTGCTAATTGTAAATGAATCTTATCTGTTGATGAAAGCCATATGTTTTTAAAGAAATATTTGGTTAGCAGTTAGAAGAGGTACTGGGAAGTAATAAAACTTTATTTTGTTTTAAACATGGTAGCTCATATTGTAATAATGCTATATAATGTCATGTGTGTAACTATGTATGTATATGTGTGCATATATGTATGTTTGTATATCTTAGACTTCCTGCCCCTCCCCCCATTTATCTGAACTAGTGAGGTTCCAATAAACTTGGTTTTCTTTGTTTTATGACTCATATCTTGTGAACTTCCTAATATTTAAATGACCAACTCTCAAGGTGTCTTGCGATAGTGTGCACAGTTTCAGTTGTGTTGTACTAATTCATGTATCTATGGTAACATCTGAGCTAAGATCTGGAAGAACAAAAGGTTCCTGATTATACTAATTATATTGAACTACAATAACAATATTTTTTTAAAGTTCAGACTCCATTAGAACCCCTGTGCTAGAAAGAAAGAGAAGACAATAAGCATTAATTAAGTACCTATAGTGTTCCAGGCATTGTGCTAAGTGTGTTACAAATAGATTCTCATTTAATAATATTTATGCTAGAAGCAAAGGGGAGCCAGTGATGGATTTTGAGGAGGGGAGTAATGTGTCATACCTGTGTTATAAAAGGAATATTTTGGCTGCTGGGTAGAAAATGACTTGGATATGGTGAATCTGGAAGTAGATCAATTAACAGGCTGATAGCCAGTGTAGTAAGAGCTGGGATTTCTTTGGTATTTAAACATTTGCAACATGCTTTATATATGTTACCTCACTTGTGATTGAGTCAATAAAGATTTATTAAGTGCCTTCTATATGCCAAACACTGTACTAAGCACAGGAGATAGAGAGAAAGGCCCCCAAAGTCTCTGCTCTCATGGAATTTACATTCCAATGGAGTAAGCTAATAGGGTCATCCTTGTTCAGATTACTCCAGTTGGGTTACCCAAATACCCCTGTATCTTGTAGCTCCCTGATTTTATTCCTGTACACTCACAGAGGGAAGGCTCAGTGTACGCCTACACTACCAGAGTATTCTTTGATCAAAATAAGGCAGAAAGAAGAGAATGGAGATTTTTGTCCAAAGGTGCCAGTTCTGTTCGGTCAGTAGATAGCTAACGATAACAGTCTATGCCCCTAGTTAACCTCAGGGTTGAACAGTGAACATTTAGGTCTTTGAGACCTGTCCTGTAAAAGGGGGGAGGGGAGGCAAATTTTCTGTTGAATTTATGGTAGCAATTATGAGCTGATAAGGACCTGTTACTCATCAAATTCTTGCAAAACACAACTTTATCACAGTCAAATGTTTCCTGACTGATACATTCTCTATAAATCATAAACAGCTCTACAGTGGGGGGCAGCAAGGACATACATTCCTTCCTAAAACAGTGAGATAGACTTGTCCTTTGAATGAGGGAGGGAGGAGGGGAAATTGACTTTGCCCTTGGATAGGGATATGATTTCATTGATGTTCCCACTTAAATGGCAGAGTGAATGGAGCCCTAGAATTGGAGTCAGATCACCTTTTCTCTCTGGCCTCAGTTGTCTCATCTGTAATTAAATGACTTTTAAGGATTCCTTGAGCCCTAAACCTGTGATCCTGTGAGATATCTGTTATGAAGACTGTATCTCCTTCCCACCTTCTCATTCTTCATAATTCCTATGCAGAAGTTCTCCGTAAGGCAGGGATAGGGAACCTGTGGTCTCCAGACCACAGGTGGCCCTCTAGGTCCTCAAGTGCAGCCCTTTGATGGAATACAAACCTCACAGAATAAATCCCTTAGAGTATTTGTTCTGTAAAACTTGGACTCAGTCAAAGGGCCGCACTTGAGGACCTAGAGGGCCACCTGTGGCCTTGAGGATGCAGATTCCCCACCCTTGTCTTAAGGTATCCACTAAAGATGCTAGAATTTTCCCTAGTTATTTTAACATTTAGGGGTTACCACCAGACCATGAGTGGTTTCCATGACAAGATCATCTCCTATTCTGGTCATATATGTCTGCAGGGATGTCTTTGATGCCTCTTTTCAGGAGCAAATCATTTTTGGTCAAGTAATATCTCTTCTTAATGTCAACCATCATTCGTTCCATTGTCCTCTGGGTATTGTGATTCTGATACTTTTCAGATGTAGTCATCTATGATTCATAAGTCTGTAGTATTAAGAGGAGAACATTGGTATTTAAGTGATAGACTTTTACAGCCACAAGTAGTTTGGGATCAATGAAGAATTCCTAAAAAATTGAAAAGACCATGGATAGTTGAATCATCAGGGAAAAACCAGCTCAAGTTCTCATCAAGGATGCCTTTGAAATGTGCATAGACCCTTTTCTGAGGGAGTTTATAGAAATGAGAAAGCTGATAGAAGGGATAGATATTTGCTACCTTTTTTTTTTTTGGCAGAAGCAGTCTCAAGAACACCTGCAAAAAGCTGTTCTGCCATATATAAATCAAGAATATAAAATTATAAATGGTTCTATGACATGCATTTAATGAAGACAGCTTTATTTCAGGATCCACAGAATATCAACATATAGCCATGTATAAAACAGGGAGACCTTCTCCCCTAAGATGTTTCCCATGGTTAGAAGATGTCCCACAGAGTCCAGATGAAAGAAGGATTCTCTATGAATGACAAGATGCTCTGTACCTTCCTCATACTGGATCAAGCTGTATTTAATTGCATTGACCCCTGGGTCACTGGAAAGCTCTGTCCTCCCAGAATCTCCCCTAATGTAACCCTGTAACTATACAAATATAAGGTATATCACTTTTGTCATATTGTTTGCTCTCTTGGGGAGTAGGAAAAAAATTTTAAAATCAAAATTTTACAAAAATGAATGTTGAAAACCATCTTTACACATAATTGAAAAAATACTATTAAGGAAAAACTCTAGTGTGCAAAAACGTTTAGATTTTTTTTCCTTCTTACTCTGGAAAGATGTTCTGAAATTATGTTTTAAAAGGAGATATATGAAAAAGTAAGAGAGACTCCTGCCCTCCCATTCATCCGTATTTATTAAACCCTTACCATGTTCCAAGTATTGCACTGAATTCTAGGGATGCAAGTCAAGGCAAAAGACCATCCCTGTTCTCAGGGACCTCACACCAATGGGGAGACAACATGAAAACAAGACATGCATGATAAACTGAGTATTCTCTCAGAGGGAAGGCACTGAGATTAAGACCTTGGGGAGCCTTGAAGGAAGCCAAGGAAGGCAGAAGGGGGAGGTGAGGAGGTGAGCATCCCAGACATGGAGGACAGAGAGTGACTTGGAGGCAAGAGTTGGAGGGTCATGTCTGAGGAAAAGCAAGGTGGCCAAAGTCACTGAAGCCCTGAGTTGGTAGAGGAGATAAGAAAGGTAGGAAGAGACTGAGCATGGAAGGCTTTATAAGAGGGGATATTATCATCAACAAACATGAAACAACTGATTCCAAGGCACCGAGATGGGAGCTGGGTTTGTGTGTCAAGAATAGAGGACATGTCAGTTGGCCGCATCACAAAATGTGGGACGGCCATTGAGGCTGGAAAGAGAAGTCAAGACCCCCATGTTGTGGAAAGCTCTACTAGCTAAACAGAGGAGTTTATATTTCATCCTGAAAGCAACAGGAAATCTCTCGAGTTGATTGAGTAGGAGATTCACATGGTCAGCTCTGCTAAAGGAAAATTATATTGGCAACAGTGTGTGGGATGGACGTGATTGGAGAGGAAGTGGAGGCAGTGAGTGGAGAGAACTTTTTCAAGGAGTTTGGCTGCGAAAGGGAGGAGATATCTGGAACAAAATCATCTGTGTACCTGACTTCCTTGACATATAGTCACTTACGATGGATCAAGTGGAGAGGAAGGAAGGAAGCATTTCTGAAGTACTACTCACCGTGCTGCTGAACACTTTAAAAATATTAAAATATTATTTCATTCGATCCTCACAGTCACTCTGAGAGGGAGGTGCTGGTATTATCCACATTTTACAGATGAGAAAATGAAGGTTAAGTGACTTGCCCAAAGACACAGAGCTAGTAAGTATTTGAGACTAGATTTGAACTCAGGCTTTTATGACTCTGGGTCCAGCTCTCTCTCCACTATGGTACCTGAGCTACTTTGAGGCAAAGACCCTCCTAAGTAAAGCAAGGTGAACTGTGATTTTCATTTAGAATGTTAAAAAAAAGGGGGATTAAGTTCTTGACCAAGAGGATGACACCCAGCTCTGTGTAGGAATGGCCACAGTCTCCAAATTTAAACCACTGTGGATGTCACACACATGCACCTGTATGCACATACACATACACATATATGTATAGTGTTTCATTTTGCATCCAGAAAGCTTGCCCAGAGGAAATTCTCCCTAGTCATGAAAGGATCCCTGAATGGTCCAGTTATCTCATTTTAGAGATGAGGAAACTGAGGCCCCAAGAAGTTAAATGATTGATTTGAGGTCACCCAGGAAGGTTAGTGTACATGGTCCTGTTCTTTCCCAGAAGCTAACTTTAACATTTCTTGTGTGTGGCTGTACCCAGCAGAGAAATGACAGTCAGACTTTAAGATGTGGAGATGATGGGGTTGCTGAACCACCAGCCAGGCCCATGCTTTGAGCTGGTTTTCCAGGAGATGTGTTGGATTGCCATCAATTCCCCTTCCACTCCCTCTCCTTCTCCTCCCTTGTTTAACTGACATCAGCATTTATTAAATGGTTAGAGTAGGGAAATCGGAAGTCTTGGATCCAGAGAAAGAGAGCCAGGCTCAAATCCCACCCCTGTCATTTGCTACTTGGGTGGCCTTGTAGAAATCATTTTCCCCTCTCTAGGCCTCAGTTTCCCCATCTGTAAAATGAGAGAGTTGTACTAGATGGTGTCTCAGATCCCTTCAGTTCTCATTCTAGGATCCTGAGTCTTCTCCATAGGGGAGGATCAGCCAAGCACTACGAACAAAGCACTCTGTACATATCAGTGTTACATGTCAATGAGCACTGTAGGAATGTTAGCATTTTTCCTGTGCTACAATTGAGCAAATTGAAGCTAAGACTGGACAAACAGCCTGCACTGGTTCATAAGAGCATTTAGTGTCATTGTCGGGATTTGAACCCACTTCTTCTGCCAAGATTCTTTCCTCAATCCAGATGGAACTTTCTAAGAACAGAGCACTGGCCCTGAAGTGAGGAGGGCCTGAGTTCAAATGTGGCCTCAAACACTTGGTACTTACTAGCTGTGTGACTTTGAGCAGGTTACTTAACCCAGATTGCCTCACTCCCCCAAGAAATGTTTTTTTCATTTTTAAAAAAGGGAGGTGCCTCAAGGGTCACAGTTTACACAGTTCACAGCTATGACAGATTTTCTGGTTTATTCTTCACAATTACCCCCTGAGGTCAACAGAGTAGATTTTATTATGCTCCTTTTATAAATTAAGGCACGAAAGGTTGAGGTTACCCAGAGCCATGCAGTGAGAGAGAGGCAGGGAGCGATGGTCAAGGCCATCATTTTGGTGGGCTGGGGTTAGCAGATAGATCCCAAGACTCAATTGCTTTCTTGTCCAAGCCCCCAGATGAGGTAACTAAGGCCTCATGTGCTGCCCACTGAAAAGAACATTGGAGCTAAAGCCAGAAAACTTGGCTTCCCTGGCTCTGCTGGGTGCCTTCCCTGCTCTGAGACCAGTGTCTCCTGCTCATCTCACCCGGAGGACAGTGCTCTGAACTTTCAGGGATTGTCTGTCCATCTGTCTGGCAATTCCTTTCTCTGTCTCTGTATTTCCATGTATCTGCTCCTACATAAAGCCATATTCCTTTCCATTGCATCATACTGCCTCATTTGATAATATACAGAGATAGAATATGACATTCTATTTTTGACTTCGAATATTCCCTTGAATATTTTACTGGAACTAATGTAGGCAAAGAACTGGTAAGTTTCACAAGTGACTAATAGATCAGTCCCACTCCTTTCTTTCTGCCCTGTGGTATCTTTAGTTGAGTCAGGGCTTAAAAATGTAGCTTGATGGGATTTAGTTTAAATGTTGACTAATGCCAGTTAAGTCCCCAAATCTCTCTCTCTCTCTCTCTCTCTCTCTCTCTCTCTCTCTCTCTCTCTCTCTCTCTCTCTCTCTCCCCCCACTCCTCTCCTCTCCTTTCTTCCCTCTCCCATCTCCGTGTTCCCCTTTGTCCTCCTCCCCTGTCCCTACTTCATCCTCCCTCCTCTCTCTTCACTCTTTCACTTTCTCCTCCCCCTCCCTCTTTTTCTTTTTCTCATCTTTCCTCTCACTTTTTCTTTCCCTTTCTCCATCCCTTTCTCTCTTCTTTCTCTCCTCTCCTCTGTATCCCTTTTTCTTTCTCTTTGTCTCTCTCCTTCCTTCTGTCTCTTTCCCTTTTCCCTTTCCTCTCCCCCTCGCCACAGACACATACAAACTGATTTTTTTCTAAAGATGCACCTGGTTAATAATCTGTTCAATATCCTTAAAGAACATGCTAATTTAAAATTATTTGTTAGCAGAAAGTGAGTAAGAGAAGACTCATCCATTACAGAGGCAACTTCAGCCCACAGAGGGAGCTGGAGCATAGGCTGGGGGTGGGGAAGATGAAAGGAGTGAGTGTGCTCCCTCTTCTCTGTGAGAATGCCATGTGCAAGAAGAGTTGGTTTCCCAGGGTCAGGGAACTGCTGAGCTAAGAAGGCATTGGTCCGCTGCAGTCAGTGTTGTTACTGTCATAGTCCAGAGGGAAAAGTACTACAGTACTTCATTGGACTATAACAATTAGGTGGATTGGGGGATCTCAACCATGAGTATACTTGCTCAGCTAGACCATAAGATCCTAGATTCAGAAATGAAGGACCTTAGAAGACATCAAGTCTAAATCTCTCAATTTATCAATGGGGAAAATGAGTCACAAATTGGTAAAATGACTTTCTCAGAATTACATAGATAATGTAGGAAGGAGGATTTGAATTCAGGGCTTCCTAGCTCCAAATATATTCAGATATAACCTCCATGTTGTCTCATTTTGTCCATATTATTCTATAAATCTTCTTTAACTCAAATACTCCTAAGATCTTATTTCATATTTTCGGGTAACTCTCTACAGCTATCTTCTACTAGCTCAGTTTGTATCTGTTACAGACTTGTTTATTGCCATGATATCTCCCCCATTTGAGTGCGAGCTCCTTGAGGGAAGGAACTGTTTTTGCCTTACTTATATCCCCGTTGCTTATCACAATGTCTTGTATATAATAAACACTTAAAACATGCCTGTTGACTGACAGGCCAACAATATAATTTTGAGGACTGTCTATATGTCATTCTTTGCTCTCATCCACCTTTCTAGTCATAGATGTCCCAGATAAGTCTTTCACTCTATTTATTACCCCTAATTCATCATTGATTATATTCCGTGTCTTTATTTATAACCACCACACATCTCCCTATTATTCTATGGGTCACTCACACTTTTGTATCCTTGGACATCATGGTGTTCCATATAGACTCAATGGGGGAATATTAGTATTGCAAGGATGGGTTTTCATGGTGAAGGATTTGCTTGAGATTCTTGAAAGAATGATGGTATTTCCCCAGAGCAATCTGGCCTGTCTCTCATTGTCTGTGGTCATCACTGGTCTGTGATCTGTATATGCTAACAGAGTAACTCCGTAGGCAATCCATTCAACCCCATGTTGTTGGCAATGGCCATCCTTTCAAACCGCAGCCCATGTGTCACTCCATAGGTGCTTTTTCCTGACTTCCCCACTTTTGTCAGATCTCTCTTAAAGTTTCTTTGTACATATATTGTGCTGACTCATCTGTGTAAATATTATAGCCCATATATGGAGGGCATAATTTCTGAGGATGCAGATATGATTTCATTTTTAGCCTTATATTCTCAATGACTAGCATTATGTTTTGCACATAATAGGTGCTCAATGAATGTTTGTTAAATTTAATGTGAATTAAATCTTGTATTCCTTATACCTTTCGGTCAGTTATCTCCCTGAGAAGATGATTGAAATCATTCATGAAAGCCTAATTCTTCCCCTTCCACTGAATGTTCTTCAGTGACATTGTCCATGTGGTCATAAGAGCATCTTAATAAAAATTTTATAGAGATAAGAAGTCAGAATCAAGGGATGAGGATGTCTTTTTGATCACATTTTTAGGGAGGAATAATACTATATTTGATATTTTCTATCCTTTCTCCAATGTTCTCCTTTCAGATATTTTGAATATCACTCCCAGAGTGTTGTTAACATTGTGTCGCTCCTCACACAGATTTATTTTGTCTGAATTTTGTCATGTCTAGCCACTCTTGCTGACTTCATCTTTCTAAACTCCATTTCCACCTCCTCATCTAGCACATTGGAGTCTGAGGTGTTAAGAGTCTAAATGTTGAAGTTTCACTGGATTTGTGATCCAAATAGATCACTACAGAAACGCTGGTGAATCTGTTCCAATTTCCATTTATTTGTTGCCCTCTTTCCAGCTTCATCTAGTAATGGTCTTGGAGCAATTTGCCATAGTTGAGTCTCATACCAAGCTTTTTATGAATTTTTTACCCCTCTACTGATTTTCACTGGCTTTTGTTTTTGTTTTTTTTTTTTTGAGGTGATGTTGTTTATGATTTTCTACCATCTTCTTGTATGATGTTTTACTTTTAGACTTGGTCTCTAAATTGGTCCCACTTTTCTCTGGAACGCCCCTCTCTTGCAAGAAAATCAAGTATTTACTGGGCAAAGTAGGTTCTGGTTTCTGAGCCATTTTAGCTTTCTTTTGAGGGTAATTATTAAGTGAAAGAACTGGACTTGGTACTTTCTTAGTTCCTTTCCAGGGTGAAATCTTCTCCTAGATCCTGTGGACTGTTTAGTATTACTTAACTTTCTCTAAAAAATTATGTTAGAGTCAATGTCTTTAGTTTTATTAGTTTCTCGTTCTTTTCTTAAGAATGTTTGTGTCTTTGTTTAAACTGGTTGGGTAGGAAGAGTTATGGTTGTGTTCAGGATCTTCTTGTCCTCATCCTTTCTTTAATTGGGTATTAATTTTTAATTTGCTTTAACTAGCCTGTAACCTGAATGCACACAAAATGGCTCATTATGAAATTACTCCCTAACAACTTATAATTTCCTTTCTTTTAAGACATTTATTTTTAAGAATTAATTTCATTTTTTTGTGCAATATTACTTAGTGTTCACTATGTCCAGAGCCTTCCAGCTATCATTTGAAGAAGGTTATACATACAAGTGTGAGGCTTTTAAGTAATTTACAAATGTTTGTATTCTTTGATTTCCTAATCTAAAACCATATTTTTAAAGTTAGATTCATTTTTTCTCATGCTTTTCTTCTCATTGAAGTCATGGATTGTCAAGGTAAATGCCAACTTGGTTTGGAGCATGATGTTAAATTCTTTAATGTCATATTTCTTCATCCTACACCATAGGGATTGGCCCATAAACTGTATGTTTCTTCCTGGCACCATGACAACATTAACTCTGAAAAGGAAAAGAACATATAATTAGGAGTTAAGAGACCAGAACACCTGTGTGAACTTTGGCAAGTCATTTAACTTCTCAGGTTCCCAGTTTCCTCACCTCTCACATGAAGGGGTTGGACTGTATCAAGGGTTCGTAGCCCTTTTTTTGGGTCAAGGATCCTTTCTCAAAATCATGTTTTTAAATACATGAAATCAAAGACATAGGAGTCCAGGGGAAACCAATTATTTTGAAATATATCCATCAATTAACTGATTTATCTATAGATGACTGCTTCAACACAGTTGGTTTTATACACACACACATAGACATGCACGTATACATATATATGTATGTAGTATAATTTGTTGTAAAGTTCACAGACCTCTGACTAAGAGTACCTAGACTGAGTTGATCTCCATCATTCCTTCATAACCTAACATCTTATGGTTCCATAATTCTGTGATTCCATTTTTTCTTTTCTTTGCCTCATTAAAGGGGCCATGCCCTGGCTATCTCTTAAACAGGCCTATTCAATGAATGGGCATTGCCTCACCCTAAATGAGTACCTGCAAAGATCTTGCCTAATGGGCCCAAGGTCTCCCAGTACATCCTGGGTCATCTCCAGTCATCCTGAGGAATATCAGGTCTCTGGATTCAGATGGCTCTGGAGGAGAAGTGAGGCCGGTGACCCTCACAGCCCTCCCTCACTCAAAACAAAGTCAAATGCAAGTCATATCACCATTTCTATGATGGCATGGTCTTCGGCAACAAAGGGTGAACACAATGGGGAAGATATTTAATTCCATTCAGTAAATATTTAAGTAGTTACATGTGCTGAGCTAGACATTAGTTGATATTAAAGTTTAGTATGAACTTGTTTCTTTATTTGTTTAAAAGGTCTGTTACATGGTAGGCAGCAGTACTGCAGGAGGCAAAGGGGGTATGAAGCAGGGGCTAGTGGCCCCCAAATTCTGAGTGTAGCACCTCTGTCTCTGACAACTCGTGTCTTAGGCAATAAATTCTCTGTTATCTCTCTCGGTCAAAAGGTGGAGTTTTCTTCTGGCCAGTCAATTATTTTTTCTAAAAAAAGTCTGCATGTAGACTATATGTGAATAGAGCACCATTAAGGTTTGGGTTAGGTGAAAATGATTAATATAGTATACAATAGAATTAAAATATAACAGAACTCACTGAATAGCCACACTAGACTAAATGCCATTTTGTCTTTCTTTCTTGGATCCAGGAAGCATTTCAAAATCTTGCATCATCCTGCACAACAATTCTCATTACAAAGACATATCACAGAAGTGACATTAATAGAAGTTTCTAACAGGTGGCCTGTTAGCATGGCAATAAAAATGAGACAGACTTAGGTTCAAGGTCAAGTTCTGACCCTTACCTTGGGAAAATGACTGAAGTTCCTAAGCCTTGGTTTCTCCATAAATAAAAAGGGCTTTTTTTGGTTTGCTCCATTTTCTTACAGGGTATTATGAGAAAAGTGCTTTGTAAATTCTAGCACCAAGAGATTTTGACCTGAGGTCTGTGAACTTGGATTTTTAGTATTTTGGTAACTATATTTCAACATAGTTGGTTTTCTTTGTGATCTTATTTTATGCATTTAAAACATTGGAACAGCAACATGGTATAGTGGATAGATTGCTGGATGTGGAGTCAGGAAGACTCACTTTCCCAAGTTTCAATAAGCCTTCAGACTCTTACTTGCTATGTGACCCTATACAAGTCACTTCACCCTGTTTGCCTCAGTTTCCTCACCTGTAAGATGAGCTGGAGAAGGAAATAACAAACCACTCCAGTCTCTTTGCCAAGAAAACCCTGACTGGGGTCACAAAAAGTTGGACATGACTGAATGGCAATTTTTTTTAATATTCCATTTTCTCCCAATTACATGTAAAAAATATTTTAAACATTCATTATAAGTTCTAAGTTCCAAATTCTATCCTTTCCTTCCCTCCTTCCTTAGATGGTAAGCAATTTGATAATATAGATTATACATGTACAATCATGAAAAACATTTCCATATTAGTCACTTTGTGGGGAAAAACAAAAAAAAATGGAAAGAGAAAAATAGTATGCTTTGGTCTATATTCGGATGCCATCGGTTCTTTCTCTGGAGGCGGATAGCATTTTTCATCATTGTCTTGGATCATTCTGTTGCTGAGAATAGCTAAGTCGCTCATAGTTCTTCATTATACAATGTTGCTGTTACTGTGGACAATGTTCTTCTGTTTCTGCTCACTTCACTTCGTATCAGTTCATGTAAGTCTTTCCAGATTTTCCTGAAACCATCCTACTCCTCATTTCTTATAGCACAACAGTGTTCCATTACAATCAGATACCACAGCTTGCTCAGCCATTCCCCAATGGATGGTCATTCCTTCAATTTCAATCCTTTGCCACTATGAAAAAGAACCCCTATAAATATTTTTGTACAAATAGATTCCTTGCCTCCCTTCGCCCCTCATTTTTCATCTCTGGCATACAGATTTAATAGTAGTATTGCTGTATCAAAGGCTATGCATAGTTTGATAGCCCTTTGGGCATACTGAACAACAAAATTGGAAACATCATTCTGCAAAGGGATCCATAGGCTTCACCAGAGTGCCAAGAGGGGTCCAGAATACCTACAAAAACATGTCCTAGAGTAATGCGTAAATTCTAGACTGGTCACTTTCCTTGAAGTGAGGAAGAGGTCCTTACCCCCAGATGTTGTGACTGTATGATTTGATTGGGTCTAAATATAAAGCCATTGGAAAAGATGACTCTTGGGATAGTTTGTAATCATCAGGTTACCAGAGCATCAGACCAATGTGGGCTCAGCCCATAAACAACTCCTAGCCCACATCATAGTAATTTGTGTTTGTAGCCCCTGTTGTCCCAATGATCCGTGGCTGCCTGGGCACCAGAAAGCACCCCTGGTTCATGTCTCTTCCTCTGCACAGGGAAGAATAGAGCTTAGAATGGATAACCAAGACAGAAGGAATCAGTAATAGAAAAGATAAAACCAGTTAGTTCCTTCCTTTGAGGAGCTTACATTTTAACAGTGAAGACAATATAAATATCAAGGTGCATTGAAGATACATATACTGAGTAGGTGAGGGAAGACAGGCTTAGCCAGGAAAGGTGAAACAGCCAGCAGGATTCCAGGGAAGTCTTTTTGCAGAAGGTGTCATTGGAGCAGCCTAACTTGGAATCCTGCCTCAGAAGCGAAAAAGCTGTAGGATTCTGGACACATCATTTTAATCTCTTGCTAAGTTTTAGTTTGCTCATCTATGAAATGAGAAGAGATGTAGTGCCTGCTTCTCAGGGTTGTTACAAGCATCAAATAAGACAACGCATGTAGAATACTTTGCAAACCTTAATGGAAGATACAGATACTAATTATTATAATTTTTGAGGAAGGACCTGCCACTCCCTTTTGTATAACAATATCATAGGATTTCATGTTAGGTGGGATGGGAGAGATTTCCAGTTCCTCTCCTTTTATTTTTTTTTCCTTTGCTATTTTTCCAATAGCAAAAGCATTTTAAATAAAGGAAAAGAAGTGAGTGGAAAAGGCATTCTCTGCCCCCATTCCCCTCCATATATATACAAGGATGCAATCCCCCCCGGCTTCCAGATTCTTATTTCTGTTCATTACTCATTATGACCAGAGGACAATCATCCTTCGGACTCCTGGCCCTAGGGATGGATTTTTAGAAGACAGGTCCCTGCCTTCAAGCTCACTACAACAGTCATCTGGATGTAGCTGACACTGTCCCATTTCTTAACCATTCTCCTCCTGGAAGCTCTGACTTGGGCATGACTAAATAGGATGAGCAAAAAATTCCCTCTCCAGGACACCTCAGTTAGGGTCTTTTGGCCTTTGCTTAAAGATGTTTAAGACTGAGAAGCCACCAAGAATGCCCTGTCCATTTGGAAATGGCTCTCATTAATGGAAATGTTTCTTGACATCAAACCCAAACTTAATTCTGCTCTTAGCTTTGCCCTCTTGGGTCCCGTAGAGCAAGATTGACCCTATTTCTACATGACAGCCCTTCAAAAACTTGCAGGATACCATCACATCTCTCTTGTATCATCTCTGACATCTTCCAAATTTCCTCAGTTCTCTGAATGGATATTCTCAAAGCATTGTGATCTCAAGGACCTTGATCATCTTGCATACCCTCCTCTGGCATTTTCCACCTTCAAAAATGTGAGATTGAATGCAGGACTCTAGCTCTGGTCTAACCAAAAGATCTCACCTACCTAGACCTAGACCTCATATCCCTCCCACTGAAGATTAAGAGAACATCAGTGTCTTCTTGGCTGCCATATCACTGTTGAGTAATGGAGTTTGCAGTCTGTGAATAGCCAGGTTTGAGGGATTAGAGCCAGGATATGGGGACCAGAAGGGATGGATTCTCAAGTCCCAGAACCATGATGGTAGGTGCCCCAGGTTGTAATTTTGCAGAATTAATAATCTGCCCACATGACCCTATCACCCTAGGACTCAAAGGCTATCTATACATAAGCCTACCCTCCAAAACTTCCCCATCCTGAGAAAAAAGGCCTTTGGACAAAGACCACATAAAGTGCATGGCTCTTTGGGGGCTGCTACCCTTCCTGGGATGTCTGATTGTTTCCCCAGCTAAGAACATGACCTATTACAGAAAGTCACAAATTGAAATAACCATTGAGAAGCAAGAAATGTATCTGTTTTAACACATTTTTATTTCTCACATGGCCTTTGGAGGTCAGGAATAAGGAATCATAATGCCCAGCTATGCTCATTAGATTATCGTAAACTGATTTTGTAGGAAAGGCAAAGTCTTTAAACGGAATTATTCCCCCAAATAAGAGAGCCCATCTGGCTGACGATAGAAGAGAGTGGGTGAGCCAGAACCCAAAAAGTTGTGGCTCCCAGGTATCATCTATTCTCAAGAGGTATATATAGGGTGTAATATCTTCGGGATCCAAGTTTGATCATTTGGAGGGCTGGGATTTTTTTATCCCCTCAACAAAAGCAAGAATACCTTGCAACGATTCCTACAAGTTGTTTAATTTAGAAGTTTGACTCAATTTATGGAAGTCTGTGTTGACTGACTTCTGTAGCTTGATCATCACATTGGAATGTTCCGACAGGGGTGGGGATTGGTGGGGGGGAAGCACTGAAAACGAACTATAAAATGAAGTCTGCATTTACTGGTAAGAAACACAAAGCTCTTGGCATCCGTCAAGGGACTGGCTCTTTGATGTGAAGAAGAGTGCTTACTGTTTCCATGTTGGGTTAGGAAAGGAGAAGACACTCAATGATCTGTTTAGTGAATCCTGAGGCTTCTCCAGATATGGCACCCTGAGGATCCTCAGATAGGAAATGCACATGTCAGGTATAAATACAGCAATTGAGGAGCCCTCCACCCCCACAATAAAGGCAGCAAAATTAACGAGACAACCCCCAGTTGTCTTTCAGCTGGGGCTTTGTCATAGGATGAAGGTACCTTTGGATCCTTGTTGATGGGGGTAGGAAAGACGTGTCCATAAGGAATTTGGTGAGTCATCCTGCCCCTGACATACTTCAGTGTACAGCTGCCTGGCTTGCTCACTGTCCATCTGAGGAGGAAAGGTCTTATTTTAGTTCTCTTAATGGCCTCGTTTTTCAATATTTTTTTCTTCTGTTTTTGAAAGTGTTCAGACAATTAATGCCTCATGCATGTATTCAACAATAGTTGCCTAGCAACCACTCGGAAGCATTTTTGGAGAGCAAAGGGCCGAAAATGAATGAATAGCAGCCGTAGTTTGCATTGTAGGTGAAGGGATTGGAATTCTGCTGTGGATCTCAACCCAGATGCCTGAGGAATTGGATTTGCTCTTCCAGATATCACTCCAACTGTAACCACCTATCCCAGTGTGTATAAAACCTCGTTGGAAGATATTTTTGCCTTCAGTCATGTAGTCAAATTAGTCTGAGACCAAACCTCTGAAAGAAGGACATCTAGAGGTTCGGAAGATCATAGCTTTAAAAACTAGAAAACACCCTAGGAATCACTGAGTTCCCTGCTCCTCCCTATTTTACAGAGGAGAACATTAAGGCAGAGAGAGTAAAAATGACTTATGATCATAGAGGCATTGATTTAAAGCCTTGTTTTACAGAAGAGGAAACTGAGGCACAGAGGTGTTAAGTGATTGGAAATCATAGATTTAAAACTGAAAGGATCCCTAAAGGGATCTGTTCCATAACACTCCTCTGCCTCATTTTATAGATGAGGAAGCTAAGACATGGACAGATGGAGTGACTCGCATAGGGTCACATAACTATTAAGTGTCAGAGTTAAGATTTGAATATATGTCCTCTTGACTCCCAAGTCAAATGCCCTATCCCCTATATTCAAGACTTTCAATTTCCTTCCAATCCAATAAATATTAATTAAGTGCCTACTATGTGCCAGGCACTATGCTGATAATTAACCTGGGAATGTAGTTAATCTCATCAAGCAAAATTAACTTCCTGTCCATAATCCCAAATATCTGGTCTGTTACACTCTCTGGTAACACTCTTAACCCTTGGACAGAGTTTTATCCAAGGTGGGAGCACCCCCTCCCTCGTTCTCATTGGCCAGATGTCTTGGATGGGGATTCACAGAAGCTTGTTTTGTAGCTGGAATGGATCTCTCTGAGTTGTGGGGTCCAGTCATCACTTTGTAGATGAGGAAACTGAGGTTCAGAAAAAAAGGAGTGGCTTACCCATGATCATAAGGTTAATATAGGATTAAAACTTGCCTCTTTTGTTTCACAGTTCAGTGGTCTGTCTACTCTCTTGTGTAACTCTGTTGTTTCTTAGATGAGATGTTCTGATCAACAGTTCACAACAGTGGCCACAGCAGGTTCTCCAGGTCACTTGCTATCCTGCCATCAAACTCTCCTGAGTGTTTGCTTGTTTATTTTGACTGTGATTTCACTGAAGTAGGGACTCCCAGCCTCTATCATTATAGATCGCACTTTCTCTGAAATGTAAAGTCTTAGAGAATTGCCCTTTGTACCAGAGGTTAAGTGACTTGTCCAAGGTCACACAGTCAGTCTGTGTCAGAAGTGGACTTGAACTCTGGTCTTCCTGACACCAAGCCCAGCCTTCAGTCCTCTAGACCAATAGTGTCAAACTCAACAAGAGTCAGGCTCACTAATTGATTTCTAACCAGGACTTAGAAAACCACAAATTCACATCATCTATTTTGTATTATATTTTTATTTATTTTGTTAAACATTTCCTCCATTTATTGTAATCTGCTTGGGGCATGGGGGGTGGTGGTGGTGCTTGTGGGTTCTGCATATTCATGTTTTTACAGGTGCATTTGCCTCTCACTTCTCAACCCCTTGTTTTTACTGAGAACTTCACAAGGAGGGGGATTCTTATCGACTCAGAAGTGGAAAATACACATTCGATCACCAGTTCAATTTAATAGTTATTATGTGACAGGAAATGAAGTGGGTGCTGGGATTATAAAGGTTTGTGTTTTGTTTCTTTGCTTTTAAATGTTGCCTGCCCTCACGGGGCTTCCCTCCATTGGAAGGCCATGACTTGTACACACCCAAACAGGAGTTAGGGTTGACTCTGCTCAGGACAAAACAGAGGTCCCAAGGGAGCGCTGAGAGAAAAACCAAGATCAAAGGGATCATTTTGCCCCCCTCTCAACTTTGGTCTATGTTTCCATAACACAAGAATGTGTAAGGACAAGCAACAGTTAAACTCCATGGAGATGTGCTAGAGGCTTGTGTCAGTTGATCCAAGAGTTTACAAGAAATTCTTCTTCTTTTGGGCTTGCCAAGAGGTTCACCCCATGATGAAGGGACAGCTTTTCCAAGGTGCCATGAGCTAGTGGGTTCTCTTGGAACCCCATGGGCCACATTAGAGTACTCACGCCCATTTCATTGTCTCCTCCAGGAATCAAGTGAGGGATTTGGTTTCAGAAAGCAGTGATATGCCACCATCTTAGTGGCCTGGGCATTTTTATTGTTTGGGGGCTGGGGCCAGGTAGATGGGATATTTTTCCAAAGCAGATGGTGGAGGTCATTTTCACCTAAGAGGGAGTTTTGTAGAGGGCTGCATTTAGTTTCAGGTTGGTGTCTTTTGCTGGAAAGATAATCAGATATAATGTCATCCACAGCCTCTCCGTGTGCATGACTGCATAAAGCTTGTATAGCAGTTTATTATTATAAAATTAGTATTGCATAGAACAAACCCGGGATCCAAGCCAGACAAAATAGACAGTGACTAGTTATATAAGACTTTGGAGCCTCATGTAGGACACAAGCTCACTGTATTTTCTTCTCAATTGTCTGCTGTTTGCTAATGTTTCCCTTTCAACATGATTACATCCCAGTTTAATAGTACTTGCCATTCGAAGGTTTACGGTGCCAGCCTCTGACATAGTTACATCCCCTCTGTGCTAGAAATATTGTATGGATATATTAAAGCCTAGCCCGACATGGTTAGCTAATGGCTTAGTCAGAAGCTCTGCCCTTATATAATTAAGTGATGTATGTAATTTTGTGTTAACACATTTGCAATGTGTGTTTCCCTGGCGATTGCAACGCTTTATTCTGTGTAAAGTGTGACATTTTAATTCCCACTGAACAATTTCCTACCTTGATTCTCCCTGTATTTGTGGCAGGGTATTATTTTGCAATCAAGATAAAAGCATTATTTATGAAATTTCTAGACTATCCTATTACTGGGAACTTTCAGCTGCAGATCAATCTCTTTTTTATTGATCTTTGTTAAAATCTTTATTGGAATTTAAATTTAATCTCTGGGTTATGGATTTTCCCAGAATTTCATCAGCGGGTTCGGGTTGACTTTTCTTTTTTTTAATTTTATTTTTACTTAGCTTTGAATAGATGAAATTCTTAAAAAAAAATAATCCTTGTCCATCAGCCCTCATTTTAGTGAGGAGACTTTTAAAAAAAATTGTTGTTGATTCTTTCTTCATTAGGATGATAGGATTTAGCATTATTAGAAAGAAGCTTAGAAAGCATTTAATCAAGATTCAGAGTTGGAAGGGGCCCCCAGAGACCATCTAGTCCAACCCTATCATTTTACAGATGAGGAAACTGAGGAGAGAGAGGCTAATAACTTTCAACAGAATGGTTAGTTTTGAAGGTCATCTGACTCCAGGGCTCTTTCCACTGAACCTTATTTCCTCTGCTCATCTTACTGATGCCTAGAGATTTACCCAAGGTCACATGGAGTAATATGTGACCAGATCCGAGGTTCAAACTCAGGCATAACTCTGACAATGCCTTTTTGAAGGGGATCTTGGCACACCAAGCAAGACTTGAAGATGTTCAAAAATGGGACCTTGACAGAGTGGACAACCAAGATGACAGTGTTCATGCTTTCTGTATAGGGCCCCACTTCAGAATCACGTGGGTGGCTGGAGCTTGTTGGGGAGTGAGTGTCTTTCCCTGATTAAAGACAATACTGGCAGGAAGGTGAGGTGCTAAAAACGTAGAGATCTGGCTTATTCACCTTGCCCTTTGGATGTTAACTATCTCCATGAGGCTGGTGCTGATTTCTCCTGGCTACTGGATGTTCAGTGAAAACCTGGGAGAAGATAGATTGAGTCACTTTGATTTTCCAACCTAGTCCAACAAGAGCAGGCAGGAGGTGGTAGTTGGTGCCAAATACGGGGTGGGGGTGTGGGGTTGCCCTAGTGCCTTTGCCAGCATCTTCCCTTTGGTCCCTTAATTTAGGCCTAAGCAAACAGCTGGGTGGATTGTGCTCTGAAAGGCCTGCCAGAGTGACCCACAGTGGAGGCAGAGGACTCCAAGTTAGCTTTTTCTGTTGTATTTTTTGGCATGTGAACACAGTGGGAATGTACTCATCGGCTTTTATTGACTTTATTAATTATAGTTCCTTGGAATTTGTGTTTTAGTAACATACAGTCCCAGGAGGATGGTGCCTGCTTTTCTATCATAGACACAGGTAGAGGTATTCAAAGTCCTTTCAGAAACCAGTGGTCACCACGGCATCATGGACAACTTGAACCCTACTCTGAGGTCTTCCATTGATTCCGTGTGATCAAGAGCAACTCGCCTTACCACGCCAGACCTCAATTTCCTCATCTATAAAATGAGGGAATTGAACTGAGTCATTATTAAGGTGACAACTCCCAAATTCTATAATTCTCCAGTAAAAAGGTCTACTATAACTCTACCTATGGGCATATAATATCCTAATGCTTAACACAATGCCTGGTACATTTCGGTCATTATTCAGTCATTTTTCAGTCATGTCCAGCTCTTCATGACCCCATTTGGAGTTTTCTTGGCAAAGATACTGGAATGGTTTGCCATTTCCTTCTCCAGCTCATTTTACAGCTGAGGCAAACATGGTTAAATGACTTGCCCAGGGTCACTCAACTAGTAACTGTCTGAGGCCGGATTTGAACAAAGGAAGATGTCTTCCTACTCTAGGCTTGGCATTCTATCCACTGAGCCAGGCTCTTACCAAATGTTTTCCCCTTCTTTTTGTTCCTAGTAATAAACTTTGGATCTGCTTCTAATGTAATAACTGTGTTATTCCATTAACATGAAAGCTCCATTACCCCTGTATATAAATTCTTTTCAATGTCTATACTGTCCCCCAATCCAAGTTTATCTTTTTGAGATCATTCATCCATTCCTTCAGCTTCCATAAACACAGAAACAGAAAAGTAGATCAGTAATACAGACAAGATAAGCAATAAACAGAAACAGTAATATTCAGTAGTCCAGGGTTTAATAAAGCCAAGAATATAAACCGTTTGGGAAGAAGACTCACTATATAGCAAGAATTTCTGAAAAGGGGTATTGCTGAAAAACATTTTGGAAGAGAAACAAGGGCAAGACCCTGAGTTTTTAGGGTCTACATGAGAGGAAGAAAAGGTCCAGAGAGTAGGAGCAGACTGCTAGTGCTGAGCACTTTCCAGTCTTACCATTCACTTCATCTTAGAAAAGAGCAAAGAGGAAAAAGCTTCTAAGAGGACAACAGGTCAAAAAATATGCAATTAACAATCACCACCATGGATATGAATGGAGTGAACTCACCCATAAAAACAGAGAAGGATAGCAGGATGCATTAGAAAGCAAAATCCAATGAGCTGTTTACAGGGAATTAAGGCTAGAGCATAATCTATTATGCTTCAAGTAAACCAAAAAAAGTAGAGGAAGCAATCATGATCTTAAATGAGGCTACAGTAAAAATAAACTTGACTAAAGAGATAAATAGGAAAAGGGCATTATGCTTAAGGTACCATAAACTATGACTCTATTCCTGTCTCTCTGTCTGTCTATCTATGTATCTGTCTATCTAACAAATGCCATGGAATATAAATTCTTAAAGGAATAGTTATATTGTTTACAGGGAGAAATAGTAAAATCATAATAGTTAGAAACTTCAGTCCTTTCATCTCAAACTTGGACAAATCAAATAAAAAAGATAAACAAGAAAGAATTTAAGAGCTTGAGTAGAATTTTAGAAAGGTTAAATGTGACTTATCTTTGGTGATTACAAAATGATTATAGAAAGGACTACACATATTTCTCATAACGGCTTGATACCTTTACAAAATTTGAAGACAAATCAGGGGATAAAAATTCCACCAAGTAATGCAAAAATGTTAAGCACATTCTTTACTGACCACAGTGCAATAAAATAAAGGGCTTTTGAAAATGGCATTCAAAAATAGAGACTAAATAATTCAGTCCTAAAGAACTGGTGGATCAAAGAACAAATCCATAGAAATAATTGATAATTTCCATAAAGAAAATGATATCAGTGAGACAAAGTTTTTGGGATGCAGCAAAAGTAATCCTTAGAGGAAATTGTACATCTTCAAAAAACACTTTGGAAAAGAAGTTCCAACCCAGTTCTTATGTCATATACTACAATAAGTTCCAAATGGACACATGATCAGAATATAAAAGTTTCCATCACTTTTAAAAATGAGAGTAGATTTGAAGGAGGCACCCATGGCTGCTTAATATCCAACAATTTGGAGGGCTGTGGTAATATAAGGGCACTAATCCACTCTTATTGGACCTATTAATTGGCTAATCCATTCCATAAGGAAATTTGAAATTATGTGATAAAAGTCACTAAGTCATTGACACCATTGGAGTTAGAGATCTTAGTATTAAACATTTGCCCAAGGGAAAGTAAAAACTAAAAGAAGGGCTCCTCCATTCCAAAGTAGTCAAAGCACTTTTTCTGAGTAGCAGAGAATTGGAAATAAAATGGATGCCCATTAGTTAGGGAATGGCTGAACAAATTGTGGTATATAAGTGTAATGGAATATTATGTAAATTATACAGTAAGACATGACAAATATGAGGTATTCAGAGAAACTTGGCAAGACTTGTATGAATTGATTCAGAGTGAAGCAAGCAAAACCAGAAAAACAGTATACACAATAACTATTATAATATAAGCAAAAAGAGCTCCCAAAGGAAGCCAAATGCGACCTATCCTGGCTTTTTTTTTTAACATTGTTATTTAAAGTTTTGAGTTCCAAATTCTATCCTTCTCTTCCCCTTCCTTTCCCCCCTTCCTGGGCCAATAAGCAATCAGATGTGCAATGATATAGAATATTTCCATGTTAATAATTTTGATGTTAATAATTTTGTTCAAGAAGACTCAAATAAAAGAAAATGAAAAGTAGCATGCTTCAGTCTGTATTCAAATAATACCAGTTCTTTCTCTGGAGGAGGATAATATGTTTCATCACAGTGCTTTGAGTTTGTCTTGGATTATTTTATTTCTGAGAATAGCTAAGTCATTCACAGTTCTTCATCAAACAATATTGCTGTTACTATATACACTGTTCTCCTGGTTCTGTTCACTTCACCATGTATCAGCTTATGTAAGTCTTTCCAGGTTTTTCTGAAATCATCCTGTTTGCCATTTCCTATAGTGTAATAATATTCTATTACAATCATATACCACAGCTTGTTTAGTCATTCCCCAATTGATGAACATCCTTTTATTTTCCAATTCCTTAGCCACCCCAGAAAGAGCTACAATAAATATTTTTGTACAGATAAGTCCTTTTCCCTTTTTGGATGTCTTTGGGCTATAGACCTAGCAGCAGTGATATTGTTGCTTCAAAGGGTATCCACAACTTTATAACTTTTTGAGCATAGTTCCCAATTGCTCCCCAGAATGTTTAGATCAGTCCACAACTCCACCAACTGTGCATTAATGTCCCAGTTTTCCCACATCCCCTTCAACATCAAACATTTTCCTTTTTTGTCATTAGCTAATCTGACAGGTGTAAGATGGTACCCCAGAGTTGTTTCAATTTGCATTTCTCTAATCAAAAGTGATTTAGGGCATGTTTTTCATATGACTATGGATAGCTTTGATTTCTTTGTCTGAAAACTGTTTTTTCATATCCTTTGCCCGTTTATCAATTGGAGGATGGCGTATATTTTTATAAATTTGACTCAGTTCTCTATATATTTGAGAAATGAGGCCTTTATTAGCAAGAACTTGTTGCAAAATTTCTTCCCTTCTCAGTTTTCTGCTTTCTTTATATTTTAGTTGCATTGGTTTTATTTGTGCAAAAACTTTTCAATTTTATAAAATCAAAATTATCTATTTTACATTTTATAATACTCTCTGTATATTCTTTGGTCCTAAATTCTTTTTTTATCTATAAATCTGACAGATAAACTATTCCATGCTCTTTTAATTTTCTTATGATATCATTCTTTATGTGTAAATCATGTACCCATTTTGACCTTGTCTTGTTATATGGTCTGAGACTGTCTTGGCTCTTAAGAAGAAATATATAACTGAATGAATAAATGAAAAAAGCATTTATTAAATGATTAATAGGAGCTAGGCAGTGGGGTAAATGCTGGTGATAAAAATACAATAGCAAAGATAGTACCTGACCTGAAGTAACTTGTATTCCAATAGAGGGAGACAATAAACATAGGGAAATGGTGGTCAGAGGATGATTTGGTTAGTTTGAGGGTCACGTGAGTTGATCTATAGGGCAGGAAATTGATAAACCCTTTCCAAAACCATTATTCGAATATTGATTTGATTCAGTGTTCTGAGCAAGCGATGGAAGGAGTGAGGATATCCTACAAGATTTGAGTGGAGATCTGGATGAGAGAGATAACCTGGTCCATGAGCCAGTGGTGACTGGGGGCTAGGTAGGTTTGTTGAGGTGGCTCAGCTCCATCCCAGATTGAAGTTGTTGAATGAGTTCTAGAGGTCAGGGCAATACTCGTCTCCATCGGAAGCAGTGAGGCTTATTCATTAGGTAGATTTCAAGATAACTCAGGTTGAGGACTTGATGGGATGAGGAAATGTCTTTCCCTCATTGCTTTGAAGAGGTTGGTGTGAAACTACAGTTATGGAATCTTGTATATATGTCAAATGGAGCTTCTTTGTCAGTAGGTTAGCTTAACCAGTTTTCTTTGTTACAATGGAAGACTCACTGGAAGTAGGCTTGGGGCAATGTGTCTGGAAATGACTATGATGTAAAAAACAGAAGATACTAATAAAACTTCAGTATTAAATAAACATTTATTATGCACCTACTGTTTCCAGAAGAGCACTGTTAGGTGATGTGGAGATATACCATTTAGATAAGATACGGCTTAGCACAACACCTGGCACAGAGTAAATGTTGAATAAATGTTGATTATTGATTGATTGACATGGCCTCTGCCCTCACTGATCTTACAGTGTCAGTCAGGGAGTAACAGGCAGACAGGGGATTGCAATACACAGAACTGTGTAGGTACATCTCTGATTTTCTTCCTCCCAAGACACCTTAAATAAACAACTTTGTGATTATTTAAGTATGTATTTATTGATGTTATTCTTATGCTGTACATATTTTATATGTAATTGTCTCTCCCATGAAGAGGATTGTTTCATTCTTTGTACTTGTATCTCCATAGCCTCGCACAATGCTTAATAAATATTTTAATGTATGTATATTTTTTCCAAATTATGTTAAAATAACTTTTTAACATTTTTCTTTAAGTTTTGAGTTCCAAAATCGATCCGTCAAGATGGTAGGCAGTCAGATATAGATTGTACATGTGCAATCATGCAAAATATTTCCATCTTAATAAATATTTCTGATTGAATGGGTAGGTTAGTTGGTTGGTTGAGAAATACATTCAGAAAATATGAAACAAAAGTCTTCAGGAGATCCAAAAGAATTTTGTTTTAAAATGTTTGCCAAATCAAGAGACCTGAGTGGCATCAGATTTATCCACTAGACCTAACTTTAGATGTCTGGACATCCCTAGAATATCTAGCTCCATCAAACCAAATTATCTGGGTTCTTGGCAATATGTCAGAGAGATTATAAGTAACCAATCATTGTGCTGTCCATATGCCCCTCGTTTCTCAAGTAGTAGAAAGCCTGGCAGAGTCTGAGCCCAAAGGCTGTTGTTAATCATGACAAAAGCATACTTTCAACTTTACCATTCTTTTGACTCCAAAAAAATAAAAAATCGCACAAGTTGAAATCTTGGCAAGGAGTCAGACTCTGTACGTGACCCCTGTCCCTACCTTTCCCCATCTGGCGGCTTACTTACTTTGGGCCGACATCTTGATATGTTAGAGTTTGTCCATCTGTGCAATGGCTGTATAATTCTTGTTTCCCCAAAATATTTGTAAGAAGCTTTGTATTTCTCAGTGAACGGTACAGCATTAGGACAGAGTATCTTTACTTATTCAATGATGGAAACCAAACAAAAGCTCTTTGAGTACCCACTCTCTGTAAGCCTCTTGTAAATTACCTACTACTTAAACATTGGATTTCAGAGGTCATCAAATAACTTTTTGTTTTGTTGTGTTTTCTTTATTATTTTTAAAAGCTAAACCGGCTAACTGGGGAATTCATGTTGGAATAAAAAGGCATGAAAGAAAGGGTATTTTCAACTTGCACAATAGTACAAAGGAGAACAAGAATCATCATGTTTTTCTAAAGAGCTCACAGCTGTTTAATTTTATAGTAAAATTACTTTAATAACTTTGCTAATTCAAAGACAAAACCAAATGGCTTTTGTTGCAAAACTGGCCTGCCATATGTGATTTGGAAAACCAAGTTAAGATTTAATCAGCTCCTAAGATCATATTAAAAATACAGGGCATTTTTCTTAATGCTGATTGGGGTAGTCATGATTAATCAGCCTAGAAGTCAAATCTAAGAAAACATCAATACTTTTTGCCTGGTGCTGGGAGAAGAGGGAGGAAAGGTTCATATTTTCATACACTTTCCTCTGGCTTCTCCCATCTTTCCATTAATCTTCCATGTACTTGCAGATACACTGATTGGTTTGTTTTAATACCAGGTCTGTTTACTTTTCAGGGATGGGCCTGTTATACAGGAAATTATCCAAAGTCTTCCAGCCAGAGTTGAAAATGAATTTTTTTAATAAAATACGCACGCTTAGTTTGACCATCCTTGAATAGAGATTGTGGGCTCCTTCAAATCCGTTTTGAGGAAGAAAATTTAGATAATCTCTCTAAAGGGAAGGAAAGTCAAAGTGTGCCCAAATTATCTAGTCCCACCACCTTCTCTGACAATTGAGGAAACTGAGGCACACCCCTGAGGCATGTCCCAATTCTAAAATCAGCATTCTTTCTGTACCACAACAAGAGAAGTACTCTACCTCCATTTGTTTCAGTAGGGTCACACTTTCCATATGTTACCCATTTTCAAAAGCAAAATAAACTGCTCTTAAAAAAATAAACTTAGTTACTCTTCCATATTAGGGAATTCTACCAGCTCATTTCCTTGGTTCCTATAATACTGAACTGGTTCTTCCACCAGTCTATTTTTGGTCATGAGGGAACCTTTAATTTAGGGGGCAGTGATTTTGAAGGATCTTAAAGATTGGAAAAATCAATTGGCCACACACAACAGTTATAGTTGTAAATATAATGAAGTCATTGTATGTGGGAAAAACAAAAGATTGTCATTTCCATAGACCCAGGCTACCTCAGCTGCCTCAGAGTACATTTTTAAAAATTAAAAACAAACCAATTAACCGAATGGCTGCTACTTTGGAATTGTTACCAGTGAGACTGATGTCATTTTCTGCATCTGATTGAAGTGACTGAGTATTCTCCCTCCACCTCCTGGTTTTTTGTGCTCTCCTTTATGCAGAGCAGAGCTTTAACACTAGAGGGCCACTGAGAGTTTCCTTTCAGCTAACAAAGCTTTGAGATGGTTTTAATATTATCTTAGTGTTGAAACTTGCTAAGGATTTGTTTTCCTCATCTTCGCATATGTAACCTTGGAGTTTCCATTGACAGTGAGCAATAGTCCAAATAAAGCTCTTTGGAGGGAAATCGGGAGTAGTGCAAACAAGAGCTTTTGCCCAAATAAGGATTTTTTTGGGGGGAGACCCCCATGGGTTAGATAATGATCAGCTGACAGTTGGTCATGAGTTAATAATGTTGCGTACTGAAATATGCAAACCATGTGGACAAAGACAAACACATCAGAACTGTAGCACAAAGGAGCAGAATGTACAGCCATATCTGGATTGAACCAGTCCAGACACTTCATGAAAATAGAAAGGGTCCCAAGAAGGAGGTTAAATCTTTGTTTGGGGGCTTGGCTGGGGGGGGGGGCCTAGGACTCTCAAGATTTTAGAGCAAGGAGGGAGTTTATTTATCTTTTATTCAGGATCTCAGCTCCAGAGCTGGAAGGAATCTCAGAGGGCAGCTAAGCAAGCCTCCTTATTTGACAAATGGAGAAACTAAGGCCCAGGGAGGTCACATGATTTGCTAGGGTATGAAGGATTAGAGGCTTAATCTGACTTCTTTATTTTACAGATGAGGAGACTGAGTCCAAGTGATTGTCCTAGATAAGACAGGTTGCAAATGTTGGAGGTATAAACCATCTCCTCCATTTTGAAGATACGGAAACTGAGGTTTGAAGAAATAAGTGGTTTTCCCCAAGCCACACAATTAGCAAGTAGCAAAGCCTGGATTTGAACACTGGTCTTGACTCCATGATACACTGACCTTTTGCTCTCAGTCTGGAGGTATTGCCCTGATCACCCCAGGGTAGTAAGGGTCTTACCTTCTAAGAAAGGAAAATATGTCCTAGAGTTAGGGTTCAGAAAGCTGTTTCCTTTTTATTTTCACAATCAAAGCCTTCATGGTGTGCCCCAAATGAATCCAGGCTGGTGCAAGTCCATTTACTTGGCATGTTCGGCTTGGAGGACGTCTACCTTCTGGTTACACTTCTGCACTGAGAAAGGACTGAAACATGATACAGAAGGAGGAGCTTGGGGTTGGAGGGGCTATGACCCACTTATTGGTGAGTTCCAGGCATTAGAACACAGAAGGGGCTGACTCAATTCTGGGACTTTGTTAGAGCTCACAACATCCAGGTGGGTGCATCAGGGAAAGCCTGAGTTCTGTACTGTTTTCCCCTCTGTATACTCTTCTTGGATTTCTGGTCCTTTTTCCTGCAGGTGCTGATGGCATCCCAGGGCTGGTGGGATGTCCAGGAATGAGAGGCAGGCAGGCAGCATTTAAGAGCTTCCTGTGTACCAGGCCCTGCTCCTAGCATAGCAGTTCAAAGACTGCCTTACCCTGTCCTTGCCCTCACGGCGCTTACATTCCTTTGGGGGTGCAACATGTAAATAAATATGCAGAGCAAATAAAATATAACCTTAAGAAGTTACCACAAAATATTAAGTTGGACGAAAATCAGTGACACTTTAAAGGGAAGTTACACAGAAGCTGCAGTGTTTATCACTTAAGAATGAGAAGTTCAGGGAAAGACTTCCATGAACTGATACAAAGTGAAGTGAACAGAACCAGAAGAACCTTGCACATAGTAACAGCAGAAAAACTGAGAGTGACTTAGCTTTTCTCAGCAATATGATGATCCAAGAAAATCCCAAAGGACTCATGATGAAGCAGACTATCCGCCTCCAGAGAAAGAGCTGATATTCTTTGATTACAGATTGAAACATACAATTTTTTCACTTTCAGTTCTTTTTTTTATTCGTCTTATACAAAATGACTAATATGGAAATGTTCTTTGTGATTGCACATGTATAACCTATATTTGATTGCTTACCGTCTTGGGGGAGGGGGGAATAGAGGGATAGAATTCGGACTCAAAACTTTTAAAAAAAGTTTTAAAATTTGCTTTAAAATTTAATGGGTGAGAGGATATATTTTTAAAAAAAGAACAAGAGATTCAAACCCCACTGCCCCCAACCAGCTGTTGAGCAAGGATGTCCGTCTAGAAACCACCACTGCTGCTCTGTCAAGTTTTCTCTTTACCTGAAACCCCTTTGTTCTACCTACTGATCAGTACTTCTTTTTACCTTTTGTTCATATATTATTGAGTTGTACGTACTCTTCCCTTCCTTAGGGTCCTAGGATTTTATCAGGAAGGGAACCCCCTTATTTTCCAGGTAAGAAAAGTGAGATCCATACAAGTTACAAGTGAATTGCCCATTTGGTATCATGGCAGAACCAAGATTTGAACCCAGGTCCAAATCGAGCCCATTTCATGCTACAGGTACCATATAGACCCATTTTCCTCTTCTCCCCCTTCCTGCACATCGCACTAATTTTTGGTGTTCAAGAATATTCTTTTTACTAATAACTTTTTATAGTACTGTTACCTATGTATTGTCACCAAGACCAGGGACTATCTTACAACAGATGCTTGTGTGTGTATAATGGTGGAGGAAGGGTTTATATTACCTGTGACTGAGGAAGTTGCTGAAGATCATCGGTAGCTAAGGGAGTGTGGCTTAATGGGAAGAGCCTTGACTTGGGGGAGGTAGTGCAGTCAAAGACTTGAATTCCAATCCTTGCATCCTTTGTAGCTGAAGCAGGTCACTTCAGGGAGAGTTTCTTCATCTATAAAAAGAGGGATTGAACAAGAGAATCCTAATGATAACAGCTGGCAACGACCTACCCCTTCAAGGTTTTGTAAAGTGCTTTACCAATATTATCTCTTTATTCTCCTATCAACCCCACGAAGTGACATTATTGCCTTTGCCATTTTTTCAGACAAGGAAGCTAAGGTTTAGGGACCCAGTTAGGAAGTGCCTGAGGCAGGATTTGAACTCAAATCTTCTTGACTCCAAAGGCCAACAATCCTTCTACCCCCTGGGCTACCCAGCTCTCTTGAGGCTTGATCACATCCCTTCTAGGTCCTTTAGCAAGCTCTTCCATTTCAATAGTGACTGATTCTGCCCTCAGGGACTTGACCAAATATGAGTGACTTGGGATTTCAATTTTCCTTTCTGATGGTGGCAGAAAAATCAAAATAAGGGAGAAAAATCTTCCTTCTATGGAGTGCGTTTTTATTTCTTTTAAAACTTCTTATATTGCCTGAAAGAATAGAGCCTTTTAAAACCAAACTCTCCCCTTGGTGACATTGAACTTCTTCCTTTGTGTTGCTCTCCCCCCATCCTTCTTTTCAATGAGAAAGGCCACGATTAAAAATAAAAATCACCTTCATAATTTTTCAGTCTCAAGTCTGCACTCAGTTAAATGTCTCCATGTTAATTTGCACCACCCCAAAGAAGTGTCCATTTCAGTTCCTTTCAAATGGGGAATGTTTTCTTAAGAGATGTAGCAAATCGATTATCCTCAATGTTGAGAATAGAATATCTTGTTTCCAAACCCAAACCAGGAGAAATGGTTGAACAAGAATGCACTATGTACATATGAGTTAGAAAATTGTTCTGATATTTACTGCTCCTTTCAAGGATATTCAATACGAAATGTAGCTTTCAAATCTCTTCTGTCATGTTCTATTCTACTCCACAGAACATTTCAATTACAGATAAGAAGGAGTAGGTCTCTTGATTATTATTTTTTAATGACAAAAATTCATTCTCTGTATTTACAAGGTTACTCGGCTTTAAATCCTTTGGAGACTGAGGAAATTTAAATTTTTATTTGTGGTAGAAACATTTCCAACAGAGATCCTGAAATACCGAGAAAATGTCAAGCATCTGAGGGGTTAACATTAGTTTTTTATTATGTGATACCATCCTGAGAAAGAATGTATATCTGTGTTTACAGAGACTTCTTCCAAAAATGGAAATTTGAGGTTTTTCTAAGTTGAGGTTTAAGGCTTTTTCAAAGATCCATCTAGTTTAACATTTGAACAATATTCTTTTGTCCTAGTTTTAAGGGGACACTTGCAGGATTCCCCCCCATGTCACCCCTAACCTGTTGTGTTCTCTGTCTACTGAGAACCCACCTGATCTATTGGCTGGTGTTGGTTCTTCACAAGTCAGTCCACAAAAGATGGTGAGTTCAGGAAAAGTAGACGGAGTAGACAGGATGAAAGTTTAAATCCCTCCAAGGCAATTCTAGATGTATAATAGTAATTGCATTTATATAGTTCTTTTCAGTTTACAAAGCGCTGGACTTGTTGACAGATTTGGTCCTCGGTAGATGCTATTATTAACCCCATTTTACAGATGAAGGAACTGAAGCCAGTGGAAGTTAATGAATCCAGGGTCACACAGCTGGGAATGGTCCAAGGCCAGATTTGAACTCATACTTTTCTGACTCGCAAGTCCAGCACTGTGCCACCTAGCTGCCATTTCAATTGGAGTAGGGAGGACTTGTTAAATATTTGTCATCTTAAGCTAGCCACAGATAATTTGTGGGTAGTAAAGACACCTGGGAGAGTCAACCCTCTTGTGCTTGGCCTTCATGCTTTGACACAACATGGATACTTGGGACATCCTAAGGTGTTCTTCCAATCCTTCTGAACCTCAGAAGCAATTGAGTCCATAGGGCAGAGTTTCCCAGATGCCTGTGTGCCCCTAAGCAGGAATCCTGAGCAGCCTTGGCTACAAAATGACTTCAGGGTGGTGTGTTTTGCCTCTCCTCACCTCACTTCTTGCCTTCCTGAGGACACCTCCCCCTTCTTCAGAGGAGATTTTCTGATGAGGGAGGCATTGGTTGAAGGGAGGTGAAACTTTGGCAGGTCTCATTTGGGTCCTGATCTCCTTTCCCACTTGTAGAAGGCTTTTTGTAAGATCAAGCATCATAACAAATTCTGTTTCCCTTTCTGTTTTACAGCTGCCCTCAATTTTCAGCTTCAGTGATAGCATCTCAAGGGCATAGTTGATCCATCACAATGTAACAGTATGGGACTGGACTGGGAATTAAGAGCTCTGGAGGTGTGTGATGTGGTGAAAGTAATTTCCTCAGTTTCCTTAGCTATAAAAAGAAAGGATTGGACTTACATAATAACTGATATTCACTTATATTAAAATGCACAAAGCACTTTTCATACATTATCTCATTGAGCCTATTAACCATAGGTTAGAGCCTCTTTTGTGTCATGGACCTCTTTGTAGTCTAGTGAAGCCTTTCAACCCCTTCTCAGAAGAATGTTTTCAAATGCATAAAATAAAATAAAAAAGCCACAGAATTTCAAAGGAAACCAGTTATATTGAAATGCAGTTATCAAATTTTTAACCCTTTTTGTGGAACCCCAGATTAAGAACTTCTGCTTAAAGTCACCCTAGGAGGGAAGGACATTTACAACAGGGACCAAATGTCAGAGACAAGAATTGAACCCTCTTCTCCCTGGCTTCAGGTTCAGCATTCTTATCCACGGGATGGTGCTGCCTTCTAGCTCTAAGATTCTGAGTCTGTAAATATCCACAAACTGTATTCCAGTTGTCATCCTGTGGGTCAAAAACTCTTTCAGACTTGCGAAATTCTTTCTGTAATCACTGAAATGCCTTTCTCTCTCAATCCAGATGATGACAAAACAACCCATGGTACACTGCTTGCTGGTTAGTGGGAGATGCTGGAATTGTCTGATGGATGTTTTTCCTCGCTATTCTCCCTTGGAAATTCATCAATGTTGACAAAGCTAAAGATGCCATAAGTGGCTTACATCCATTTTGATAGCAAGAATTCATGGAGTCACATGCTTTCAAACCAATTAGTGATACAGATGAAGCAGCATGATTTGTTTAGTTTATGAGGGGGGAAATATAATAATTTGTGTTTTTAAGTGTTTCTGAGAAATGAAGCCCTCCAAGGCAGAGAAAAGAAAGGCAAATCAGGAAGTAGCTATGCAAATCAGATGGCTTTGAAATCCGGACAACTTCGATCAAGGCCATTAACAACTCTCTAGCCTTCACAAATATGAGAATGAGGAGTAAGAGCATTTGTGAAGGGTGGGGGTGGGTGTTCTGGTAGGAGATAGAGGAGTACTTATTTACTTATATGGTTTGTTGATCCCTCCAAGAGTATTTGGCTGTTTTGGATGTGAGCAACTAAGGAGAGATGCAGGTATGACAAATGAGGTCAGACATTCCATTGAACTACCTCACTCATTTTGACAAAATGCCATCCCAATGAGGCCTCCCCTTTCTCCAGCTTCATTCCATCATCTTCCTTGTAATAAAATGATTGTCCTTTTCCCAGTCTTGAGACCTGATTTCTACGAACGTTGTAGTTTGGGCACAGGGATCCTGGCCAGGAGACCTTGTAACAAAATGGATCCACGCCAGAAACTCAGGGCCCAGGCTTGTCCCCCAGTTTTCCCAACCACATTCTTGTTCATGGAACCTTTTCCAGGGCAATCATGTATGCCTCCTGAATCATGTGACATCTAAGGGGGCTGCCCAAGATAATTTAGAATTGGACGATTGACTTGGGCTCTCCTTGTGTGGGTTTTTGTAATCTCATCCATTGGGGTGACCCAGGGTCAAATTATTCAATTACCAAGGAGTCTTGAAAATCTCTAATATCTTTATTTGGAAAAGAGGGAAATTATTAAAGGGGATTTTTTAGAACAACTAGAAAATAGCAAGTCCTCCCGTGCCTCCTTGAAGCACCCATAGATAATCTTTATTCCATGATGCTGAAATGGTCTGTGATTTCTTTCACAGGAGAGTCCCCTCTACTCATACAGATCACATACAACATTTCTGTCGGTGTCTTAGGAGACTAATTCGTGAGTTGTTGAATTCTTCCCCTTTCCTCCCCCCGCAAAAAATCATCATTTTGTGCTACTCATCCTGGAGATGACATTTTAAAATTATAACTAAACTGGTCCTTGGATACGTGACACTAAATCCATCTCCCATGCTGATGCCCCAGAGTTTTCCAGCATAGTAGATGAGCACCATCTAGAGATTCCCACCTATTCTCGAATGTTGATTAGGATCAAGTGTCATTTGTTCTCCTTAGGGATACCACTCTTCTATTCATCTCTCAGCGCTTTGAAGCATTTCTACTGATTTTCAAAGTCTAGGAGAAAAAAATTCCGTAAAAGCTAGCTAGCAGCTTCCAAACTCAGGGCCTACACCCTATGGGGTAGGTGCCTTTTGAGTACAAAGTTGGGTTTAGCTGATGGCTATATATACCAGTTGCCAGGTGTAGTGAGTTAACCACACTGATGTAGTCCCACTGTGTGAGGAGGGCAGATGTGCTTGAAAACAGTAAATGTAGAAATAAAATGCAATTTCTGGGAAACATTTTTGTACTATATTTTTCAAGATGTGTTCAGACCAAATTTAGAGTTCTTTAGTTTTTAGTTTGGTGTTGTTGGTATCTGAAAGAAGAGAAATCTTATAAGGGACAATCTGCAAAATCCTTTTTTCTTTTTTTACGCTCTCAATGTCAAATGTGGTTTCAGTAGAAACCAAGACTGGCAGAAGCCTCCAAGTTTCAACCTTTTAAATTAATAACTTAAAAACACCCAAACTATTTTTTGCCACGGTGAAAGAGGAAGTCTCTCAAAAGTCAAAAGGGAAACATTTAAAATAGAACACAGCAATGACAATTAAATTAGTTTTTCCAGAAAGAGCATGTCCCACCCTGCAACTCATCAGAGTATTTTTAAGATTCCTGTCTCTGTAAACAGAGCTTTGAGATCCTCAGAGGAATGGCATTAGAGAAATGTGGGCTATTATCCACAGCGTATGCTGCACACACCACATGGAGAATGCTTTTCAGCCTCTGATGCTTGAGTCACTGGCCTTCTGTTTTCTGTTTCTGTCCTTGTGGCAATTCGCAATCAAATGGATTAACTTTCCTCTGACTCCCTCTCAGTATTGATTGCTGTTGTCAGACTTTGTCAAATACTCTTTGGGGAACTTATGCCTGTGATTTTCAGGGGACCACTTGAACCAGTGCCCACCAGAGATCCTCCCCTATCTCTGGGGTGGAGGGGCACCAAGCATGTCTTGAGAGAGTGCAAAGCTTTGCTTGTTGGCAAAAGCCTTCTCTTTACAAAAGGGGAAAGGCTTGTTAAATGTCAAGTGGATCCAACTTTTAGAGGTGTTTATCTTTATGGTGTTTCCAAGATCATGAATGTTAAAAAGAGAGGGTTACCACAGGAAGGAAGAGACAAATTGAAAAACAGGAACATTGAAGCCAAAAGCAGTTTACTTGGCCAGTAGCTGGGTACATTTCCGTTGTTTTGTTATTATGAATTGTTACTTTTATTAGGATTATTTATCATGAGTGTTTTTGTTTGAATTCATTTCCCCATACCGGGACTTACCCAGTTCTGTGACAGACAGAAGGGAATTTGCAATTGCGTCCTAGTTAGTGATCTGGGATCTGAAGTGGTTTGTTTGGCCAGGCAAGCTGGCACAGTGCAGGACAATGCTCAGATGATGCCCACCAAGGGTATCAGGCCACATAGGACCTTTGGGGATCCCTGAGTCCTCCTAGGATTAATATGCCCGTGCTTTTGGCCCTCCCAGTGGCTGGGACTTCATGAAGGTGACTATTTGTTCATTTCATAGCACCAAGTAAGTAAGAAGAAAAGATGACCGGTGGTACAGGAAATCCTTGTTCAAACCACAGAGATTTTTGAATGATTAGCCAGAACAGCAAATGTGACTAATATAGGGGAGTAAGCATGAGTGGGTTGAGCTCTCTAACTCCTTCTAGCCCTTCACTGGATATCTGTGGCCCCCTGTTCAGTAAAATCCATATTTTGCTGATCTCACAGAGATAGACCATGGCCAAATGTTCTGTGGTCCTGGAGTGAGGTAGACATGGCAGTTTGTTTCTCCCATAGAAACTTCTCTGTTGACTACTCCAGGCAGCGTTATTAAAATAAGTGTCTCCTTACATGAGTGTGGGTGGCTAGAGGTGAATTTGAATCACATATACACGCACATGCACCCTCTGCAGGCAAATATGTGCATATTCTTGGTTTTGTATGTGTGTGTTTTGTAAATTTGTGGGAAAGCTTAATGGTCTCTTAGAAGTGAGAGATTAATAAAACTGGCTTGAGCCAGGCATGAATTACTTAAGTAGGTACTGCCCTGATTTCTCTGTTTGCCTTCCCTAGTGGAGATCTAACGCCATCCCCCTCCCCTGAAGCCTGGACTTTAAGCAAATTGGTGGCCAACTTTTCCTTCAAGGAAGATTAAGTGACAATGTACATAGAGTGCTTTTTAAATCTTAAAACTCTAAGACCCAAATTCTTAAACTGAGGTCTGTGGACTCTTAAAAAGTGTGTGTGTGTGTGTGTGTGTGTGTGTGTGTGTGTGTGTTACTGAATTTCAATATAATCAGCTTTCTTTGTAACCCAACGTATTTTATTTCATGCATCTAGTAATGTTATTCTGAGAATTAGTCCATAGGTTTCACCAGACTGCCAGGGGGGCCCATCACACACAAAAGGTTGAGTCTCTGTTTTATGGAATTTCCAGCTGTTATTATAATAAGGATATGTGTGTTTGGACTTTAGGGTAACTTGGTTTGTGTTGTGATGGCGGTAGGAAGTTGGGGGAGGGGAGAGTGAACAAACATTTATTTGGCATCTGTTGTATGCCAGGAACTGTGCTAAGTATTTTCCAAACATTATCTCATTTGTTCCTTACAACCCTGTGAGGTAAGGACTATTATTAACCCCATTTTACAGTTGAGAAAACTAAGGAAAGCAGAGGTTAAATGACTTATCCAGGGTCATACAGCTAGTAAATGTTTAAGGTAGTATTGGAATTAGTCTTTTCATGAATCCAAGAGTGGAACTCTATCCACTGTAGCACCTAGCTGATAAGGGGGTAGTCATTTGGTGTAGAATAATTAAAGGCTAAAATTCCCCCGCTTTGTCCCCTGTAACTTCCTACCCCTACTCCCACTTCTTACATATCTGGAAAAGAAAGGCCTGACCCATCCTGCATCAATATGCTATTTCTAAGACATTCTGCCATATTTTTATCAAAAGATGGTCTCCTCAGCTCTCAAAGTAACCACTGAAGCCAGAGTGGTCTCTAATTCAGTGCCATTCAAAAATAGATGAACCTGACATTCAGAAATTCATTTAGAACCCAGGCTTGAGATAAGCCTTCAGGTAGCCACTGATGAGAAGAACCTTGAACAACCACCACACTGGATTTTCTCTGCACATCTAGCCAACAACTGAGAGTTGTTGTACAATCACGGTCTCTCAGAGGCCACTGGCTCCAGTCCCTACCTGGGCTGATGACCCTTTACAACATCCCCATTCAGTAGTCACTCAGGCTCTACTTGAAGACCTCTGGTGTCAGAGAACTCACCACCTGCTGAGGCAGCCCATTCTAATTTTAGGAAGTTTTTCCCAAAATCTGGGTTTCTAGAGGTTCTCACCTAATTTGATCTTCTAGGGGCTGGCAATTCTAAGTATAATTTTCACATAATACACCTTCCAGTACTAATCCTCATACCCCTTTCTATTATCCCAAATTCAACACATACTTAACTGATTTATTTTCTTCTGTTTTTTCAACTATATAGGCAGCAACAGGTGGGTTGGGCCTGGGAGGGGGTAGGAGGCATATCACCCTATATGGCCATGTTGGCAGTCAGGACACCAGCTTTGCCATCATGCCATAGCAAACAGAAATAGTGCTACTTAGTAAAGGATTGATTATTAAATATTTAGCATTTACATGGCACTTCTAAGGTTTTCAAAGGACTCTACAAATATTATCTCATTTTATCCACACAATATGGGAAGTGGGTGCACTTGGGTGCCATTGCTATCCCTATTTTACAGATGAGAAAACTGAGGCAGAAAGAGATAAAATGACTTATCCAGGGTCACACATCTAGAAAAGCATCTGAGGGCATGCCTCGAATCCAAGTCTGTCGGCTGAATTCACTAATTTCCTAAAGATGACAAGTCTTTTCTCAAGTCTTCTTGTCCTGCTTAAAAGTTAGTCTTATTTGTTATTTGTCTGAATCCTTGGAATTGGGTGCGGACTTCGACTTTGTTGTTGAGTTTGTGGCTTACTGTGTTGCTCTCAATCTTTAAGCAACTCAAGGAGTGTAGAAAGTGGCCCATTCTTCTGCTGACCTCTGACCCTTTCTTGCCTTTTCTTGGTTGTAGTTTGCAAAAAGGTAGATTCTCCCTGGCAGGCTGGAACAGGGTCTTTGTTAGAATTGTAGAAGAACTAAAGACAGAAGATAACTCGGGCTTTGGGGCAGGGGCTGTCTTGTTTTGGTTTGGCTTGTTGCATGTGTTTCTAAAGAAACACTTGGGGCCCAGGCCAAGTTTTCCCTTGCATTCGGCTTTGACTTTACTTTGGTTCCTGACACCCGAGTGCACCTAGTACATGGCAGGCATTACAGCTTTAGCTCTTGGGAACATTTCTGTTCCTCTACGATGTCGCCTCCACGAGATATGGAACGCCCTGGCTCGGGGCTGCGAGGGGTGTCAGATTCATGGAACGTGGCGTGGAGTCCTAGCTGGGCTTGGGGCAAGAGGTCAGAGTCAACAAAACAATCAGGATGAAATCACCAGCCCCATTAAGAAGGTGGAGAGCTCGGAGCAGCCTGGCTGCCAGTCTGGCAAGGCCAGGGGCTCATCCCACACTCCCACACTCGGGGCTAGTCACGGCTCCGTGTTTACATGAGTAATGGACCCGCGGGGGGAGGGCAGTTGTAAGCAGAGAGCAGAGACTCTGAAGGCTCATTTGGAGGAGCGAACGCCGGAGACGTCCAGGGATGTAGCGGTGGGCAGTCACATGCTGCGTGCGTCTGGCATTCATGAGCACAGCTAGGAGTCGGGCCGATGCTTGTCAACTGGAATGGGTAAATCTTTACTTCCTCTTTACTTCATTCTGGGGCGTGTTTCCTTCTGATCATAAACCCAGGCGAGCCTTCTGAAAGGATTTGAGGAACTAGTGGCTTGTGAGGGACAGCAAAGTTCAGTAACCTCCCCCCTTTACCTTCGTCATTGTTAGTGCCCGTAGAGTTAAGGCAGCTTTTCCCACAAATTGGAAAATCAAATTAATAGGCTTAATTGTATTTGCCAGATGCTTAGCATGTAAGATGCCCTAAAACCCACTGGTTAACTGTGTGGCAAAAAGTTAGATTAACAGCAGCTAGGAAACACTGGAGGGAGAGGTTTGTGGTGTTTGGCTAATCCTCTCTTGAAGGAAGGCATCGCGTGGCTACCTAGAGAAACCAGTTGGTTTGTAGAGTGCTTATTATCACTTCATGTCTCTTAAGTGAGCCTGATGCTGCTTAACTCTGGGAGTTTAATGTCGAAACTTATGCCGGACAGTGGTGATGCTAAATCAACATCTGCCTTATCTTCCTCCCTTTATGTGGGTCTGACATCAGGGATGAAATATGACTTAGATTTGCATCCTGGGTACAGCCCTTTTCCAAAAAGCCTTGGAAAAGCTAAACTAGCTTCAGCATGAACTTGAGGGGGAGGGGAGAAGAGGGGAATGGGGGAGGGTACTTTAAACAAACCTCAGGATTTCCATAAAACCGGTCCTGAAAAGTCTCACATGCCAGTTCATATGCCTCTGATAAATGTGCTAAAGATGTGGATTGCATTCAGATATTGCTTAGACTGTTTCAGTGAACTCCCTTTACGTAAATTTTTGTGTATATAATATATATGTATGTATATATCAGTATGTATATATGTGTGTATGTGTCTATGTATGTATAAGAATATGTGTCTGTGTATATATATATATGTATTTCCATATATATTGTGTATGTAAGTATATATGTATATGTATGTGCATTTGTGTATATGTAAGTATAAGTATGTATGTATATATGTGTTTATGTGCATATGTATGTGTATATGTATCAGGTATATGTATACACATACATATAGGTATGTGTATTGATATATAGTTTCTATAGTTTTATCTATTATATATAATTATTTTTTTATATATACATCTATTTACTTTGCTGCTTGAGAAACTGTGGCTACTCTGAGAAACTTTCTAAGGCAGATGTTTTCCAAGGCTCATGCTGCCGTGACCTCACAAATAGACTGCTTGATCACTTAGGTTTGTGAAATCCAGAACAGAGTATGTTGCAGCCCAGTTCAGAGATGATTTCCAACCCTGGATGTTTCTACAAAGATATCTTTTCCATCTGCAGGGAAATGCATTTTCTTTCTGTCAACGTCCTTTAGAGACAAAGGGCTTGCTTTTATATTAATTAGATATGTTAAAGTATAATAGATTAGTCTTGGGAAATGGGGTACGGTGGTTTATAGTCTATGCCAATGCAGCCCATCAGAGTGAGTGACTCCTAATGAGAGGTGGCTGGGTACAGATGTGTACATTTCTATGAACAATTACAGGGGATTGATTTTGAGCCTGGCTTGGTTGTTTAAGAAAACAAACCCATGTAAATGAAAATGACTGTAAATTGTTCTCCATTTGTTTTCAGCGCCAAATCTTAAAGGAAGGCCACGCAAAAAGAAACCGTGCCCTCAGAGAAGAGATTCAGTAAATGGAGTTAAGGATTCCAACAGTAATTCAGATGGCAAAAGCATTGCCAAGGTACAGTCTTTCATTCAGAACTATTCATTGTACTAATCTTCTGTTTCTCTTTTTAAAAATCTCTCCATCTTATTTCTTGATGCAATTTTCCATTCAGAATCTGACTTTTGGCATCCTAAGCCTTTGAAGCATGTGGGGCGGCGGGATGTGGGTAGAAGGAGAGAGAGATAGGGAGAGAGAGACAGAGAGAAATAGACAGAGACAGAAAGAGAGAGATAGGGAGAGAGAGAGACAGAGAAACTTGACATTCTGATTAGTCAACAGAAAGGCTTCCCACCTCCTGCTTTGGCTGTTGGGTAAAGGGGCTGTGATTAGCGGCCACGTCATCAAGGCTGAGATTTCACAGTTGGGGACACAATGACATGGCTTGCTCTTGCCATATCAAAAATAAACCAGCTGAGCCATTCTTCCCCCCTCCCCCGCACTCCTAAATATCTTTCAGAGATTAACAGAGGATGAAATTAGAAATATCTAAATATAGTAATTGTAATTGTGTTTCTCCCCAGGTCACCCCCAGATTACACTAGAGTCATATTAGGAGAAAGGAACATGGAATGAAAGCCAAAATCCCCAGCTAGACCTTTGGGAACTTGTTCCTTGGGCATGAATTACATAGTATCTTGAAATGAGATGTTTGCAGTGTTTTATTCTTACTTGATGTGAAGGGTAAAGAGGTCAGTTTGTATTTATTTGTAGACTTACCTCTTCAGGTCTTCCTGACAGGTCAGATTTCTATAGCTCAGTTTACCAAGTATTTTCTCCAGGTATTTGGACTGGGTGACATTTTATGCCAAAGACAATTATGCTTTTCCCCTTCAAAACAAAACCAGCTATCATAATCAACTCTGTAAGACTAGAATTAAGGACCAGATTTCAGCATATTGTATTTCTAGAGCTAGATTCTGAATCCCTGAAGCTTCCAGTGAGAGCCTGGACAGGCTCTCTCATGTGGAGAAATAAGAGCTTGACCCCTGTGACCCAACCCCATGGGGATCTCTCCTCTCCCAGAATTGTTAATCATAGTTCGTGATTATACAGAATGTTAAGATTTATAAAGTGCTTTCTTCACACCTCAAATAATCAATATTGATTCAGTCTGGCATGGCTGTCTCACCAGAAAACCCAAAGGAATTTGGTAGTGTATAGATGTCTATATATAGGTCAGAAGAGAGAGAGAGAGAGAGAGAGTTGTTACATACCAGGAGTTCTGCTAAGTGTTGAGAATCCAAATACAAGCCCCTCTCCCCCAAAAAATTCAGTACGTACCCTCAAAGAGCTTACTAAGGGGAGGTAGCACATAAAAGGAAAAGAGGCAATAAAGTGGAAAAGTCTAGAAAGTCAAGAGTGGAGCCAGGAGAAAAGTGAACACAAATGTCTTGGGCCCTTCCTGAATTGATGATCTCAGACAGAAACTCACCAATCCCAGGGAGCTACAGGGACAGAGACATTTCTAGGGATCTCGGGAATCATCTAGCCGAATCCTTTCATTTTAACAAATAAAGAAATTGAGGTCGAGAGAGAGGAAATACCTCTCCCCCAAATCCCATGGATGGTCAATAAAAGAGCCAGGATTGGAATCCCTGCCCTGAATTCATGGCCCGGGTTTATGTCTACAGAGCCACACTGACTTGCTGAGGTCAGATAGCTGATCCTTTGTGGCTGTCCATCCTAAACATCCTGAGGCTTTCTCAAAGCGGCTGAGTGGAAATAGGGGGCCTGTTTTATTCCTGGTTAAGAGCAAATCAAGTGTCTTCTTCTGTAATGATTGAGGACAAAATTGAGAAATTGAGTGACCTGGCTACCACTGTCTTTGCCTCCATGCGGCTCAGTTGTAACGCTTTCCTTCTTAGGGGATTGAATGAGGTTCATAAGCAAATGAGCATAAGGTTATTGAGAGAGATGTCAATTAGAGCAGGTTGGTTCCCTGTGATGTGGTTTGCAGGCTCTGACAAGATACTACCGAATGGGGCCAGGCAGTTTCAGGACAGGAGCACTCGACGAGGCCTGGCACTGCCAATTCCATGTTTTGGCAGCCCGCCCCCATACCATTGGTGTGACATCACAAGTATAAGGCTTCATGTTCTGTACCTGAGCCCAGCAGGTACTCCCTCTAATGTCATTTACAGTCACCACCAAAGTATGCTGCCCAAGAGTCTTGCAAAACCATGAAAATTGGCAGATCCCTTCCGAGTCTCATTCCAGACAAGCCAATCTTTTCCCCTGTGCCTGAGAAAGTGATAAGTGGGTGCGGGGTTGGGGGGGAGGAGGGATGGGATACAAGATTCTGCTTATAGAACTGCTCCCCCAAATACTGCCTCTCAGAAGCGTGTTAATTTACCAGCCTATACTGGCCTTTGGGTTGTCTTGTATTCCTATAGACTTGCCTGAATTTTGAATGTGGGCTTTTTCTTCATGTAAAGATTTTGTGTTAACGCCTTGAGAACAAGTACTTAGTCTCAGGAACCGGGAGATTTAAAGGCCCAGCCTCTATTTCAAGGACTGCCTCCTTAGGAAGTACTAACAGTTGGGATGTAATAATAACAACTCAAATTTATGTATAACACTCAAAGCTTGCAAAGTATTTTTATATGCATTCTCTCATTTGATCCTCATTGCGGTAGATGGTATCATTACCCCATATTGCAACTTGGAAGTGAAGTGACTCACCCTCTGTCACACATTCAGGGAGTGTCACAGGCAGGATTTGAAACAAAGTCTCTCCTGATTTCAGGTGCCAGACTATCCACTGTTTCCTGGTAGAACCCGTCAATCAGCAAGTGTTTCCTAAATGTCTTTTCTGTGCCAGGCACTGGAGATACAGACACAGAAATGAAACTATCCCTACCCTTGGGGAACTTAAATAACCCCGATTCTGTCACAGTTAATGATTTATGGAGGACTTTGCTGACAACAGTCCGGTGATGGTGATAGTCTGAGTGTTAGGAGATCTATTTTGCAGATGAGAAAACTGAGGCTTATTGAAGAAGTTAAATGATTTTCTCATGGTCATACAGCTGGAAAGGAACAGAGCTGAGTGGTGTAGTGGATAGAGTGCCGGGCCTGGAGTCAAGAGGACTTGAATTCAGATCCAGGAATCAATCGGTATTTATAAAGTACCTCGTATGTGCCAGGCATTGCACTAAGTGCCAGAGATACAAAAAGCAGCAAAAGGTAGGCCCTGCACTCCAAGACTTTACAATATATTCAGACAAGCTCTACAGGTAAAATAGGAGATAAGTAACAGATGGCAAACCCTGACATTGAGGCATTGGGGAAGGCTTCCTGTAGAAGGTGGGGATTTAGCGGAGAGGTTGGTAGTCAGCAAAGGGAGGGGTATTCCAGGCAGGAGAGGCAACCAGAGAAAATGCCCGAGTAGGGAGTAAGATATGGAAAGATAGGAAGGGGCAGGTGAGGAAGGACTTTGAATGACAAACAGAATATTTTGTATTTGCTCCTGGAGACCATAGGGAGTTTATTATTATGAAGTTTATTGAATGGAGGGGGATGTGAGGGGACCCACATTTTAGGAGATCCCTGACTCTAAATCCAGGGATAATCTGACTACAAGGATTTGGGGTAGAAATGCTTCACTCCAACTCATGACCAAACCTATGTCAGTAGCCCTTTTAAAAAGCAGGTCAGGATGCCTACCTGTAAGGGAGGAGAGGTGTCCACAGAATGGAAGGATTTACCTTGGAGGAGCTGGTTTCCACCATCATCTTGGACTTTTTTCTCTCAGTCTTTGTACAGTTTTCCATTACGTTTTACAGATGGGGAAACTGAGGTTTAGAGAAGCAATATGACTTACCTAGCTAGTAATTGCCCAGGACTGACCCTCAGTCCAATACTTTGCACAGCACTGCATCTCCTTCCTGTTATCTGGGCAGTAGCTTTTACTGTCCTTTACTCCTCACGAGGCCTTGTCCAGGCTTGAATTAAACTCAGAATTCTTGGTTTTCTGAATATATAATAAACATGATCTAGTCCAGCTATGACTGACTTGCTGTAGCAGCAGACAGACCTCATGTGACAAACTGAATGTGTACTAGGTCTTGAATTAAAGGAAGTTCTCTGGGGCGGAAGGGAGACAAATCTCCTCCCACTTGGAGAGTTACCTTCCGAAGCCTTCAGGTCAACCATGTGTATATTTAAAAATGTCCTAAAAAAGGGCCTGAGAGGGGAAAACCACAGTCCAAGTAAAGCATGCTGGGTTTTAGAATCAAACCATATTACGTGAGTTCAAATCTTGACTGTTCCATTTAGTCAGTCAGTCTACACACATTTGTAGCCTCAGGAACTGTAAGACTTACCACTGTGAAAAAAGACCCACACTCCATTTCAAGGGCTACACTAAAGTGGAAATGCAATAGTAATAACTAAAACAGTTTCTTAAGGGCTCACTGTGTATTAGGCACTGGACTGAGTGCTGGAGATACAAAGAAAGCCAGCTTTCTTTGAGTCCCAACTCAAACCCCACCTTCTACAGGAAACCTTCCCCAATTCCTCTTAATATCAGTGTTTTCCATCTGTTATTTATCTCCTATTTATCCTGTAGAGCTTGTTCATATATATTATAAAGTCTTGGAGGTCAGGGCCTGTCTATTGCTGCTTTTTTTTATCTCTGGCACTTAGTACAATAAGAGAAAATCTCGGAGAAAGATTCTAAATGGACCCATATGATGTGGGTCATGACTCTATATCTCCTTGGGTGCCATACTGCATAGAGCACTGGGTCTTGAGTCAGGAAAAGTCCTAAGTTCAAATCTGACCTCAGACACTTACTAGCTGGGTGACCCTAGGCAAGTCAACCCTGCCTGCCTCAGTTTCCTCCTCTGAAAAATGAACCAGAGAAGGAAACGGCAAACCACTTCAGTATCTTTGCCAAGGAAACCCCAAATGGGATCATGAAGTCGGATGACAAATGACTCTACAGCAACTAGATCTCTTGTTTGAAAAAGAGGCACCTGAACTAGCTGATCTCTCTGTTCCAGTCCTGACTCCTGTGATCTGTGAGCCCTGGTGCTGATTTTTCACTTGCCTTCTAATGGAAAGATCATGGTATCCCAGGCTTCATAGACACTCCTTCCCTTCCTTCCACTCTTGCTTTGATGTCAGACTTCTTCAGTACAGTTTGACCACCATGAAGGTTTGCTCTCTGAGTCACCAGGTATGCTCTATTTGTGGTAGCAGAGAACAGGCTTCTCATTTAAAAGCCATCATCAGAGGGTAGCAGCTATTTGAGGGTAGTAGGAGGGAGGTAGCTAATACCAGAATTTAGGAAAACTGCCTCTTCCAGTCCATTAAGGCCACCAGAGTCACACCTTAAAAATAATGAAAAAAAATCATTTGTCTCAAGCCAATGTAGGAAAGCATAGGAAGACAGGCGGTTCTGTCCCTAACCAGAGAAAATCACAGAATCAGTTCATTTGTGGTGTGGAAAGGGAATAGGCTTGTTATTTCATTATGACAAAGAAATTCCTTCTACCAGAGCAGGCTTACCTTTGCAACCTTTGGTCTTAGAGAGTTAGTTGCCTAGAGTACTGAAAGAATTGCTCAGAGTCTGTATGAAGCAGATGCACAACCAAGGGTAATTATATACCCACTAAACTAGGAAATCTTAAAGTATAATCTGGGGACCCTAAGGATGAGAGATCTTAGAGACCTTCAGGGGATCCATGAGGTCAGAACTAGTTTCTTAATAATACAAAGACATTTTAATTTCTTATAGAGTAAATAGACAAATAAATAGAATTTCTTTTTCGGGGGGAGTCCTCAATAATTTTTAGAAGTGTCCAAGGAGTCAAGTCCAAAAAGTTTGGTAACCACTATGCTAAGTCCTGCTTTTGCTGGTTTGTGATAAAACAGGAAATGTTATTGAAATGGAACTTTCAATGGCTCCCTATTCCTTCTGGCATTAAAAAACATATTCCTCACCTTGGCATTTAAGACCTGTGAGTTTTGTTCTAATCTCTTTTTCCAGATTGATTTCACTTTATCTTTCATGCAGTCTACATTGTGTTCTAATGGAATGGCTGGAACTTGGCATTCTGTCTCCAGTTTCTATACCTTTATATGAAATTCCCTCCATAGCTGATCTGCCCTCCCTCCCCAGCTACACCTCGCAAACTCTCTGTTTTCCTTTAAGATTTGGTTTTGGTGAAATCCCCTTTGCAAAACCTGGAGCTTATCCCTCCCTTTTATTTTATTGTCCCTCCCCATCAATTTATTGTTTATTATTAGTATCAATTTTTATGGATTCTTCCCTCCCTAGATTACCTTGTGTTTCTTGGGTTTTGTGCCTACTATATTCCCTGAGGAAAATGTAAGCCCCTTCAGTAAGATGGGGGCTGTTTGGCTTTTGTCTCTGTATCCCTAATTCTTTGCACAGTGATATGCATGGAGTGGGCACATAAGAAATAAAGTTAGAAAAGAAATCAATGTTTTCTCATTGCCATGGGTGGGACTGGTTGAAAGTATCACGTTTATGATAATCCTTAAAGTAGCTAACACCAAGCTGACCCAGGGGTCCTCACCAGGACCCCAAGCACATTTGTGGCTTATTGTCCTTCGGCCTTTGGGAGCCTTTTCAGCCTGGGCTAAGTAAAGAGCTAAGCTGTTATCCAACAATGTTTGATCAGGTCACATGGTTGGATTGAGGATCTCATCCACATGAGTAGGTCCTTCTTTGGTGGGAATGATGACCTCCCTATACATTTTCACTTCAGATGTCTGGTACATACATTCTTGTACCTTCTTCAGAGAGGTCCTACTCAGAGAGAGGAGCCATAAATAAGAGTACCAGACCCAGAATAAGGAAGACCTGAGTTCAGATCCTACCTGTCTCCTTCACTAACTTTGTGGCCATGGGTAAATCACATAACCTCTGTGTGGTTCTATTAATACAGTATCTATAAAGTGCTGCAGAAATGTTATTTGTCATTATTGTGGTCATTATCTGTTTTATCCGAAATCTGTAATCTGAATCAAGAAGCATTGATTAAGTGCCTACTGTATACTAGGCACTGTACCAGGCAATAAAGATGCTCCAAGACAAAATAAAAATGGGTTTGCCTTCAAGGAGTTTACATTCTTATCTAGGAAATAACACATTCCCATGGAAGTAGATACAAAGTATGTACAATATGGCTTAATACAGGACTCTAAAATCAAGGATAGACAGCCCAAATGACCCTTTCACTCCACACTGAAGGTCTTTGCCTAATTTAGCCAGATGATTATTTTATCTCACTGTGCGCATCATCTGCCATTGATTCAACTACTGTACTATTTGTAAGAAGAATTGTTATCCTTTTATATTAGGAAAATAACCTAAGATCTGTGATTTCTTTTTAATTTCTCCAGTATATACACCACCATTTTTAAACTACAGGCCCTCCTATTGCCTTGAATTTAATTAAAACATCTCTCCAAATTGCAAGTTTTGACTACCAACTTAATATTTTGAAAAAATCTCTCCCAGGCTGGCGCGTGATGTCGATTATAGAGTAGAGTGCTTTTATGATTTAAATAAAGCCTTTAAAATTACAGATTTCATCAGAGGTTCATACCCAGCCCTGGTTATAGCGATGGGAAATGGTGGTGAGGTAAAATTTCACGTGGCGTAAGTCTCTGTATAATGTTACAAGGAATAAAAGTTTAGAAAGAATGCAAGTGATAGATTTCCTTTGGAAAAAAATGCTTAATCCCGTTACCACAGCCTTTTAAAAAATTAAAATGTGACCTAAAAGCCCAGCTCAATAATTTGTAGTATGGGAAGTATTATTTTTCCAGTACCAGGCTAAAGATATTAAACTTGCACAGTTACTCTGGGGAATAAGCGATGAAGAAAACTCTTACGGAGGATATGTTTCCATTTAATAAATAATCATTTTTTTTTACATCCTTCATACTTAGAAAGGAGAGATCAATCCAGAACCAGAGATGAAACATGTAGAAGAAAATGTGGGATATTTTTATTCATAATGTTTCCCCATCACTTGCTTCCATTCTGTCTGTATTAGATCTGGAGCCATAGACAATATGAGAATATTGGAATACAAAAATTCCTCCTAGACTCACATGGGCTGAAAATCTGACCTCTCATACTTCCTCTTTTACAATTAAAATAGCCCAGCAGCCTAATGTTGTATTGAACAGTTTGTCATCAAAGGCAGCGAGGATAGAATATTAGGTCAGCGGCACACAATGCTAAACTCCATATTCTCCTATAATGTTGCAAAGGTGGAAATCTGGCCAGGGTGCAAAGCTTCCCCACCCCTGCACCTTCTTCCCCACAATTTACAGAGCTTTTCTTGAACTTTTTTTTTTT
>CM053769.1:479555348-479709916 GCA_028658325.1 Potorous gilbertii
GCCATTTTCATTATTTATAAGGGAAGCAAGCAATTGAGGCCCAGAGAGGCCCAAAGACTCCACCATTTTCAATGGGGTTAGTAATGGAGATGGCATTCAGACCCAAGACCATATTCTCACCCCTTACACCACCAGAGTCTTCTCATTGAGAAAACAAGTGCACTTCAACAGAGACAAAAAAATAAAGATGCGGGTTCTGTATGTGGCAGTAGACAATCACTCACATGTAGAAAACCTGAAGTTTGATCTGTTCGGCTTCTGACTCATAGTAAGAAAAAGACATCTCACTGGAATCCGTGGTGGTTACAGAATAAACTCTTTCAGTTGGCTTGTTTTTGTTTGTGGTTGTAAGCTATTTCAAAATTTCTGGATGCTGTTTCAGATTGTGGGAGCCTTCAGTCTCAGACCTTTTCAGTCTTCAAATTGTATGACAAATTTAAAAAAAAAAAGAAGACAGGGCAGAATTTGTTCTTCAGGTCTCTGTGGTATGTCGGAAGTAGTGCTCTCTCTTCTCTTGGCCAGCCAGCAGATACATAAATGGATGTGGTGTCTGTAGATCCCAATGTTTAGAGCCTGTTAGTCTACTGGGATGGATTTGATTTTCTTCAAAGGCCTTTGCTAGAGTTCTTGTTGATGTATAGTGACAAGTCTACAGTTATTTTGTCACTCCCAACTTTCCCTTTCAGACATATGCTCTGATGGGCCACCCCTCTCTCTCCCCTTTGGCTAGACAGATGGCAGGTGGGTGACCTTAACTTCTTCATCCTCCAGAGCGCTGATGGGTCCTTTCCAAGATTCATGACACCTATATTGGTCTCAGAGGTATTCCCTGTTGGCTTGCTGCTTCTGTGGCCAGGACAGCCAAGAGCTGGGTAAAGATCACAGAGAGAACAAAAAGTCTTAATGGATTCCTATTCTGGTGGCTTGGGATGATGAACCACCACAGTACTTGCTAAGCCTCTCGATTAATTGCTTCCGCTCTCCCCTCCCCCAAATGACAAAGCCACGATTTTTTTTCTTTTGCATTTTGGCAAATGCCTGTTATCTTCACTCTGTGGGTTAGGCAGAGTTTGACATCATTCTCATGACATCCTCTGAGTCTGACCTCAGTTCTCTAGGCACACGGCTTCTTGCTTAATTTAAAGCTAGCAGGGCCAAGGATGATGTCATGTAATTTGGAGACACTTGAGTTCCTGGAGTGCTACCAGGAAAAAAAGGCATATTCCTTGAATTCAGCTAGCCCTCAGACTTCCTGCAGAAGAAGGATTCACAGAATGAGCTAGGGCAGTCCTGGAAGCAGATGGGCCTTGGTCCTACCTCAGCCACTGTGGAACAGCCCCAAGGTCCCAGCTATCTCTCTTCTCACTGAGGGCCATTTGATCTCACCACCCTCCTCTTCTCTTTTTTTAAAGATCCTTGGTTTAATTGGTGAAGGTCTTCCTGCACCAGCAAAGATCGGAACCCTTCCACCACTTGGTAGATAGTGTCAATGAGAAGACAGTTTAGGGGATTTGGAGTCAGAGGACTTGGATCATACCTACTTCTGTTAGGTTCTTCCTGGTAGACCCTGGGCAAATTATTTCACTTCTTCAGACACCATTTCTCCATCTGTTAAGTGGGAATAATGATAGTACCTATCTCACAGGATTGTTTGGGAGCATCAAATGAGATAATATTTATAAAATTCTTTGCAAACCTTAAAGTTGCTATATAAGCGCTAGCTTAGTATTATTAGCTCTCTGGACCTTGGTTTTCTTCTCTTTAAAAATAGATTCAATTAAATGACCTTTAAAGTACCTTTCAGCTTTAAATCTATGAATCTATGGTCTACTCTAGCACTGCTCCCCCCAAAAAATGGTGGCCAATCTTCTGATAATGAATCTCTCCAAACTTAGCTAGTCTAGTTTCTCAGATAATGGTGTCCATCTCTGAACCTGTAGTCAAGATCTTCCTGGGGTGGCAGGCATCGCCAGGGCTTGTTTTCCATTGGCATAGCTTTGGGGATTCATGATCCATCTCTACATCTAGATAAGGTATTGGAATTGGTCTTGATTATAGGTTTTTTACCTTTAGGGACATTGTAACTAATTTTGAAAACCCAGGCTCTGCTTTGTGAGGAAGATATCATGAAGATAATGGTGGCTAGATTGTCTTTAGAAGGCATTTGAATATCTCTTAAAGTTAAAATATTCCAGCCTTCAAGCTGGAGTGCTGCACTTGACGGCCAGGGTTTAGGACATAGGGAGACGCAAATATTTTGTCTCTAATGACTTCTCGTGAATCGTGAATGATATTTTACAAATATTGATTGCTTTGATTAATAATGAAGCTCATACAAGTGAATTGCACAGCTAGTAAGGACCTAAAAAAGCCAGAGGTGCTGGGAGCATGAGGAGAGAACATACTTTGTATCAGGGATTTTGTAGGAATTGAACCTTATTCCAGTGGAATTCATACAGTAGGACCTCAGAAAGTCCAGTGGTAAGAGAAAGTCAGATAGACAGTGGGTAGGGAAAACAAGGGTGACTCAGGTTCAGTGAAGGGATGACTTAAATTAGTTGCTGGGAGGGTCTCAAAGCTCAGATCTCTGGTCCTGGCATCCTGTGACCATGGCAGTCACCACTTAAGTGATGCCATGTCCTAGAGGCTACTCACACACTATCTTTGCTACCTAGGAGGTCACTGTATGTGCCAAGTAGAGCTTTAGGGATGAATGCAAGTGCCAACAGGCAACCCCTAATATGGACGTACACTATGCACTACAGCCAAAAAAGAAATGAAAGATAAGTTTAGGGCTTGATTTACTGCTATCAGTTAACAGAGATGGAGTGAGTCTTAGACAGCTGACCTCAGAGGCTGGGAGTTCTGGGGTTCAACCTCACCTCTGATACGTCCGGGATGCCACATCCTCTCTGTGCCCCAGCTAACTCGCTCCAGGACTGGAAGTTGCAACGATGTTGGCAGACATAGATAGAAGAGGTTTCTTCATCTGGGAGTGCCTTATCTCACTGAAGTCACAGGACCCAGACTTCAGTTTATCCATATGAAGGGAAATAGATATGGGTGTCTCCTCAGAAAGGCTGGGATAAGGCAAACATCAGTACTTTGCCTTATGTCAATCTCTAAGTCATCTTAGATATCCTATACTAGGTGGACTTTTGAGATTTCTTATTTTAGGACCCATGGTCAGCATTTGAATGAAAAGTAAGTGAGAATGAGACTGGAGAAATAGAGCAAAGAGGAATTTGTGTCGAGGAGATCCCAGGACTTAAAAGCCTTTTGTAGTCGGTAAGAGCACATTTCATGTTTTTTTCCGGTGTAAAGAGAAAAAGCATTTTGTCTTAAAAGCTCAACCCATCAAGCCATTCAGGGCTATGACTTTAAAATACAGTCAAAACAGAGATAACCTTGGCTAAGATCCTGTCTTCATTCATGATGACAGAAGTATTAACAAGAGCTGTAGAGAGACACAATTCCTACTAGTGGGTGCTAACAAACACCAATTCTAACAAGTGTGGACATGGCTTATTAATGCAGAACTGTGCCCTACACACTTCCAGCTGACTCAGTTTCAATCCCAGTGTGAGCAGAATTCTTCTCCTTTGATAATTCATGGCTTATTCTCAAAGACATCATGTCTTTTCAGTATCACAAGTGTATTTAACAGTAGGACCCACCATGGGGGAAGAAGAGCCAATTATTAGTCTTTACCTCTTAACCCAGTCATAATAGGAACTCAGCTTTGGGAGGTCATTTAGATCCAGGGCATGTGTAGGGGACCACAGATAGGGGGAGCAGGGCGGTAGAGAGGGGTAATGGTGGTATAAGGACCAGAGAGACATTTAGACACACAGGGCATGGGAATCTGAGGAAATCTAGCCATCAGCCATTTGCCAGCTCCTCAATATTTGATAAAATACCCAAAGCCAAGAAGCTAACATATTCATCCCTGAAGCACTTTCTCCCAAAACTGGTTTTAGTAATTGCACTTGAGTGACCACATGAGCCAAGTTGTCATAGACAGTGTGGTAGATAGGGACAGTGGACCCTGGAGAATTGAGTTTAATACAGCAGACACATCTCTGTTTTCCCCTCTGTCCAGAGAGGCTCAAGAGCAGTGGTACATCCCAGGAGTGGCATATTTTGACAATTCTCTCTCCCCTTTTTTACCGACGAAGTCTCTGAAGGAAAAACAGGCCTCTTGAACGGAATTAGCTCATGATTGTACCTTTAAGCAGGTTGGGGGAAGATTGTCATTAAATATAAAATCCTTATCAAAATATGTATTTTGAGTCTTGCTGAAAAGGTTTCTGTAACCATTTATTAGAATCTAAACCATCCTGTGAATAGAGGAGGATTTTAATTTCCATTTTACCTGCTGGTAGACGTGAGAGGTGGTTCTTTCTAATAAGAACTCACCAAACAAAGGGTTTTAAGACTACTTCACAGGGAATTGAACAAGACTAAATAACATATTGTCTCAAGGCCCTACTTTGGCTTGTTGAGAAGGTTTTACGAAAATGAAGGGTTTCTTTTTATGTAAAGCAGGAAAGGCGCCATTTACCCTATAATATTTAACCACCCATCTCCTCCTCTTTAAATTACAATTACAGAGCCTAGATTGCAAGTTGTGAGATTTGTTTTCTTTCTGATTGCTGCTTGTGGCCCCTTAGTGAACTTCACTGGCAGCTCTGTGGGTATCTTTGAGCAGAGCCTCAAGTTCTGATTGTGTTAAACCCACCAAAAATGGCCCCTTGGCCACTCACTCACTCTCATCCGGGCACTCTTGTCTTCTACGTGCTCTGCTTTGGAGCATTCACATAGGGTGCAGAAATTTTCCCTTTTTCTTCCTAGTTTCAAGGACACACCCACTAGCCTTGCCGGGATAGAGTAATGACGTGGTTTGCCCAAATTATTCTTTTGCCAGATCTCCCATCTGTTATTTTGTAGATTCCTAATTTCTTTACAGAAAAGGAGAAAGAAAACAAGAGCATGGTAGGCAATTCAATATATTGTAAGATGTTTATTTTCATTCACCCTACCCAATAAAACATGTAGCTCACATATTAGCTTGGGGAGTATCTTTAGATTTCGTTAGCATTCGATCTATATACTCTTTTGCTGACCTAAGTGAATAAAAATAAACAGCTTGTGACATATAAAGTTACAGATTTGTGTTTTGTTTTGGCGGACCTAGCAAGCTGGGATAAAAATAAAGCCTGGGACGACTGTGAATTCCATGGCTACTTTGATTTCATTTGACTAATGAGCTAATCAATAATTTTACTGAGCTCTAGTTTCATTTTGATGGCTAACCATGGGATATGATGGAGCGAGGTCTCTAAGTTGGAGATTTTGATTGGGATGAGTGAATGTCAGGATATAGGGGCAGGAGAGGGGAGGGCTGCCTTTTGGGAAACTAAATGGAGTGACATGATATTGAACCAACAGTCAAATTCCATTTCCTTTCAGTCAAGAAAAGAAATGGGTATCAGGTTAGGGTACAAAGCTATAAGCTTATTGCACATTCCATAGACTCTTTTCTGTTGGGCTTCTAGAACATGCTGCTCTTCTTGCACTATTGCATATGCATTCAAGGCTGCGTGCTCAGATGCTGTCGAATCTCTAAAGATGCACGTTTGAATTTGCTATTGCCGTTTTTTGCAGATAACAGCCCGCCGACAATGGAAGCATATTTATGATGAATTGGGGGGTAATCCAGGGAGCACAAGTGCAGCTACGTGTACACGCAGACATTATGAAAGGTAAGAGAACGCTTATCCTCAATCCTTGTTTAATTAAAAGCATGTTACTTTGGAGACACTTGGTCTAGGATAAGAGAGAAGAGGAGGTCAGGGGACTTTTTAAAAGATATGGAAAACATCCCTCTGCTACTTTAATTAACCCGCCACTGTGATGGAAATCTGAGCTTAAATTTTGAGGGTTACAGATGCTCAAAGAAGACGCTTTGGCTTGCATTTATGTTGTGGTGACAACCATTGGCTAGGTCCCTGTTTTCATAGGCATTGTTACCCCTCCCCCTAGCACTGACCCCCTCAGCTTCAGAAGAGCATAGCTCTAGGGTTTTATTCTCAAGACCCTGTTAGTGTGCTCCAAGGAGAGACTACCCTGCTGTGTCTGGAAAGGCAACATTTCTTTAGCCCTTGTAAATTTCCATGGTTTTTCTCGCTTCGGTTGATGTTTTTATCTACAAAGACATATTTGACATATGAAATCCATTCTTTGCAGTTCCGTTTTTACAAGCTCATCCTCTGTCGTGGAGGCAGTGACAGCCCAAACAAGATGGAGCCTTACCAGCCTAGCCTAAGTTGAGGATGTGCTTTTTCATCAGGGCAGCACCTTAGTTACTCATGTCAAGAAAGAACAGTTAACAGACCCCACTTGTCCTTGCTTCATGCTTCGATTCCCAAAGCTAAATGGTAGTTTGTTTATGTCACCCTCTGCCATGATTACAGGTGATCCAACAGGAAGCCTCCCATTGACATCGGCATTCTGGTTTCAAACGCAGGACTTGGGAAATCTAGGCATTGCTTCCTTTCTTAATGACTGCTAGTGGCTTGGACTCCAGGAACAAACAAATAGACAATTTTCTTGCCTGTTTGGAGGGGAGACAGGCTCATTCATACATTTATTAATTGTTCTTCACTGATATGACAGTCATCATACTGGCTTTGACCACAGTGTCATTGTAGATGCCCTTCCCAGGGCCTGCTGAAGAAAGACGTGTAAACTGAGTGATATGCCAAGGATTGTCATATGAACAAATCCTCGACTAACCATTTGCAGAAATAGAAAGGATGATGCAAAAGTGTGTTACTGAATTTTTTGGGGTTTTTTTAATTTGTACTGTATTTCCTTTGTGGAATGTCAAACTATCTGTAAGATTTTAGTCAGGGGGGAAATTAGAAGTGTTGTAAGCCATCCACCACATTGTGCAGGTAAAAGGGGGGAGGCTGGGGGGGAAGGAGAGTGTGTGTGTGTGTGTGTGTGTGTGTGTGTGTGTGTGTGTATATGTATGTGTGACATGACTTGCCATACTACAAACCTAGGTCCTCTGAACCTATAAGTTCTGTCATCTTTCTGCTGTTCACACAATATGCTTTCAGTTTGGACACTTCAAAAATACCTAAAACATACTTGATACCTCCAGAGAGAGGAGGCAGCAGGATATAGTGAAGTATAGTGAAGGGAGTACAAGATTTGGAGTCTGAGACTTGACTTCAAATCCTGCCTCTATCTTTTATTGGCCATATAGTTTAGCAAATCATTTAGCTTCTTGGGCACATTAATAGTTGCTTAATTTGACTGTGAGCCTCATTTTCCCCTGTAAAGTGGGAGTGGTAATGCTGATACTTTATAGACCTGTTGAGAGGCTCCAATAATGTATTTAAGCAATTTGAGTGTTAAAGCACATGTAAATAACTACATTCTTGTTCTTATTAGCTAGGAGCCGTAGTGGGTAGGGTGCCAGGTCTGGAGTAAGGAAGACTCATCTTCCTGAGTTCAAACCTGGCCTCAGACACTAGTTGTGTGACTCTGGACAAGTCATTTAACCCATTCTGCCTCAGTTTCCTCATCTGTAAAATGCACTGGAGAAGGACATGGTCAAACCATTTTAGTATAAATACCAGAAGAACCCCAAATGGGGTCACAGAGAGTCAGACATGGCTGAAATGACTAAACAACAACAGAAATTACTATCCTTCCACGTTTGGGGCACCATCACAAAGAACAGACTTGGGTTTAATTGTGGCCCTCTCTAAGCATCTTTTGTCCCCACAAGTGCATCCCCGTAAGAGATTCCTAGGAAAAGATGTTTTTAATTGATGTTATTAGTTCCCCCAAGTCTAATTTTTTTGAAATTGGTGACATGTTGAAATTATACTATATTAGAAATACAATCCTTTTTTTCAACATATAAGCCCTTATGTTGACTTTTAAAATTCTTAAGGATAGCTCTTTGTATCTTGCACAAAAGTCAAAACTCCCATTTCCTATGATATTCATCCTTGTTATAAAAGGCAATATGACCTAGAGAACAGAGTGCTGGAAAGACCTCCAGGTTCAAATGTTGCCTGGATGTCCCTGGGTAAGTCACTTACCCTTTGAGTTCTAGGCACTGTTTTGTAACTTTAAATCCTAAATGAGCAGCCAGTTAGCCTCACTCGAGGACGGCTCCTCACTGGAAGGTTCCCGTGACAATGAAATCTTAGGTCTGGTCCCCTCGCCCGTACTTTCCCACCTCCCATCTAGTAAAAATGACCATTTTTTCCAGCCCTTTTAGGTTTACAGAGGTAGACTAAATCAGAATTTTCATAAACAGTCTGTAGATGAAATAACAGGTTCCTAGAGGATCAGGGTCTTGCCCAGCATATCGGGGTACCACTCAAAGCATCTTTTCTCCTGGTCTGTGCTGTCTCAGCTGCTTTCTCTCTGATCCTATGGTTCCTGTGCAGCCCTCTGAGATAAACACCCTGGGAAAAGCATTAAAGCTCACTTATTGTTCGTTCCTGACTGAGCCTGGCTGGTCTTGAGCTCCTTCATGCCCTCAGTCCTGCCTTCAAGCAGGTTGGTTCTCTTGTACAAAACCCTACATATCCTTCTTTTCTGTTATGTGGGCAAATTCCTCAGAAATACTATGCTTAGATTCTTCTCAGGCCTAAGATCAGCTTTCTGACATTCTCTGCGACTCTCTTGCCTGGTGGAAGGGTTCATGCTGGTGCCTCTGGAGGAAGCGCTGAAAATTCAGGCAGCCTGAGAACCAGTCACATGGTTTGGGGAAATACTTAATTTCTGTATAAAATTCAGTCAAGTTTGTAACCCAAGTAGAGGGAGCATCAGTGTGGAAGGACAGGCGTGGGGAACCTGTGGCCTTAAGGCCATATGTGGCCTTCTAGGTCCCTAAGTGCAGCCTTTAGATTGAGCTTCACTGAGGTACCTAGAAGGTCCTATATACCTTCGAAGGTAATATATACCTATACTCCCAGCTAAATGATTTGTCTCTCCTGCAAGTAGCAGACACCCCAGCATGTTTCATTCAGGTCTCATTGTGCAATCCTAGTGAGGAAGTTTGTGGCTGAAGCAATTTGAGGAAATGATGATGAGTGAAGGCACAGTTAGGGGGAGGGTTCCAAGAGTGGTTATTTCATGAAAGATCTCACTTGATAAGTGGGGCAAAGGGAGTGAGTCCTAGGGAATTCACTATGTCACCCGGACCCGCAAGATTGCCTTAACCATCACTTTCATGGAGAGGGCCTTAGAGTTGGGGTGTGAAGCCTAACAGAAGGTTAGCCATTGACTCTCCAGGGCTTATTAAAATGAAAATTTCTTTAGAACAGGGACTGTTTTGTTTCTGACTTCTCTGTATCCCAATTGACTTGCATATAGTAGGTGCTTAATAAATATTCTTAATTTGAACCTATATATCCAGACTTCAAGCCCCCTGCCCCGTCCACTATGATAGATTGACTTCAAAATCATGTATTCATGTTGGCACATCCAGTGTTAACAGAAATAATATAAAAATCACTAACTCAGTGAAGGACTTCAGCATTCCAAATGATTTGGAGAAATAAGGAGAATCAGAAATTCCTCCTGGGTGATCATCTAGTTTCTCTGCCTTTGGGAACTTAGAACTGTCTCCTCAATTCATTTGTCTTTAGGCGAATGTTACTTTTTCTGGCATTTTCCACCCTAACAGTAGCAACTGACTTTTATTTTTACTCAACATCCACTTTTCTTTTCAGGAAGAGGAGGAAGAAGAGTGATTTACTGTACATTCCCTTCTGATTCATTTTTCAGGTCATGTGTTTCATGTTCCAGTAAATGCTTTTGTTTTACAATCAGGAAAAAACGTAGCCAATATCTCAGTCAGTGTTATTTGTACAGCATATGAGTTGAGCTACTTTGGGTTCCTAATGAGCATAGTCATGAAAGCACAGGTTATTGACGAGAATCAATAGATGTTTTAATTTAAGGCATAGCAGGAATCACCACTATGCCAATGAAGGCATTGTTGTTGCTGAGGGTCTGACTGGCCTAAAGCTGCCTCTGATTGGTTTAAATCAAATGGGTCCAAGCATAAATTCATAAAAATGCCTTTGTCAGCCTAGTTTTGCTTCTAAACCTATTCATCTCTGTCAGTTTTTAATATTAGTACCAGGTTCTTGGCTATAGTTCATTAATATTGTATTTAATTGCTCATGTTACAGATGATTACCAATATAAAAAGCATTCATGTTTTCCCATCGTGAGACTGTTGCTATGTAGATGGTTTAAACTCGGTGGAGCTTCTGAAGTATTATAATAATAGCTAATATTTACATAGTGCTTACTATGTGCCAGGCAGTATGCCAACTGCTTTATAGTTATCTCATGTGACCCTCACAGCGACCCTGAGACGTAAATTCTATTATTCTCCCTGTTTTTTACAGATAGGGAAACTGAGGCAGACAGACGTTTGAATAGCCTGGGGTCCCACAGTTAGTAAGTGTGTCTGTCACTATATCTGCCTCCACTGAGACAACTAGCTGCCCCGTGTATCATCATTTTAGACATTTCTTGCTCTAAATTCAGGTGTAGAATTGCATTGGGTATTAGTGGAAAGGAATATCCTTATTTGCTGCTGAATTTCGAAGCGTCGTGTTTTGCTCTCCATGGGCTGCCACCCAGCTTTCTGTTTCTGAGGTTCCTCAGTTTGGCTCTGGATCATGTGTCTCTTTCTTCTATCAATAGTGGAGCAAATGGACCATGGCTTCTTTTGGGTGTAAGACTCTTAGTTTGTTTTTTAGGATGGTCATGCAGCACGCTTTCACATTCGGGTTTCTTTTCTTCTTAAAAATAAAAAAAGGAAAGAAGAAAACCTTCACACAAAATACCAGATTACTGGTTTTAATTTTCCTGAATAAATTACACGGTTTCTTTCTGTGGAGTGCATAAAGTTGTTATTAGGGATTTGAAAAAGAGCTTTGAGACAAAAGTTCCTTACGATGTGCTTTTCTGAGTATTCAGAAACTCAAAATCATAAACAAATGTTTTTGGAGGTGGGGAGGAGTAGGCAATGGGACCTTTTCCTAGTGTATGGACCAAGTTCATAGGGGCATAGACTTAGAACTGGAAGATACCTCAGATGTCATCAAGATCAAGCCCCTCATTTTACAGATGAGGAAACTGAGATGTGAGGAGATAAAAGTGGCTTAATATTATAGGAGTATGCTCTTAGACTTAGAGCTGGGAGGGACCTAAAGACCTTGAAAGAAAGATTAAATAACTTCTATAGTCACACAGATAATTAATGGCATAACTGGGATTTGAACTGAGATGCCATGGTGCCATGTTTTTACTATTTGTGCTGCGCCAAATGACCTGCTCCCAACTAGCCCTGACTCCCTTCCTTCAATGTTCTGTGGGTCCAGCACTATGCCAAGTAATCAGGAAAGTCTCCCCACGAGGAATATAGGGGGTCGGTCTGTACCTGGGCCAGATGTCCATAGATTCATCAACTGAATGACATCCAGCTAGATGAACATTCTGACATGGAAGTGCAGGGCAGGGCGTGACCAGCTACATATTTTGAGTAAGATAAAAATATGCCCCTGTGTCAATACTAAAAATACCCCAGATTCCAAGGCAGCTTTGCAAATCATATGGACAGGGGCCAAGGAAAACCAAGGTGATCTATGGCTCTGTTCTTTCTCAGCTCAGATAGAAATCTGGCCTATTCTTGTATATTTCTGCCACCCTAGAGGCTAAAAAGTTGGTGGACCAGAAGGTCACTGAATCATGGAATTTTAGAATTGAAAAGGATCTTAGAGACGATCTAATCTGACCTCCCACTCAATGGAGAATCTTATCTCTAGGATCCTTAACAGATTCCCATTCGTTCCCTGTGAGGTGACCCAATGCATAGAGCTCTGACTCTGACTCAGGATAGACCTGAACCTCAAAAACTCAAGTCACTTACCCTGCCTCAGTTTCCTGAAATGTAAAATGGGTAATAATAGCACTGACCTCCCAGGATTGTTTTGATGATCCAGTGAAATAATATTTGTGAAACACTTAGCACAGTACCTGGCACAGATACTTATTTCTTTCTTTTCTCCCTTCCCTGTCTCCAAGTGTCTCCAGAGAAGGAAGGACTCTCTTTCTTCCCAGGACAGCCTGGCCAGTTCTATTCCTAAATTGCTTCCTTATACTGAACGCTAGTGTTCCTCCTTATAGCTACCTCTTGGAGGTTTTTATCATTAATAATAATAGTTCACATTCATATAATGCTACACGATGGACAAAAGTATTTTCCTCCCAACTGTGATGAGAGATTGGTATCCCTGTGTGACTGACGGGAATACTGAAGCTAAGGATTTAAGTGGATTGCCCAGAAGGTACACAGTTAGGAACTCTTCAGCATCCGAACTCACACCTCTGAGTCAGGTCCACTGCTCTGGCTTCTGCACCACTGCAGCTAAGTCATCTGCGACAATCCAGAACAAGTCTATACGGCACTATCCTCTCTCCTCTCCGGGCCAAACTTCTTCCTCCATTCTGGAATTATTTACTGTAGGCTATTTACTTGACTTGACCTTTCCTTGGACACTCTACAGTTAGTACACCTTGAAATAGAGTTGGCAGAACTGGTCACTGTACGTAAGATCTGAACTGAATAAGGTCAAGAACAGTGATACCCATACATCCTGCGATGTGGCAACCTCCTTGGTAGGTATCATGAGGGAGTTGGTTATTGAGTCAGGTGATGGTGGGTGGAATCCCAGCTCTACTATGTGTCTTTGGCCAATTTACATCCCTTCTCTGGGCCTTCATTTCACAGGATTGCTCAAATCCCACCTGTGATGCATCCATGACTTGGGGGCCTCAGTTTCCTTGCTTATAAAACAAGAGCTTTGAACTCAAAGATTTCTAAGGTCCCTTTTAGTCCCTCAGTCCTGTTGTCCTACATTGGGGCTTGAACAGAGGGTCTCCGTGGCCTCTTCCATGCCTAAGTCCTGTGATAGTATAATTGAAGAGCAAATTAATTTTTATAGGTATTTCACATTAGGATTTGTTGAAGAAAAGGGAGTCTAGTCTTTCTTTACCCAGCCTCTGTGGGATTCCCTTCAGGTATCCCACAAACTTTTTTCTGTCTCTCTTGAATACTGTTAGCAGCCCATCAGTAGGCATTGAGGAGCTGCTCTGGGCAAGGCATTCTGAGAGATACAGGGAGGAGACCTGGAGTGTCTTAGACTCTAAATTGTGGAGATGTCTCCAGGATGGAGGCAGAGAAGTGGAGAAAAATTCATTGATGGAAGGGGTTAGATGTGAGCTCAACTTGGAAGAATAAGGGAAGCTTTGGGGTAGGATCAATGATGAGTGTGCCCTAAAGAATATTCAGATCTTTATCAGTCTTTGGTGAGTTGTAATGTGTAAGAAAATTGAAATATACATGAGATTGAAAATGTGGCTTTGATAAAGGTAGCAGAGGGGAACAGTGGGGCAGAGATCTGATTCACCAAATGAGAAGGCAGGTCTGTACTTGGGGTGGGCATATTCTAAGACTGTCTCCCTCAGAAAAGATCCATACGGAAGGTTCCTCGAATGGCCCTCATCACTCACATTCTTTCCACAGCTGGTGGCCCAACAAAGGAGCAAGAACATTGAATTAAGAGCCGGGAAATATGGTTCTGCTGCTCAATACCCAAGTGACTTTTGGTCTAGGCATAAGAATAGGATCGAACATGATAATACATAACCACAGTGGCAATAATCACGAACTGATAACATATACACAGACAGTGCTTTCATTCAATGGGTGGCAGTTCATTGAATCTCCATCTTCCTAAGCTTGACTCTCTTTCTTAGAAAAAAAGTTAATAGAGAGAGGTGCACCGAGTAAAATTCTATTCTATTCCATCCTGCCATCCTATCCCATCCCCTTCTGTCCCATCCTCGCATCCTATCCCACCCCCTTCTATTCCGTCCTCCTATCCTATCTAATTCCCTTTTACCATACCCTCTCCTCTCTTATTCCATCCCTCCCCTTCCCATTCCATCCCATCCTATCCTATCCCTTTTTATCATATCCTTCTTCTTTCCTCAACTGAAGCCCTATCATCTTCTGATATTTCCTCTCCCCTCTCACAAAGCCCACAGAAAAGCTCTATGTCCTTATCACTCCCTCCCCAATTCAAACATTCCAATGCTAGTTTCTGAAAATTAGCCAGAAGAGGCCTAATCTACCTTTTTCCCATCTACTCCTTATAAAACTTGGATTCTCCATTGGCAAGTCAAGGTAAGACTCCTGAGTAGTCATTTTTTCATACCCCTAAAGATTTTCTGCTCAGTGGCTTTGGGGAGCTAATTTCATATCCTTCCTGTCACTAAGGCCACTTGGAATTTTTCACCAGTTCAAATAGCTTTCTAATACATGGGACCTTTCAAGAAACTTTTTAAAAACAAAAACAAAAAGCCCATCCCTGAAGAAGAAAAACTGGTTTTTAAAATAAATAATTAACAGCCAATAAAAATTTTGATTTCAGACTTTCTTTTTTTTATATTTGCCTTTAACACAAGTTGTAATTAACAAAAGGTTTTCCTTTACACTGGTGAATGAGAAAACCCCCTTAGGCCCAAACTAATTCAGAGCGTGTTTGTGTCATACTTTGAAAGTCTCTTTCCTTCTTTGTCTAATACTCAGACTTGTCCCGCTCTTCCTTTTGGGTCGAGGGCATTGTTGCATTGTTTGGGTTTTCCTCTGAACTTTTGTCTTCTCTCTCTTGAAGCCAACCCCAGGATTTAAGAAAACTTTCCAGGTCCCATGTTTTATTGATATTTCTCATCAAGCATGCATTTAAATTCGAGAATAGATTAGGTGTCTTAGGCCCTTTCTTTTTGATAAATAACAAGAGGTTTCTACTTATGATTTTCTGTCCTCGGGGCTTTATCATTAAGATTAAATAACTGTACTCTGAAGCATGCCACTGCACAAACATCTTTTCAATTATGTGAGTAACAGATGCTTTAACAAAGGAACTATTGAAAATTCAGAAAGCATGTTTCCAAAAAAAAAGAAAGAAAGTATCAGATGACAGAAGAATGTAATTGTTTACCATTAAAACATATCCTTAGCGTTTCATTCAAACCCTCAGAACATTTTGTTTTTTTACAAAAGTTATTCAGGACTTTAGTTGAAAGGATAAATGTTTTGAAGAATTGCTAGGCATTATGTGGACATGAGGATAATAGGGGAGTGATTAATAACGGTTATTATTGAGCTGTAAAGCACCTAAGCAATAATCTAGTTTGCCTCCTCCACCTTGTTTTACACATAGAGAAACTAAGGTCCACCGATGAACGGGACTTGCCCAAGGTCTCTCAGGTATTGAGTAGCAGTGGTAGAATTCAAATCATAGTCCTCTGACTTCAGACCTTGCACCATACTACCGGCCAACCCAGCGGTCCTCTCATTATGAGTAACATCAGTGCCGAGAGTGGATGGCATTCTCCCATGGAGAGTTTTAATCAACTGGTTTTATAGACATGGGGAAAGTTATCTTACCCAACCTCCTTATTTTATACCTGAGGAAACAGAGTCCCAGCATGTTCAATGGATTTGCCCAGGAAGGTCACCCAGGAAGTAATTGAACTGATACTTGATCCCAAGTTGCCTGACTCCAGGTGCTTTTTTCAGGGGGCTCTTGTGGATAAAGGGTGTCATTAGTACATTCTTGATAGCTTCTATTCACTGTAGAGCTACTATTTGTGAACCTGCTGTGAAAACTCTGAAGTGATATACCAGTGTCTAGTTTCACTATTAATATCACCCTTCAAGCACTTAAAAGTTCAGTGACAAACAAACTTTTATTAATTGTCTGTTATGTGCCAGGCCCTATACTATAGGCACTATACCAATGCCAGGCACTGGGTATATAGAAGGATGAAAAATTATTGCTGACCTCAAGGAACTTATGATCTAGTTGAAAGCAGGGAGGAAGTTAAAATGCCCTTTGATCACAAATAAATGTGTGTGGGTGTATGTAAATATAAAATCCTCATTTGTGATATCTTTTTCATAGCCTTTGAGGAAGAATTATAGGATTGTCGATTTAGGACTGGAAGGGACCTCACAGGTCTTTAAGTTTGATCCCTTCAGTTTACATGTGAGAAAACTAAGACCCAGAGAGATGAAGTGACTTCCCCAAGATCCATCACCAAGCTCAGGTCATCAACAAAGTCTGGCTCCTCCATTTCTCCCTGTCATATTGCTGAAGCATGCAGACAGACAGCCTCTGGTAGCTTATGGTTCCGGCTTGTGGTGATGAGTGCTTACCAGCTCACAGTCATCTCTTGTCCCTGAACCTGCTGACTGTCTTTCTTCCTGCTGGTTCATTCTACACATCAAGCCCACTGTTTGAGAGATGCTCTACCGAGAACACTGCCGAGCTGAGATCTTTATCTGGGACGCGCATCTTTGCAGAGTAGGGTTTGGCATCTACAACAGCAGAAGCAAAGAAACACATTTGCTATTGTCTTCACAGCTCTGCACCCAGTGTAGAAACAGCCTCTTTTGGACATATATCTCTGTATCTACAGAGCACTCTCGTGTGTGTGCAAAGTGCCATGTTTATAATCAAGATGGCACCCCGTGAGTTGAGCAAGTGTGGATGGCTTTGGAATCTTTTTCTAATCCTTGGAAGACTGAATAGTTTGTTTTGTTGGTAATATTTTTTGACTGGAAGAGGAAAAATATACCTTCCTTTGGCTGAATATTTGGTGAGAGATTGTTTTTCACACTTCACAGTGAAGTTATATTTTCTATTTCTGGCCCAGAGAGAAAACGTCTGGCCAAACCCTTGAATGCCTAGACACTAGCATCTCTACTAAGAAATGTAACAACTCCATTTTACATCAGATCAAGTCTGGAGCCCCAGTGGAAGCAATATAGCATGTCCTTCTTTGTATTGCTGTTGAAAAAGGAAAGAACCAGTTGAGTACAAAATTTAATAGATACAGAGCGAGTGCCAGAGTTTTTAACCTGAGTAGGCCAATAAATATTCCCCCTACCCCGGAACCATTTTGCTTCAGGAGGTGGCATCACTTACAGAAATATTTGGTATTTCCCAATGGTCTAGCCAGCCCTGTGAGACATTCAACCCTTATTGGTAACCTTGAGGTCTGAGCGTCTCCCTAGCCCATTTTTTTCTTTCATCTCCTGACTCTGAATCAGGCCATGCACACCTATACCCCATTTTTCAAATCTCTATAAATAGATGAATTCCCATCTCTTCTTCAGCACAGTTTGCTAAATGTTTTAGCCTCTGAGTTCAGTTATTCCATGCAGGCATTAATCAGGACAGGAGACACTGGTGGTTAGTCTGTACATTATTCTGGGGGGGTGGAGGGTGGGGAGCCAGTATGGGATGTTGACTAATAAAGATGAAGAGCCTTTTCTTTTTTTTATGAAATGCTAATGACAGAGACATGTGTGATATGCTGTGAAATACATTTCTCTAATGTGAAGTTTCTGGTTTTTGTTGAGAAAGAGAGGCAGATCCCTGGAGAATTTTAGAATTTGTAAATATAAAAGTATCTGCCTTCGTGTTTAAAAAAAAAATAAAGGGAGTTGGCAGGTAGCCAGATTACTTACATTACTGTAATAGATTTGCTGACCTCTGACTTGTGCTGCAGAGAAATACATTGAATTTTTCATAATATCAGATGAGGCAGATCTAAAAACTCAGGTTACAGTGAGCTCCATTATTTCACTAGAGATTTAGTAAAGCAGGAATCTTTTCAAACCAGCAATTTCTATATGATTATAATTTATTGGCCCAGACCCCAATAAATCAGGGTTAGCATGTCACTGATTTGTTCATCTAACTCAAGTTGATTTTAAGTTGTCTTTATTTTAAAAAAAATAAAAGTCTTGCCTTTCACAGTGACTGAATTTAATAAGAATCTTTGTGATAACAAAGGGCTCCCCTACTGTTTCTGCTTTGGGGTGGAAAATACTATTCTTGTATTATTCCTGGAAGAGGAAAGGGGGGAAAAAATCTCATGCTGCTCTTACTCACCTATGGAAAGATGTTATTTTTCCATCCATGATAGCTTACCTATTTGAGATCCATTAATGGCATCATAAATAAGCATTTGGCTGATCTAGAATTTGAGATCTGCATAATAATAAAGGATCTTTTATTTGTCCTGCTTCCAAACCCCAGACCTGATGAAGATCAGGGAGGGGAAAAATGCTTTCTGGTTTTTCTAATGAATACATTCCCCTCCCCGCCATGACTTCCACTCACCTGAAACACAACTGTAGCCTAAAAGCTTGCTAGCCCATCTAAGTGATTTCTCCAGATTAATGAATTTTAGAGGGCGGGGATAGGGGGGAGAGGGACATTTTTGCTTTTATCTGCACTGTTTAGAAACTGATTAAATCTTTGTTGTACTACAAATATTTGAAAATAATCATCTGCTGGTTTCAGGCATGTTGCATTCTGCTAAAATATTTGTATAATCCAAACCACGTTCTTCCTGTGTTGGGCAATATTGACCTTCAGTTGGCTAACCTGTTTTAATGGTACCGCATGTTCGTTGAATGTTCAAATGCTCAAAAACCTGTAGTAGTTTTAGTGCCTGGGGACTGTAAAAACTTCTAATAATCAAATGATAAGATCATATCCTGTGGGGTAATTGTGCTGTACCTTCAGAGGATAACTGAAAAAACATTCAGTGAAAACTGCACCAAACGGAAATCACCATATGAAGCTGTCTGTATTTGTTTGTGGTCGGAGATATTGCCTTGCCCTCCAGAGATGCACTCTGTGCAGTCGTGCTCGCTTCACTTTCTCCACCCCCACTTCTTATATACATACCTCTCCTTTTCTTTGTTTTTCTTCCTTCTCTCTTCCCTTTCTTAATTTCTGTTTGTTCTTTGTCTCCCTCCCTTTCTTTCTTTTTCTCTTTCTTTCTTTCTTTCCTTTTTTCTTTTTCTTCTTACTATAATTACCCTCCTACTATATTCAGGAGACTAACAGCCCAGCCCATGACCCTATTCCTTAAATACATACACACGCACGCACACACACACACACAAAGCAGAACAACACATGGACACCCTCCGAGCCTTGAACAAGCAGTGCTTATGTTTGGATTCAGTTTTACCTTAGTCATGCCTCTTTCCAGATACAAGAAACATTTAATTCCAGATTTCCTGCTTCTGGCTCTCAGCCTTTGACCAGCAAAGTGAAATGTGTTTTCACTGTTCTTGGCCAGCCCAGCTGCTGAGTTGAGTGGAAAGAAAGAAAGGAGGAAAGGGACCAAAAAATGAAAATGTAGTCCTCCTACTTGAACTCACAAGATTATAATATAAGAGGAAATTGAAGCCCTGGCTACTAATTAGCACCTGTCTAATGAGCCATGGTGTACTTTTTGCATGTGGTATCAGAACCAAGGCTAAGAAAGGGCTTTCAGCTGAGAATATTAGACAAGGCTCCAGAGAAGGAATTTCAGTGGTGATTGAGGCCCACTGGCTGCCTGCCTCCCTTCACCCCCTCAAAGGGTTCTCTTAGAACTTCTTCTGTCCATGGGATCATCATCTCATTTAAAGATGAGGACAACTGGGGATGGAGTAATAGCTGCCACTGGAACATGTAAGTTTCAGATGCACCTCCAGTCGCCACAGCAACCAAACAAAAATCAAACAGTCCTATCTCTGTGATAACAACTATTGCAATAAAATGTGTTTTGATTAAAGTAAATTTCAAATATTTAATACATGGAGGGAAAGGATGCAAATACTGTCCTCATGTGAACCCCAACTTTTCACTGCTGTGAAGTGAGGGGCCCTTGGCAGGACCCAGGTGAGATTATTAGATGTTTGGGGGAATGTTGGGGGACTTTACCAATGAACAAGTTCAAGTATGAACAAGATTGTTTTTTTTCCTCTCTTATTCTGCTTAGTTATGCTTTTTATTATATAAACATTAGCTGTAATATTACAGTGGGAAGCAGGTATTTGGCAGCTATATATTATTTTAGTAAGTCTGCATAGAGGGAGTACTTTCCAGTTTTAGCAGCTGTAACATGTTTAAACTCAGTTTGTAATGGGATCTGAAGATGAATATTCCCCATGGGCTCTCCTTAGCTTTGTTGCTGGCCCACTGCCAAATTTAGGGCTCGAAAGTATTATTCACGCCTCCTTGCACATACCTTGTCAGAGCATGCTCAGTTAATGAATTTTGTTTCTAATATGGCATAAATTGGGATTTGATTTTACCATATTTTATGTAATATTTTATTAAAAAATGAAATTTTATGATCACAGGCAGCTCCATTTCTGCACTGTTAAAACCAGAACTATTGGTATAGTCAAGAGGTAGAGATCCAAATTGCATGGTTAGAAACCAATTGTAGAATAACAAATGAACATCCCAGGCAAAGGGTTTTCTGCCTGGGAGTCTTAGATTAAAGATAATTAGGATTCCCAATCTTTGAACAGATTTATGTTGTTTATAAGTAGAGTGCATTTTCTTCATTGAGTCAACTTGTCTTATTTAAAACAAATTATGTTTGTTGTATTAAAGTTCATATTTTTAAGGCTGAGTCTTGTATTAATCCCACAGTGAGTCATTAATCACACCAAATGCATTATAAAAACTTTAATCACTGAAGTTGAAACTGAGATTGTAATGTAATCCATCCCTTTTAATTACATCAGCTATTTTTCCCGTTCAGATCAAGAGCTACGTCGCAAAGGGAAAACAGATTAAAATGAAAGCTGTTTGATGTTTCTCTTTTTTTAAAGCAATTTTATGGATTTTGTTAAAGAAAGTTACATAATTAAAATTCTTGAATTTTTTAGTCCTCTGATTTTTTTGTGGTCTTGTTGCCTTTCTTCTCTTTGCTGCCTTATGATTTCATTCTAACTGGAATCTCACGAAACTCCCTCCCTACTGCGGGAGACCCCATAAAAAGTTTTTCTCCTTGGAAATGATTGATAAGGTGCCTTCTGTTTGGTGGGACTGTCCTTGAACTCCTGCCAACATGGAAGGAGTCATTAACCCCCCACTCATGCCAAGCCTTCAGTTTCTGGAAATATTACTGCCCTCTTGCTAACCTGGGTGTGCCATATTTGTCAGCTGGGCTTTCATTACAGTGTGTCTTCCCTGATATCTTTGGGTAGAGTAGAAAGAGTGGAACAGTGGCATTTAGAACCCAGGTTCAAATCCAGATGTTATGATTCTACCACTTAATTGCCATATGCACTTGAGCAGGTCACTTAACCATCTGAACCTGACTTTTCTCAGCTGGAAAATGGCAGTAATAATGAGATATTTCCTACATCCCAGGGTTGTTGTGTCACAAATAGGTATCAAGTGCTTTGTAACCATCAAATTGTATAAAGTGAAGTCAAGAGGCATACGTTTCATAGAAGATTGTTGAAGATATTAAGTGTTGATTCTGATTATGACAGGTTAATGCCAGTTTAGAGGGAATTTCTAGAAGTTTATTTATGCCAATGGGGGAATGTCATTTTTAATGAAAAATCTCTAGATATGAAGTAAACAGACCTGGGTTCTAGTCCCAGCTCTTGCCATAGCACCTTGGGAAAGCCTCGTCTAGACCTCAGTTTTTTCTTTTGTAAAATGAAGATTAACTCAAAGGACTGTCCCTTCTCTGACTCTTTTGTGATTTGTTAATACGTTGAATATATTAAAAAGAGGAGAAAGTGAGCCACCATGCAATGTTCTTGGCTGAAATTGTAAGGGCTGATCAATTATTTTTCCTTTAATCCTTTAGGTTAATACTGCCATATGAAAGATTTATTAAAGGAGAGGAAGACAAGCCCCTCCCTCCAGTCAAACCTCGAAAACAGGATAACAGTTCCCAGGAGAGTGAAAGCAAAACAAAATTATCTGGAACCAAACGCATCAAAAGTGAAAACCCAAAGAACAAAAAAGAAAAAGAAAACGCCTCCAAGTCCCAGGACACTCCTGAGGTTGGTTAGCCACCATATTCCTGTGTTGAAATGTTATAATGAGAAATAGCCAGCTTTTGAGTCTTCTGGGTGGAATTTACACATTTGACCCAAAGTTCTCCTGTTATAGCTTGCTCAAGGGCTGAAGAGTTCTGCTGGATCTTCTTTTGGGGTTCTTTGCTGGGAATGAGCTTTCATCAGCACCCATCACAGTCCCTCCTTCAGGGGCCTGATGGCCAATAAGACAGGTGTCTGGAGGCAGTGTGGCTTCTGCTGAGGGCTAGCAAAGAGCCTTCCAGAACTGCGTTAGAATCTCAGCAGCACACCAGGTATTCAGCGAATTTGAAAAGAATTTTAAAAATCAGTTGAGGTTGCAAACTAGATAAGTCAGGCCTTAATCATGGGTGTATCATAGTCATTCAGTGCCTAAGTAACTTTGAGTTATCCCTGCCCGGTGTAATTGATCTAACCATGATGCCCAAATGCGTTGTGTGGAAAGCCTGTTTGAGAGCATTTTCAATGCACGTTATTTATTGGGTAGTTTTGAAATGGCTCCTCAGAAACCATGATTATCTTTTCTGTTAATAGGTAGTTTCTGACCATTTTAAAACTAGCACCAGCCACCAACAGACCACAACTGCTCTGATGGAAACCCACTCAGAAACTCGACATAGAGACTGGTTTTGAAATCTGTTATAACATGAATAAATTTTTTAAAAGCTTGCTCCCTATTAAAACACCAACAACAACTTAGGAGCCACATTCAAAGCAACATGTTTTAGGATTCAACCTCAGGGGAATTTTGGTGCTTTTATTAAACACCCCTAAAAATCAAGTCTGTAATAAACCCAAAAGAGACATTATAATTAAACAGTAGCTTCTTAAAAAATAAAATAAAAAAAACAACCCTCCCTAATTGAAAATTAAACTTCTCAGCTGAGTCTTGTAGAAATAGATGAAATAAATAATATAGATAGCAGAAGCAGAAAAAAATGTTTTTCATTTCATAAACATTTTAATCCCCCACCCACCCACACACACACATACATACACACTCCTATGAATTGGCCACATTATGTGACCAGAATCAAGGAGGAATCTAAGTTCATCTCTTGCGCCTCTGATTGCTGAGGAACGTTGTCTGCTATATGCACAACTGTTGCCTAGATCCAGCAGATCCAGCTATGGATACTGGGGGCAAGGGTGACCTTTGAATATCTCTTTTCTATAGTTGGGTGCTTGCCTATCTGCTGTAGGCCTCATCCTCGGCCAACCCTCTGACGTAGTACAACAAGCAAGTCCAAGTCCAAACCTACCTCATATAATAAACCTTGTCCAAAGGGGACAACATTCAGGGATGCTAACTTAGAAGTTACACTTAGGTTTCACCTTTGATGCTTCCTATCAATGTGACCTTGGACAAGTCCATTTCACTATTCCTATTTGGCCCCATTTGGAAAGATTTTGACTACTTCGGATACTGAGCCAGATTATCATATAAAAATTGGGGGTGGCAGGTCTTCCTCTTACATTGTTTGCTTCTCATTGACTTGAATTGCCAGGTTTATGCCATTTAAAGGATATGTATACCCACATTGGATGCCAGGAAAAAAAATGCTCTTGAGTTAATCCTCAATTCTCGAGGATTCATGAGTTTCTCCAGAAATCATCGTGTGATTCTGCAGCTCCCCAACAAATAAGCCTTCATCTTGTAGTTTCAGCAGACTAAAGGGCAAAATATTAAATGTGAATTGCCTTTTTTACCCCCTTTGACTCGCTCAGTTTTTTCTGCCATTTCCATGAATTATATAAGCTCAAGAGAATAGTGTTTATGTGGAAGGAAGCCTTGCTGGTGTGGTTATCAGAGGATCTGGAATAATGTGTTACTGGCCTTGGTGCTCTCACTAGCTAAATAGACTATTACCTTAGGCAAGTGACTGGGCCTCAGTTTCCTCCTCTGTAAAATGAGAGATCATAGGAGTCAGGACTAGAAAGAGCCTTCGAGATGATCTAATCTAACTCTTCCTTTCATTTTACAGAAAAGGCAACTGAGACCCAAAACAGTTAAGTGATTTGCCCACGGTCATATTGGCTGTAATTATGAATCAGTACAAAGTTGCTGCCAGCTATAAGTTTCTTAAGATCTGAGAGGACATATTGATATTTAGACTTAAAAAAAAAGCTCTTTGTACAAGGATGAGATGGAGGAGCTAAAATTGTAACAAATTGTACATCCCCAAGCACAGCGGGGTCTTGTGGAGAAACACCTCTTAAACTGATGTGAGTGTGATTTATTAAAGCCTTTCTCTGCCACCCCCACCACCAAGGCTCACCCAAATACCTTCATGCAACATTTAGATAATCACTTTCTTAATGCTTATCTTAACAACTGAGGAGAATAAAGTTGGAGGGGGAGACAGATATCATAAAAGACCAACACAAAGCATGGTTTTGTGACCATCCTCTGCCAAGGCATGTCAGGAGGACATGACAGCTTTTATGAAAGGCCTTGTCAGTCAGCCGGGGTCACAGATGGAAAGTTATAATGACCTTTGGAGGTCACAGTTCATCTGGCTCCATAATGGAATGAATGGAGTGGATTGTGCCCACAAGCTTTGTCAATGGGGCAGCACAAAGAGGGGCTGTCTCATTGATGATAACTTATTTCAGGGAAGAGAAAAGCTATATTTGTAATGGCGCACATTGCCTGAATGTTGACAACTTCATTTTTAGCTTTAATAAAAATGTAGCTTGCCACAGTGCTGAAAGGGAGACTGGGAGTTTCTTTTCTCCTTGGCAGGCAGGCTGCCATGGCATCTGCATAATTTTTAAATATTTTAGCATTATTTGTGTATCGTGTGGCACCAAGGAAAAATTATTAACACCTAAGCAGTCGCTAATTTTAAGTTCACCAAATTGCAGAAATTAGAGTGAATCTGGCCGTCTCGAGCAAAAAGAGGTGAGAATGCACTTTGTATATTGTATGGTTCTTTTAATGGGGTTGCTTGCCTTCTGGAAGAGAGCAACTATTTTTTTTTAATCTTTCTCAGTGGTGTCATAAAACTACAACATGCAATTTAAAACCCATTTGGATAATTGACTGATTTGACAAGAAGACAACCTCAGAATTAAACTATATGTTGGAATCAAGAGATGATATGATTGTATACCATCAGTATACACGGCTTTGCTATTTTGATAGGTGTCTCATAAGAAACCAGAGTCGATACGCGTATTTCCCTTAATGTTTCTGTAATTTAGATTTCTTTGTTTAGAGCTGTGATTGGGGAGTAATAAAACCTTTCAAAACTCTCAGAGGTGATTGACAAGCCTGTTTTCAAGGAAAGCTGCTGGGTATAATATTGTATTTCATAGTGGGATCTGTCAACATTCTTTGCTTTCTTCTGACTATCTATTGAAATATTTTATTAGGTCTCATCGGAGAAGGAGAAGGAGATGCCAGATCTGAGAAGTCTGACCACACCCCTTGCCGCAGTAGAATTGAAGAAACAGATGGAAAGAATCCCAGCAGAGGTGCTTGCGTCTGGAGCAGACCCAGATAAAGGAGACTTGAAGGACCAAGGCTCAAACAAGGAGAAAGCTGAAGAGGCCAAGGCCAAGGAGGAGGAGGTGCCATCTTCATTTCTTCCTCCATTGCTTTCCGAAGAGGAGCCAGGTCAGATTCCATTGGTTGGCAAAGAGTTGCACCCATCACCAGATGTCCTCATTGACATGAAACAAGAGCCCCAAACCTGCAGTTTTACAGAGAGCCCTGAAAATGAGCTTCAGGAAACCCCATTCAGTGGTTTCCCAACCATGCAACTGCCTTTGGCAAGCCAGAATGAGATAGAAGATGACAAGCTGCCTGTGATGGCCGATTACATCGCCAACTGCACTGTGAAAGTAGACCAGCTTGGACATGATGATATCCATGATGCATTGAAACAAAACCCCAAGGTCCTTGTGGTCCAGTCATTTGACATGTTCAAAGAGAAAGAGTTGACAGTTCCCCACGATGACCCCGCATTTAACTATACACCTTTGCTTTACTCCCGGGGTAATCCAGGCATCATGTCTCCGTTGGCAAAGAAAAAACTTCTGTCCCAAGTGAGCGGGGCTAGTTTATCCAGCAGCTATCCCTATGGCTCCCCTCCCCCTTTGATCAGCAAAAAGAAACTGACTAGTAGAGATGAACTGTGTTCAGGTTTGTCCCAGGCCCATCACGGTCCCAATGCAGACCACATGGTGGTCAGCCGGCCATCGGTAATACAGCATGTGCAAAGTTTCAAAAGCAAGACTTCTGAAGAGAGGAAGGTAATTAACGAAGTCTTTAAGCATGACAAATTAAGTAAGCCAGATCCCCACCGCTGCAGTTTCTCCAAACATCACCTTAATCCACTCACTGAGTCATATGGACTGAAATCAGATCTAGAGGAGAGCAAAGACAAACTGATGGAGAAAAGGGCACTCCAGCATTCCCATGTGCCCAGCTTTCTGGCAGATTTCTATTCATCTCCTCATTTACACAACCTTTACCGACATACAGAACACCACCTTAATAATGAACAGACATCTAAATATCCCCCCCGAGACATGTATAGAGAATCAGAAAATATTTCTACTTTCCTTTCACATAAACACCAAGAAAAACTCAATGTAAATTATCACACGTCTTTGCATCTGCAAGACAAAAAGTCGGCATTGGAAGCCTCTTCAGATGATCAACCCACAGATTTGAGTCTTCCAAAGAGCACACATAAGCAGACTGGAAAGGCCCTAGGCCTGGCTCATTCATCAGTGGGGCATCAGGAAGGCAAAACCATTTCACAGTTTCAGGTTATGAGCAGCCAGACAAATCGAGACTGTAACCCCAAAGCCTGCCGAGTGTCACCCATGACCATGTCGGCCCCCAAAAAATACATTGAATCACTTCCTAGGTCTGGAAAGCCTCACCATGTGAGACTGGAAAATTTAAGGAAGATGGAGGGGATGGTTCATCCAATGATACACCGCAAAACAAGCCCCCAGAATATTGGCGCAGCACGACCTTTAAAGAGGAGCCTGGAGGATTTGGATCTTGTGATTTCGGGGAAAAAAATCCGTGCTGTGTCTCCCCTGGATTCCTCCAAGGAGGCCTCGGCAAAGGACAAGGCCCCAGAGCAAGATGGCGAAAGTGCTAAGCCGGGTCATGGGGGGCATGCCAGCAGCACGTTGGAGAGCCACAAACTCCCCCTCTCCTCTCCTATCTTCACAGGGTTGTATCCAGGAACCCTGTGTTCGGGTCTCAATTCTCGTGTCCCAGCTGGATATTCTCACCCTTTGCAGTACTTGAAAAACCAAACTGTGCTCTCTCCACTAATGCAACCCTTGGCTTTTCATTCTCTTGTGATGCAGCGTGGGATCTTCACATCTCCAGCAAATTCTCAGCAGCTCTATAGACATTTAGCTACGGCCACACCTGTAGGAAGTTCCTACGGAGAGATTTTGCACAACAGCATCTACCCTTTAGCTGCTATAAACCCTCAGGCGGCCTTCCCATCTTCCCAACTGTCATCTGTCCACCCCAGTACAAAACTGTAAACTTACCCTTCCAAAGCATCTAAGTGCAAATGTCAATCTTGTAGCTTCACTCCTTACCCCATAATGACATCTTGAAGAAGGAGAAGTCAGTATTCCTTCTAAACTAGGGCTCAGGATCCACCCTGGGAATTGAATGAAAAGGTCTCTTTGATCCGGGTAAGGCTATGTATGCTTTGGCTAGGTCAGTCTTGACCCTCCCTGATATCGATGACCTCCCCAACCTCCAAATCATTTCACTTTGCACACGACTTTTGTGAAGGGATTTTACAACGTCCAAAAATTGCTAAAAGAGACCCTCGTCTGCCCTCAGATTTTTGGGCCTGAGCTAAAGAGGTGGGGAAAAGAAAGACTGTGGTGAATCCACAGCAGCAAGGGATACCCATCTTTGGGTCAGTTGCTTGACTTTTCAAGGTTAAATCAATGCAATGTATAGTGAATCTGCAATCGATCTTTCCTTTTGACACTATTAAGCCGGAAAAGTAAACACTGTTCAATTGACTGTATAGACTTGCTTCTTAAAAGGTACCTGTATTTGTTTGTTCACGTAATTTATATACAGGTAGTTCCATTTCCCCTTCCTCCCCAGTTTATTCTGTCCTATTTTTTTAATTAAACAGTATCATTTTGTTGGCAGGTCTTTTGTTTCTGTTTCCTGTTTTTTTGTTTTTTGTTTTTTTTTGTTAAGGGCTGTCCCAGTTGTTGATGTGTGTATATTTTTTCCACATCTTATCATCTGGAGCAGCTTTGGGTGGTAAAGTTATTGTTTACATATTGAAGCAACCAATTCAAGTGGAACAAATGGAGAGAAAGAGAGAGATGGAGAGAAAGAGAGAGACAGACGGTGGATCACACAACGGTGCAAACCAAGTTCATTTTGCAATCTGCAATTTAAGGATTTTGTTCCTCCTACATGGCAGAGCCAAAAGAGCTTCTCCATTGTGTACCCAGCTGAAGGCTTTGCTTTTGAAGTGTTGGGTTCTGTGAAAATGTTCAGCATTGTACTTACCTTATCTAGGCTGTGAAACTGTCCTACATACCAGAGGATTCATAAAATCACAAACTTCATTGGCAACAAGTTACAGAATAACAACCAAATCCAGAGGACATATTTGTGGGCTGTACAGATATTTTAGGAATTCCAGAAATTAAAGCAGGAGCCAAGATGATCTCTACTAATGTTGGGTCGAAACCCTTTAAGAGGCTGAAGGAAGGAGGGCTAGAGGATGGGTGGGGGGGCGGGGAGAGAAGGCCAGATGGGACTAACTCATCCAAAGAGAATGCCTAGACATCAGGCACCTTCCCCCAGCTGAGCTGCCCTTGGTGTCATCACTGACCTGGTCCAAGTGGCCTCTTACAGATACAAAGAAGAGCCCACTGCTGCCATGTCATCATGGCTATGGATTGCAATTGGAGTATTTAATTACACAGATAAAAAAGAAACTCATCTTTGGTTGCAAAGGCAGTGTTGTTACGGTGGCTGTTTGTACCAGTGACCTATCCAGCAACCGATTTTGCTTGATGCTTGCTTCTGTCGTCTGAAATAAATGCTCACGCTGGTCAAGCCATGGAAAGATGTGGATGATTTGTTTTGCCTCTGTGTTACATGGGCTACTGAGATGTAACTACAGAGAGTTTTGTTTTCAAAATGTTTTGTCACTCCCCAAAAAATGGTGGGTTTCCTTTTGGCCTTCCCTGAGAGTCCCCCCTCCAATATCCATAGATGATCATTTTGTTGAAACTCTCTATCAGTCCCCTCCTCCGTGGTTTCCCATAGACATTAGTTCTCTATTTACCTGAGGTTTTGGTTTTTTATTCCTCTGAGATGTTTTGTTGTATGAAAATTGATGACAATTTTCAACTTCTAAATAAGTAACTCGCCTGCAGAATTTTCCAAACTGGTAAGGCTCTAGAACAAAGCCATGCATGCAATGCATCTATTTGTATTGAAATGTCACCACGACATAAAGCCAAATATCTAATGTAACATACTTAATATCCAAAGGTGAAAACAGAAGAATGTAGTCATCCAGTGTTCAAAGTTCCATTTGCTTCAATTAATTACTTACCTTCCTGTGGGGAAAACAAACAAACAAACACGTGTGTGGGTGTGTGTGTATGTATGTATATATGGCCATATATACATATATAGGAGAGAATATTAAATAAACTAATAGACTTTAGGTTATACATGTGTGAGTGCATATTATCGTGCTGTTGCACAAGAGAGTGAGAGAGAGAGAGAGAGAACATCACAATCCCAGCTGGTTTCCTTCCAGCAGGGACATATAAGGAAGTTGCACTAGATATAAATTGTGACAGAACCAGAGAATATGAAAGAAAAACAACCCCATGGCTCATTTCACAGTAAACGAGCTTGTGTTAAAAAAAAAAATGGGGGTTCCCCTTTTGGGGGGCATCACCCATAAATTGTGGAACTGGGGGTATTTGTTTTCTGCAACGCACTGATCTCACTTTGGTTCCATCAGGTTGGAATTGGGTCATGCCATTTTAAAATCACATTAATAGAAGCCAGCATTCATTATTTTCATTTGTTGCAAGAGGAGGCTCACTGTTTCTCTCTGAGGGAGATCAAATGCTAGGTAAAACCTCAGGACCACTAATGAGAGATGGTGGCACTCCCTCTGGAAGCAACACATTATTTGTTGTTTTGTATTTTTTAAATCTCAACCAAAATCTTGGAATTCTCCCCAAGGACCATTGAATTCCTCATTGGCTGAGAAAGGCTTTTTTTTTTTTTAAGTCTTACATGGGGCTTTGTTTGTATTGTTTGAGTCCAAGGGGCCTTATTATTGAATGGAGTTGTGCAAGCCTTTTGTTGTGCAACCAAACCATTGTTATTGGTAGTTTTGTAAAGGAAACTGTGGAATCTAATGGGCTACAGAGTCATAAATCTATTTACTGAGAACAGCTTCCAAGAAATGTTGCAATTCCAAATGCACTAAGTTCATGATTCATTGGATATTTTGGAGGTTATAAGATTTAAATAACAACCCTCCCCCACTACCACCACCAAAAAAAAAAAGAAAGGAAAATACAAAAACAACTCTTGACTTTAGCAAACTCAATTTTAAAAATAGAGCCCAGTTGAGTTTCAGAATTCATTGTCCTCCTAGTAAATGATTAGAATGTGAAATATTTGCAACAGGATTGTCTTATTTAGTTAGTTATTGGAGACTCTCAGTTCACATTTATCAGAGCATAAAGAGTGATTTGTTCAAGCCCAATATTGACTTTACAATTTACTGAACTGGTGCATGAGTTCTTAAGTACTGTATCTTACTATGTTGCTGTGTCTCATGGAAGTTTTGAGTTGGTCCCACACAAATCTTTTATGTAGTGTGCCTTCAAAGAGAGCAGTTCATTTTTCTCTTCTTCCATACGGTCACATTTTGTGGTGGTCAGCCAAGTCCCATCTGGTCCAATTTTCCAATTGTCCTGATCTTAATGAGGAATGGGAATGATTTCACTCTGGCGAGACCCACACCATTGAAATGATCATCATAAGCACTTAACTCCAGTGTTGGCTGTAAATGTATTTGATATTCTGCTTGTCTCCCTATGGTTGAAATATGTTTGAAGAAAAGGCAGCATAATCTCTTGGCTGTTTATACTTTTTTAAACTTTTCCTTTGTTGTAAATATTGTATACTTTTGGTGATTTGAGTTATGTAACCTCTATGCTCTGTAAGGTGGTTATTTGTATATAGTAAAATGGCCCAGTGATATTAGAGACTTTCCCATGGAGGAGGTTATTGAGTAACCTCTGCATTAGTTTGAACACTACCAGAAATAAAGCTGAGCCAACTATAAACACTCGATTTTGTATGTTTTCCAAATTGTACTTATTAATGCTTTTGATACTGTATCACGTGCCAATAGTTTCCCAATCACATAGCAGGCAAGAGATATTTTGTACTTTTTGATCCACTGTCATATTTAATAAAAAATGTTACTATCTGTTCCCTTTGGTGCCTGAGTAATAATTCTATTTCCCACTTTTCCTGTTGAGAAGTCACTGGACTTGGAAGGAAGGCTGCCCCACCTCTGCCCCCAACCTTCGCTTCTTTTATGTCAACAAAAGCTAGGGGAGAAGAGCAGTATCCACCCCAAACTGGAAAGTACCTTTGAAATCTAGTAAGAAGGCCTCATTTTGCAGATGAGGAAACTGAGGCCCAGAGCAGTGTGAAGTTCTTGAAATCACAAGAGCTAGGGAGGAGGCTTTCAAATCCAGATCCTCTGAGACCACATTGGATCATCTTTCCACTAGGATAACATTGCCTATCCCTATAGCACACTATTCAAATATATCCCCAGACAATTTCTGATCAGTACCGACCTCCTGAATGAGCCTCCCTAAATCAGTACCGTGAGTTTTTTCTTGATCAAATCTGGGCTTCCTCCCAGAGTTACTGAGCCTATAGTCTGAAAGGGGGTACTCCCCAGTGACTTGCTGTGAGACACCCTCCTGTCAGCTGTGGTAGAGAAGCAGGGGCTCAGGCAGAGCTGACTCTCATAGCCTGCTCAGGTGGGTAGGTAAGGGTGATGGGGAGGAAGCTGCCCTGAACAAGTGCTTGAGTTGTATACATGTGGACTGAACCTTGTTGGAGATTTCCAGTTTGTGGAGGTCCCTGCAGAACTATATCCCATCACCAACAGTCACACCTCCTTCCCAACCCCTACCCCCATTTCCACAGTACATGTCATGTCTGCAAATTCATCACCCTAGCACTTCCAGGGCAAAACCACCTAAGGCCTTCCAATCATTCCCTTCTGTTTACAGTGTGCAAGTAGCTCACATTGATTTGCAAGGTGCTTTGCAAACATTCAAAATAGCCCTGCTATTTGTTTCTCCATTTTGCAGGTGAGGAAACTGAGGCAAACAGGTTAAATGACTTGCCCAGAGTCACATAGTAAGGGCAAGGTAGGATTTGAATTCATGACTTCCTGACTGTCCTGTGCTCCATCTACCATGCCATACTTCATAGGAGGCATGTTTCCCTTGCCCCTCTTCAATAAACTGGTTGATTGAAGCCCTTTGGAAAAAGAGAGCAACTCAGATGTTAGTTCACAATCAGCATTTATGAGATCCTGCACATGATAAGAAAAAGGAAAAGAAAGATTTCCATGTTTCATTGGCTTTATGGCTAGAAGGGGCTTCAGAGATCCACTAGTCCAAACTGTTCATTTGATAGGTGAAGAAACTGAGGCCCAAAGTTAGAAGACTTGCCTTGAGAGACAAAGTTGGCTTGGCCAGAGGTGACTCTCAGATGGTTACTGGTTCATGGTTAATGATCTCAAGTTCCTTTTAGAAGAAAGTAAATCCAGAAGCCTCTATTGGAGAACCCATAGCAAGATCTGATCAAGCTAGATATTCACAATAGTGCCCAGTGTGAGAAAGGGAATCCTAAGTAAATTCATGCCAGGAGCCGGCTGGCATTCAAACAGCACAGGAGTCACAAATGATTTGTAAGTCTTTGTGGTTAGCCTTTAGCGGAGAGCTTGGTCTGTTTCCTAATGGTTTGGCCCATTTCTAACTTGTGGAAAGGACCTGAACACCTGGGGACAGAATCAAGAGAAGCTGAATACAATGAACTCATGAAGGGTAGTTAAGGAAAGTCTAATGAATTAGGGGTTCATTCCAAATAAAAAACATAACAAATAGATTAGTTTAAGGTTTGTAAAATTACTTTATGAATTTTATTTCATTTGATCCTCACAATAAACCTGGGAGAAAGATATTAACTATTATCTATATTTTACAGGTGAAAAAACTGGGAGCCAAGGTCCGATGACATGCCTAAAGTCACACTGCTACCCAGGCTAACTGCATGCCTGGAATTCTGGCATCATTTATTTAGTTGTTTTCAGTTGTATCGAACTCTTTGTGATAAGAGTTTTTTTGGCAGATGTACTGGAGTGGTTCGCTATTTCCTTCTCTATCTCATTTTACAGATGAGGAAACTGAGGCAAACAGGGTTAAGTGATTTGCTTAGGCTCACACAGCAAGTAAGCTACTAAGGTTGAATTGGAGCTCGTCTTCCTGATTCCAGGTCCAGTGCTCTATCTTCACTACATCACTTAGCTCCCTCAAAAGACCAGTCCTTCCACAAGTGGGCCAACCCATCTAGAAACTAACAGGCCTTGGCCGTGATAATTTTTTTTTAATAAGACTAATAAAATCAGGCATTGAAATAGCTAAGAAGCCTGCAACACTTTGGGTGGACCCTCTGTAGAGACCTCTTGGGAGGATGTGGACAAGGATGGCACAGGAGGAGCAAGCTGGGTAGCTTGCCAACTTGGAGGTTTGATTGATGGGTTCAAACATCTATTGCAGTATTGAAACATCAAAGTATTTTTTAAAATTTATATTGGGCAAGCCTTGTGCCATCATATATATGTGACTCAGCCTGTTTTTATAAGGGCTGGTCTTTTCTTAATATGAAATGGTGACCTTAATGAGGCAGCTAGATAGTGAAGTAAATAAATCCCAAGAGATATCAGGAAGAGCCACTCTGGACACCTGATTGTTCAGTGATGTTAAGTACAGGTCAAGTCACCATTTGTTAAAGTGCAGATATTAACATCTGTGGTGGAGATGTACTTGCAGATGGTGGTGACCTCACTTTCCCTATCTGTAAAATGAGGGTAATCATAGCCCTACCTCACCAGATTATCATGAGAATCCAGGAACATAATACATATAAAGTGCTTTCCAAACATATATAGTATTCTCATTACTGTTATTAAAACAGGCTTGATTGGATTTCTACATTAGACTAGTTTTGCCTTTTGTGGATGATTATAAGGGTTTAAAGCTAATAAAGCTACTCTTCTTTTTTAAAAGTAGCTTTTTTTCTTTAAAATAGTCACAGTTTCAACATTTCGAGCACCAAAATGGTCTTTTCCTGCAGTTCAAGTGTAAACTCCTTGAAAGGAGGAATGATCTTGTTTCTAACTTTCTATCCTCAATGCTAACCAAATCCCCCACCCCCTAACCTCCACCACCACCACAGATGTGCTTAATAAATGTGACTGATTTTGTGAGAATTAGTGAGGTTGAAATGTCAATATCAAAATGCCTTTTCCCAGGGAGCAATGTTCATCCTGTTATTTTCAGTCCTAGATATTTCTCACATATGGATACAATCTGTATGATTTATTTTATGGAGTCAAGTTTTATGGAGAAAGATTCCTAACTGAATTAGTCATTTCAACCAATGAAGTGATCAATTAACATTTATTAAGCACCTACTATGTGTCAGACCCTGTGCTAGGAGCTAAGGATACAAAAAGAGGCAAAAAAAAAATGGACCCTACCCTGAAGGAGCTTATAATCTGATGGGTGAGAGAATATGCAAACATAAATACAGACATGCTCCAGACAGGACAAACAGAAATCATTAACAGAGAGCAGGCATTACAATTAAGAAGCTTCCTATAAAAGGTGAGATCTTAGTTTGGACTTAAGCAAAGCCAGGGAAGTCAGGAGGCAGAGATGAGGAGGGAGAACATTCCAGAAAGGGACAGCCAGAGAAAATGGAAGATGAAACAGGAGGCCAGTGTCCCTGGATGGAAGGAAATATATCAGGGAGTAAGGTGTAAGAAGGCTGGAAAGGTAGGAGGGGTCAAGGTAGGAAGGGCTTTGAATGTCAAGAAAAGAATTTTATATTTGATCCTAAAGGCACAGTTTTTATTGAGTAAGGAGGTGATGTGATCAGATCTGTGCTTAATCACTTTAGTGGCTGAATGGAAAATGGATTGGAGAAAGATGAGGCAGCAGCTCTTACAATGTCCAGATGTGAGGTGAAGATGGTCTGCATCAGGAAGGGGGCATATCCAATAACAGCAGTAGCTTGGATTTGGAGGTGTGAGGGAAGAGAGGATGAGGAGTCCAGGATGACTCCTAGGGTGGGAGCCAGAGGGAGGCTGGGGGGAAGGGTGTTGCCCTAATAGGGAAGGTAGGAAGGAAGAGGGTTTAGAGGAAAAGATACTGAATTCAACAGACATTTCCTGAGTTCCTCTTATGCATGAGAAGGTGTATATCTTTTAAGGGAAAGATCTAACATAGGTGTTGCGCTCTAAGAATTCATAATCTAGTTGAGGAGAAGGGAAATGGGGGAGAAAGGAATGTAAATAAACTAACTACTGAGGGATAAGTTCCCTAAATAATTAGAGACAAGTTCAGGTGACCTGCTAGGAGAAAAACCAGGATAGGAAGATAACTTTTACCTGGAGACCTTCACAAGAGGAAATCATCCTAAGCTGAAGGAAGGAAAAGATTCCAATGGACCAGCAGTTTGAGTAGGGGCCCCAGTACCTGGACTAAGGAACACCTGGCTTTATATTCTGCCCCAGAGACTTCCAAGCTGGGTGACCGTGTTTAAGTCATTTGTCCTTCTGAGATTCAGTACCTAGACATCAATATCTTGAGCTGAGAGGATGGAGAATTAGCTTTCAAAGTCAGAAAGAACTGGATTTGAATACTGCATCTGACAGCTACTGACTGGTTGATCTTCACCTTAATCTCTCAGTGCACTAAGTGCACTCACCCTTAACCTCGGTGCACTAAGTGAATTTCTGAAATTACAAATTGCAAAAAAGGTGATACTTTGCTGAAAGGAGTTTCCTCACAAGGGACATCCCTACACCAATGGAATCACAGGTCCAGAACCTCTCCCTAACCAAAGACTGGGGCTGTGGTGTGACTCCAATGAGCTGTGCAAAGTGCTTTGCAAACCTCAAAGTGACATATGTCTGTTGTGAAGATCAACTCATTCTTTTTACCTTCTTCAATGGAGTTCAGAGATAGAAGCATTCTGGGTCAAGTCATTACATCCTTGTCATTCCTTGTATTTTCTGTTCGACAGACAGTGGCACAGATTGATAAAAAAAAAGTTATATTTTTGTAAGTAAATTAAAAGCATTAGGCTCTGAACTCATTTGTTATAAGCTGATTGGAAGTATTTATGGTACAAATTCAGTAGCGGACAGGACAACAGGGTTCGTAAATACTTCCTGATCTCCCTATGTGACTTTCATCTCATCTCTAAGATCTCCATAGTTTGAAAGTTTTTTGTTCCATGTAACTTGAAACTTATAAGTAGGAGTAGATATGGAAGCTGTTATTATCAACTGTTATTATTTATTACTGTCATCACAAATATTGCTCAATAAGCAAGGATGGCAAAGGAGTTCATCTGAAGCATGAGGGACAATCTGAGCAAGAGGTCAAGATAGGAATGGAGGACAGGGGATGGTCCAGTTTGGGTGATTGAAGGATAACGGTGCTGAAGTAGTTGGAGTCAAATTGTGAAAATCCTTGAATAATAATAGACAAAGGAGGAGGAGGAGGAGGAAGACTAATATTTATATACCAGGCTAAGCGCTTTCCAAACATTATTCCATTTGATCCTCACAAAAATCCTGGGAGGGAGCTGATGCTCTTATCTTCATTTTATAGATGAGGACTTCTAGGATGAGGAATTCATATGGAGCTGGGTAAGCTGCTAACGGTTACTTTATTTAAGATCCATCCATTAAGAGTTATTGAGTAGAGAATTAATGTAATCAGAGCAGTTCATCCAAAAAAGTATTAATGTGAGAGAGATGACTGGAAAGGGAAAAGACTGGCAATAGGAAGAGACATCAGGAAACTATTAACAGTAACCCAAGTGAGAAAAGGCCAGGATCTGAGAAAGGTAGATTTTAGTGAAAATGGAAAAGGAATAGCTGTAAGAGATATTAGAGAGGGAGAAGAGACAGAATTCAACAATTGGTTAGATTTGTATGCTCAAAAAGAAGAATACATCAAAGATGAGCCCATGCCTGGGTGATTGGGTGCTATCAACAGAAATGAAAAAGTTGGGAGAAAACTTTTCAGGGAAAAATAAGGAGTCTATTTAGGTACATGTTGAAGTTGAGGTGTCCATCAGCCATCTAGGTGAAGCTCTGGAGAGAGATATAGGTTGGTATATATTGACTCTGCCTACCCATGAGCAATTGACATTTTTCCAGTGGTTTAGATCTGATTTTGTATGAAAAATGTTTTATAATTGTATTGATATAGTTCCTGGGTTTGTCTTGGCAGATAGACTCCCAAGTATTTGATATTGTCTGCAATTATTTTAAATGGAATTTCTCTTTCTATCTCTTGCTGCTGAACTTTGTTGGTAGTATATACATATACTAATATTTCATTTGGGTTTATTTCTATCCTGCAACTTTGCTAAAGTTGTTCATTATTTCACCTAGTTTTTTAGCTGATACTCTGGGATTCTCTAAATTAACCATATTTATGGAATTTGGTAAAACTTCTTTACCTATTTCTCCAAATAGCTTACATAATATTGGGATTAATTGTGTTTTTCTTTTAATGTTTGGTAGAATTCTCTTGTGAATCCATCTATCCCTGGAGATTTTTTCATAGGAAGATCCTTGATGGTTTATTCAATTTATTTTTCTAAGATAGAATAATTTAAGTATACTATTTCCTCTTCTGTTAATCTGGGAAATTTATATTTTTGTAAATATTCATCCATTTTACTTAGATTTTCAGATTTATTGGCATGTAATTAGACAAAATAGTTTCTCAATAATTAATTTACTCTCCATTGGTAGTGAATTCACTCTTTTCATTTTTGATATTGGAAATTTGGTTTTCTTTCCTTCTTAAAATCAAATCTACCCATGGTTTATCTATTTTATTGTGGGTTTTCCCCCATAAAATCATATTCAGTTTTGTTCATCTCTCCTTTGATTTTCAGGATATCCAATTTGGTGCTTAATTGGGGATTTTTAGTTGTTCTTTTTATAGTTTTTTAGTTGCATGCCCAATTCATTGATCTGTTATTTCTCAATTTTATTAATGTAAGTGTTTGGAGAGAAGTATTGCATTGATTATGTCCCATAAATTTTAGTCTTGTTATTATCATTCTCTTCAATGAAATTATTGATTGTTTCTATGATTTGTTATTTGACCCACCCATTGTTTAGGATTAGATCATTTAGTTTACCATTAATTTTAATGTATATTTCCACAGCCATTTATTAAATATAATTTTTTATTGCATTATGATATGCAAAGAAGGCACCTAATATTTCTGCTTATCTACATTTTGTTGTGATATTTTTATTCTCTAATACCATTGTCAGTATTTGTGTAGGGGCAATGTACCACCGAGAAAAAGATATATTCCTTTCTATTCCTATTTAATTTTCTTCAGAGGTAATATCATACCTAGATTTTCTAAAATTCTATTCATTTCCTTAACTTGTTTCTTGTTTATTTTTTGGTTAGATTTATCTAATTCTGAGAGAGGAAAGTTGAGGTTTCCCACTAGTATAGTTTTATTATCTATTTCTTTCTGTAACTCATTTAACTTCTCTAAGAATTTGGATGCTATACCACTTCATGCATATATCTTTCATATTGATGTTACTTCATTGTCTGTGTTACTTTTTAGGAAGATTTAGTTTCCCTCTTTATCTCTTTTAATTAGGTCTAGTTTTGCTTTTACTTTGTCTGAGATTGTGATCACCACCCCTGCTTTTTTTTCCCACTTTAGCCAAAGCAAAATAGATTTTGCTCCAGTCCCTTCCTTTTACTCTGTGTGTGTGTCTCTGTGCTTTAACTATGTTGCTTGTAAACAGCATATTGTAAGCTTCTGTTTTTTAATCCATTCTGCTATCTGCTTTCATTTTATGAATGAGTTCATCACAGTTATGATAACTGTGTATTTTCCTCTATCCTAATTCCCCGTTTGTCCTCTCTCTCACTTTTCACCCTATCTCTCCTCACAAGTTTTTTGCTTCTGACCACTGCCTCCCCAATCCACCCTCCCTTTTATCACACACACACACACACACACACACACACACACACACACACACACACACACACCACTTATTCCTGTCCCTTGTTATTTCCCTATAGGGTAAGATAGATTTCTATATCCAGCTGAGTGTACATTATTTCTTTTTTGAGTCAAGTCTGACTAAAGTAAGATTCAAATGTTGCCCACTCACCTCCCTTCTTCCCTTACACTATGATAGCTCTTTCATACCTCTTTTATGTGAGATAATTTACCCCATTTTGTGTCTCCCTTCACTCTCCTCCCAAAGTGATCCTCTTTTTCACCCTTTTTTAATTTTTTTGGATATCATCTCATAATAGTAAACTCACACCGTCACCCATTGTCTATGTATATACTCCTTCTAATTTCCTTAATAGTGATAAACTTCTTAAGAGGTAAAATTCTCATCTTCTCATGTAGGAATATAAACAGTTTAACCTTATTGAACCTCTTATGTTTTTGCTTTCCTGTTTACCTTTTTATGCCTCCATTGAATCTTGCATTTGAAGATAAATATTTTTGTTCAGTTCCGGTCTTTTCATCAAGAATGCTTAAAGTCCTCCATTTCATTCAATATCCATTTTTCCCAGAAGGATGTTACTCAATTTTGCTGGGTAGGTGATTCTTGGTTGAAATGCTAGCTCCTTTGCCTTCTGGTATATCATATTACAAGCCCTCTGGTCCTTTGAAGTAGAAGCTGCAAAATCTTGTGTAATCCTGACTATGGCTCCATGATATTTGAATTATTTCTTTCTGGCTGTTTACAGTATTTTCTACTTGGCCTGGGAGCTCTGGTATTTGATTATAATATTCGTCAGAGATTCATTTTGGTATCTCTTTCAGGAGGTGATCAGAGAATTCTTTCAATTTCTATTTTACCCCTGGGTTCTAGCATATCAGAACAATTCTCCCTGACAATTTGAAATAGGATATCCAGATTCTTTTTTTTAACATGATTTTTAGGTAGTCCAATAATTTTTAAATTATCTTTCCTGAATTTATATTCCAGGTCAGTTGTTTTTCCAATGAGAAATTTCACATTTTCTTCTTTTCTTCATTCGTTTTGTTTCATTTTACTGTTTCTTGATGTCTCATGGAATCATGAGCTTTTACTTACCCAATTCTAATTTTTAAGGAATTATTTTCTTTAGTTAGCTTTTGTACTTCCTTTTCCATTTGACCAATTACATTTTTAAGGAGTTGTTTTCTTAAGTGAATTTTGACACATTTCTCCCATTTTCAAGGGCTTCCTTTACCAAGTTGTTGGCTCTTATTTCATGATTCTCTTGCATTACTCTCATTTTTTCTTTTACCTCTTTTATTCATTTGTAAAATCCTTTTTGAGCTCTCTTTCAGTTCTTTTTTTGGGACCTAGACCAATTTGCATTTTTATTTGAGGCTTCACATATAGACATTTCAACATTGTTGTCCTCTTCTGAGTTTATGCCTTGATCCTTCCATCAGTATAGTAACTTTCTACAGTTGGGTTCTTTTGTTTTGTTTTGTTTTTGCTCATTTTTTTCCTGCTTATTTCATGATTTTTTATTTTATATAAAGTTTGGGCTCTACTCCTGATGTGGAGAGGGAAATGTCCAAAGTTTCTTGCATCAGAGCTCGGGGTCTTGCTGATAGCCTGCATTGAGGACCCCCCTCCTTCCCTGCCACTGTTTGATTTATTTTTCAGTTGACCAAACGTAAGAAATTGATGGAGAAAATCCAGATTTTATACTTAATGAAGATTAAGTATGCTGTACGTACAACTTATATCCTCAGAGATCTAGTTGTTAAAGTTTTACCAGCACATCCACAGAAGGACCTCAGAGTCCAGCTTGTCTGACCCAAACCTGAGTTAAGAAGTCCCTCAATGACACACCCAACACAATCTTTTTCAGTGAGAGGGAATCTACTATTTCCCAAGGCTGCCTATTCAAATATAAAAAAGAATGAAAAAGATTAGGGATAACACATGCTAAGGGAAAGAGGGGACTGGGTTCCAATCTTTATTCTGCCCCCTCCCCTCCAACAGTTAGAGACTTGGTTCCTTTTTCTGTTAGGTGAGATGATGGAAACTTTAAAGTCTCTTTCAGATTCAATCTTGCCATCTTTAACCATACTTCAAAATAGCCTCTCCCCTACCCCCATTGAGTGCCCCTCCCTCAGGGTCCTCTTGCCAGCTAATTCTTTCAGAAGGGTTGCTTCTGATACAGCAGTTAAAACTCTAAGATGGTAAAGTGAACATGTGATTGCTTATTATGTTACTCTTCACAAAATAATCTACATTTTAAAAAGGTGCTAGGATGGGGCAGTGTTTTAGCCAAAGGAAAAGATTTCAAATGGTAGAATTTCAGGCCCTATGAGAGAGATCATTGGAAAAAAATCAATGAAAATATTATGGGGCATAAAGTCAGGAAGTAATAGGTTCAGATCTTGCTTTGACACCTCCTGGCTGTATGGCCATGGGGAAGTGGATTCAGCTCTCTTGGTCTCAGTCTCTGTCTCCTATTTCACAATATTGCTGGAATCTCATTTGGTGTTAAACATTATAGAAATGTCAGGTTTTACTTTTATGGGCTCTGCTCTAGTTCAAGATGTGACCTTGTGCAGGCTGCTTATTAAGGACTCAAAATACTGGGGATTATTGTTTCTCATAGAGATGATATGATGTAAAGAGTACTGCAGGGGACTGGAAGTGAGGATGCCTGAATCCCAGGACCTCAGATTGTTGAATTTTGTGACCTCTGACAGGGTCTCTGACTTCTCTCATCTGGATAATAGGGCCACCTGATGGACCCATCTCCCAGGAGCATTGGGCAGAACAAATAGAACGTCCTACAGGATCATGAGCCTACAGCTCAAAGGGACCTCAGAGACAATCAGGCACAACTCCGTCATTTTACAAATGAGGAAACTGAGGCCCAGAAGAGTGAGTGAGTGTCTCAAGGTCACCTCGTATTAGAGATGGGGCTTGAAGCCAGGGCCTCTGATCCCAGAGTTCCACACTTCCTTCCCCAGATCATTTTTGGAAGAATTTTGCAAATCTTAAATTTCTATTATTACAAGTGCTGTTCTTGTCACTAAATTGGAGAAGGGGAGGCTCTTCCAGCATCCCTCAAAATGTTACTTCAAACCAAGCCACAATAAAATATTTTAAAGAGAAAGGGCATAAGGCTTCAGGGTGAGGGCTCAGAGATAGAACATGGTCTGGCTCTGGGAGTGAGGGGTCTCGCTTCTTTACCATCACCCCATCCTGAAGTCCTGGATAATGAGAAATCATCATAACTCCAACTTTATGCTGCTTTGCAAGGGTTCCTAAGCACTTTCTTCACAGTGTCTCTGTAAGATCAATATTACAAAGGATGATTATTCCCATTTTTCAGATGGGAAAACTGAGGTTCACAGATGAAGGAAAGAAAAGAGACATTTATTAAGAGTTTACTATGTGCCAAGTACCATGCTAAGAACTTTACAAATATTATCTCCTCTGATCCTCACACTGACTCTGTTATTACCCCCACATTACAGATGAGGGAACAGGAATATACGGAGGTTAAGTGATTTGCCCAGGGTCACACAGCTAGTAAGTATCTGAGATCAAATTTGAACTCTGGTCTTCCTGATGCTAGGTCCAGCACTCTATTCACTGCTCCATCTAGGAGACTAGCTGACTTTACAAGGTCTAGTTACCCTAGCACATGGCCCAAGGCTGGACCTGGACAAGAGCAGACTTTATGGGAACTTGGCCCCAAAAGCCAAAGGGTTAAAAAGCAGAGAAGGAAATGGGGCATCAAGAACATAGCTATGATTTTTTTGAAGCATTTCTTTGTCTAGATAAAAAAGAGATGACAAAAACAGATCAAGGGGAGGCATTTGTCTTTTGCCTTTCTTCTTACTCCACTCCATCTCAAGGAGGGGCTTAAGTCAGTATGGCCTCTGACCAATCTGTACCAACATGCCAACTGTCCAGAGTACAAGTTTGTGACCTGGTGAATACTGGGCACAGGACCACAGTTTGGGAAGTGACCCTGAAGGGCTCTCACTGCCCATGTACTCCTGGGCCTCTCCTTTCTCTGGCAGATGCTCCTGATATCAAGGGGCTGACATAAAAATGAGAATTCAGTTCTGTTTGACTAGCATTCATTGAATGGGTGCCAACCCATTCATGGCCTAATGGAAAGAGAATGTATTACAAGTCAGTGGACCCGGGTTTGAATTCTACCTGTATGACCTTGGGCAAGTCACTTGACTTCTCTAGGACTCAGTTTCTTTATTTGAAAAATGGGGGAACTGGACTAAATGATCTCTGGTTCCTTCCAGCTTTAAATCTTGTGGTTTGTGACCTAGCACAATATGAAGTCTGGCAGGGGGAAGTGTGAGTGTGTGTGTGTGTGTGTGTGTGTGTGTGTGTACAGATATGGGAAGGTAGAGAGAAGATACAATAGGAATATAAAACATAGAACCAACCCTTAAGGAACTTCTGAAGTCGTCAAGGAAACAGTGCCATAATGCCTGACACAGAGTGAGCACTAATCATCCATCTGTCCATCTGTATGTCCATCCATTCATCTGTCTGTCCATCCAACTATCTGCCTATCTAACTATATCATCTGTCTATCTCTATCAACTACCTGTCTATATGTTTATCATTCTATTTATTTCCATCTCTGTCTTTCTCTGTCTCTTCCCCTCTCTCTCACTCTGTCTCTATCTCTGTGTATCTCTCTCCTCTCTCTCCTCTTTCTCTTCTCTCTCTCCGTCTCTCTCTATCTCTGTGTATCTCTCTCCTCTCTCTCCTCTTTCTCTTCTCTCTCTCCCTCTGTCTCTTTCTGTTTCTCTGTCTCTCTCTACCTCTATCTCTCTCTCCCCATCTGTCTCTTTTTTGTTCCTCTGTCTCTCTCTGTCTCTGTGTATCTCTCTCCTCTCTCTCCTCTTTCTCTTCTCTCTCTGTTTCTCTGTCTCTCTCTATCTCTATGTATCTCTCTCCTCTCTCTCCTCTTTCTCTTCTCTTTCTCCCTGTCTCTCTCTATCTCTGTGTATCTCTCTCCTCTCTCTCCTCTTTCTCTCTCCCTCAGTCTCTGTTTCTCTGTCTCTCTCTACCTCTATCTCTCTCCCCATCTATCTCTTTTTTGTTTCTCTGTCTCTCTCTGTCTCTGTATCTCTCTCCTCTCTCTCCTCTTTCTCTTCTCTTTCTCTCTCTCTGTCTCTCTCTGTTTCTCTGTCTCTACCTCTACCTCTCTCCTCTCTCTCTCCCCATCTGTCTCTTTTTTGTTTCTCTGTCTATCTCTGTGTATCTCTTTCCTCTTTCTCTTCTCTCTCTCTCTTTCCCTCTCCTCTAACTTCCTCTTCACCCCCTCCCCGTTGCTCTATCATCTAGCTAGCTCACAGCACACTTAAGAGCCCCATTCAGGACACAATGTAATCATGTCCAAATGGGGAATGATAGCAGTAGCTCCCATTCCTAGAGCCCTTTAAAATCTGCAGTGACTTACATGGACCGTCTCATTTGATCCCCACAATAACCTTGTAAGGCAGCTCTATTATTGCTGCTATTTTATAAATAAGGAAATGGAGGCTCCGAGAGGACCAGGCTCTTGTCCACAGGTTGCGCAGTTTCTTCTGTCAGAAGTTGGTTTTGAACCTGGGTACTAGTGACTCCAAGCCCAGCCCTCTGTCCTTAGAAACAATTCTCTATACTCTGAGGTAGTATAGCCCAAGCATCATGATTCCCATTTTACAGAAGAGGAAATCAAGTCTCACGAAGATCAGAGACATCAGTTTTCAAAGTATAGTCCGGGGACCCCTGCAGGCCCCCTAAGGCCCTTTCATGGGGTCCTCGAGGTCAAAACTATTTTCACAACCATACCAAGATGCTATAATTCCTACTACAGTAAACATCAATAGATATAACTAGTGTTGTGCCAGATCCAGCTTAGACTGGCTCTCCTATGGAAAGCCAATTGTTAAATTTTCAGTGAGAGCATTTCCATCTCAGAAATAGGCCAATGCTATATATAGATCAAGGCTAGATTTATTGTTTTGTTAATTGTCTACACTTAAGAAAGTGGTGCAGAAAATATTAACAATGCAGATTAAATTTAAAAATATGTCCTGCCTGTTTTCCCTAGAGTCACTGGTTCAATGTCTGTATGTATATGCGTATGTGTGTGTACATATACATATATACACACATGTATGTATACGCACACACATACACACATTTATATATACATGCATACACATATGTGCTCAAATGTACAATATGTGTACGTGTGTGTTGATATCCCACATGACCAAATGTCCTTTGAAGACCTCAGTAATTTTTAAGCACATAAAGGGTTTCTGAGACCAGAGAGTCAGAGAGCCTCTAATCCAGGGTCAAAGAGGTAGCAAGCTTCAGAGCTGAGACTTGAAACCAATCGTCTCCTGACTCGGAATCCAGTTTTCTTTCCCTTAGGCTCTGCTCCTCCCTGACTGAGAGACCCTGCTCAACCTCAGAACCAGCTCCCAGGGAAGACAGGAAAGTCATAGAAACCAGACTCTAGGCCCTTCCCCGATCCGATGGCTGAGCCCTCTGTCCTCACATACTATGCTCAGTCTCAACTCTCCAAAAACCCTTCCTCGAGGCAGGATTTGAGTAAGGTAAGATATCACAATGATAAAGACAAGAGAAGACCAGCAGTCTTCAGGTGGTGCTTAAAGGTAGCAGAGTACATCACATACACCACACTGGGGAAGAAACTGATTAGTACATAGGAGTTTGCATGCTGTCTCTCTCATTAGATTACGAGTTCCTTGAGGGCAGGGACTGTCTTTTGTTTCTTTCTGGATCCTGATTACCAAGCACAATGCCCGGTCCCCAGTAAGCTCTTAACTAAACATTTATTGACTGACTTGCTGATGTTGTCATGGAAAAAAACACTTGGAATTTAAAGTATGTGTTCAAATCCTGCTGCATAAATTTTGATATATGAAGGCAATGGAATGTCAGTGTGTCATAAGAAATGACACGTAGAAAAAATTCAGAAAAACATGGAAAGGAGCAGAATTGGGAGGACAACCTGTAATTCCTCTGTCACAGGAAAGAGTCCTACACTGAGCTCTGTCATTTAGCAAATGAGAAAACTGAGGGGCAAGGGAATGAGTATGGCCAAGGTCATACAGGTTACAGAGTGGAGTTAGTCTTGGAACTCAGGTTCTCTGACCACAAATCCAAAACTCTTTCTACCACCAGCCTCTCTGTGCCATTATTAGCGATAATAAATGACTCTAGAAACACCAGAAAAATCTGTTCTATCTCACATATATTTTTCTTTCAGTTTAATGTAAATGTTCTCAGGATGATTTGTCTTAGTGGGATCTCAAGCCAAATTTTCTATAGACTAATTTTTCCTTCCCCCGCTTTCCATCCTTTTGTTAGATGATACTGCTTGTAAATTTCTATCATAATCTTTCAAGCTGTTTTTCAAGAACAGTCCTTACCCTCAAAAAGCTTATTAAAAGTAATGAGAAGTCATTTGGGGTAGGGGACACAAGCAGCTGGAACAATGGGAAGGGTTCATGTAGGAAAAAAAACGAGATGAGTTTGAAGGAAGCTGAGAATTGGGGGAGGAGACAGCCCATTCCAGGTATGGGGAACCATCTGTCCCATCAAGTATGAGAAACAGAACACAGGCTAGGCTGGCTAGACTATAAACTGTGGAAAAGGGGAAAATGTCCAAGAAGCCCAGGAAAGGAAGGTGGAGCCAGACTGTGAAGAGCTTTCAGTGTCTAATAGAGGATTTTCCCTTTATTCCTAGAGGCAATAGGGAATCACTTGAGCTTCTAGAGTGGGGAAGTGACTCTTGTCAAACTTGCCATATCTCTCTACCTGGCAAGGAAATCCTGCTTTCTGGTTGAGACAGTTTCTAGGCTCTCTGACCTCCTCGCTGTGGTTATGGTTTTACACCACTAATGCTGACAGTCAGGGTCAATGGATATTCTTGCTCATTCCTCTTTTTCACCTAAATTAAATGCCACTGTACCAGGTACTGGGATTACAAAGGCAAAAGTGAAACCATCTCCATCCTCAAGGATTTTCATACCACTGATAATATACAACTCGCGTCCAGATAAGTCTCCCCAGCACAGTACAGAGTCCAACAAAGAGTATAACAAATATTTGTTGAATTCTGTTTATTTCTCTCTTCATCACTGTACATAGTGAGACACATAGTAGGACTCAACATTCATTCTTTCAACAAACCCACGTACTGAGAACTATGCTAGACAATGGCCAAGATAAAACATGAAACCTGTAGTCTAATGAGGACGTAAGACACAAATATGATTAATGAGAATGTTCTAATGTAGAAAGGTAGTACAAAATTAAATGATACAGGAGGTTTGAGGAATATCATTGAAGGGGAGATGAGAGGATCATATTTCTAGCCCAAAAAAGACCCTCAGAGATCACCTAATCCAAAGCCCTTATTTTACAACTGGGGATGTTGAGCCCAGAGACACCAACGGAATTTTTTGCCCAAGATTGCAGAGTTGTTAAATGTCAGAGGTGGGCTGAACTCTGCTCTCTTACTTCAGAGACAGTTCTCTTTCCATTGTACCAAGATCAGGGAACGGTTCCTGTGGAAGGCAGTAATGGAATCCATGGAATTGGCCAACTGGAAGGGATCTGAGCAGCCATGCTGTACCACTATTATCCAGCCACTGCTGGAAGACCTCTAGAAAGAGAAAACCCATACTCTCCCAGAGGAGCCCTTTCCTCTTTGGGAAATGCATCTGGAAGCTTCTACAGATTCTACAGATGTCAAACTTAATTGATTAATTAATGAAATCATGGTTCCTCTTCATAACAAAAGTTAATCTCAAATTCCCAGTCTCCAGGCAGGGCTCGATGTGTAAACCCTACCCCAAAGTTTCGCTTCCCATTGTGCTTTGTAAGCACTCCAAACAAAGTAATTCAAGCAATGAATTTCAAGGTCGATTCTTTCTGAAACCTTTACGGTAGTCTTTGTTTTTGTATTCTCAAAAGCCAGTTGGAGCTGTCTGCTTAGACTGTGCTAATGGAAAGAATTTTTTATTTTAAGAAAATGTTGTGCACTCCATCTAGTGTTTTACGTAAAGAATGAGAATACGATACTTTGGCAAGGCCAGAGAAATGAAGGCCTTTGTAAACAAACTCAATTCCATTTGGTTTAGCTGGAACATTCAGATCACTGCAGACATGGCTTTTATAACCCAAAGTACAAACGATTTTTGTATGTGTGTGTGAAATGAAATCACAGAAAAAAAATGGCTTTTTAAGTTCTTTAAAAATTCTTAGAATCTGCCACTCTTTTAAAAGCTAAGCATGGAATGAAAGTAATTCTCCCATATTGGAGAGAATGCTGACATCCAGGCCTCTAAATTAGCAGGAAAAGATCCCAAAGATGGAATAGAAATGAGCTTTTGTCTAGCCAAGTTTGGAAATGTTAGACCCGGCCATGGAACCAGGGCCTTTGTTGTGTTTTCTAGTACTGATTTCTGCCAATTCTTACAGGAGAAATTTACTTGAATGCTGTTATCATTCCAGAACTCAGACTATAAAACAGGATTTGGGGACAAGTAACTGAGCATGTTGGGAGGTTAGGTCTAACTGATGGTATAGGAACATATGATCAACAGGTCATACATTTAGGGTTAGAAGGGCTCTCAAGGAACATCTAGTCATACCCTTTCCTTTTATAGATAAGGAAACTGAGACCCAGAGAAGTTGTGACTTATCCAAAGTTACACAAGTAATATCAGAGCAACAGCAGATGGAAGCCAAGTCAAAGCTCTATACCAAAATATAAGTCACAAAGAGAGAAAATCTAGACTCTAGAGCTAGCAGGGACCTTTAAAATAGTAACAACAGCTAACATTTCTATAAGTCTTTTGGGGTCTGCAAAACTCTCTACATATGTTTTATTTGATCCTCTCAAGGTAGGTGCTACTATTATCCCCATTTTACAGATAAAGAAACTGAGGCAGGCAAAGATTAGATAATTTCCCCAGGGTCACACAGCTTATAAGTGTCTGAGGCTGGATTTGAACTCAAGTCTTCCTCAAGCATCTTACCTATTCTGCCACCAGTTACTGCAGAGAAATCCTTAAAGATCATCTTACCCAATCCCCTCATTTTCCAGATGAAATAACTGAGGTTCAAAGAAGAAAAGGAATTCATCCAAGGTCACACAAGCAGTAAGTGATAGGGTTGGTCTGCCTCTAAATCTCATGCTTTTATCCAAGATGCTGAGCTCCTCTTCATGCCATTGGTCAAACAAGGAAGTCAGTGAGACAGACACACATAGACCTTATTTCTTTTGTGTGCTGTTAGGTCTCATATCAAGTAATACTTGACTACAGGGAAATAAACAGTAGTTCAGACAGAGAGCCCTCTGAGGGTAGGTGTAGAATTTCTTCCCCACTCTCCCTCTCTAATATTATACTTGGTTGAAGAGACCTCGGTGGGATTAGAATTCTCGTGACTCTTGGGTTTGAACGACTGCCTGCCCTTCGCTTCTTTCTCTGCTCCAGTTTGGAGTTCTCACCACCTTTCCAGATTCTGTCTTTCCCCAGGCTCAAGCTCCAAGAGTTTCTGCTGAGTTTGATTTTGCTGTCCTGGAAACATCTTCCTTCATTATAGTGTGGCAGGAACCCCAACTTCCTGAAAGCTATGTTAGTATAATGTCACCTCCAGCAGATCCTACCAAACTAGAAGGGCTCCAATAGAAGCAACTAGGAAGGTACACAGTGAGTGACTGTGTGTCTGTCATCTGGGGACCAGCGAGGCTCACCAGCAGCTTGGCTCCATAGGGAAGACTTTCTCCTGCAGAAACCAGTAAATAAGTCACAGAGGGGCTGTCACCTGTGTAGGCAGAGGGACATTGAGGGACATTGTGCCTCATTAGATACTTAATTATGCCTTTTTTCTCCTTCATGAAATCATCTCCCTCAGGTTCTCTGTCATTACTTCCTGCCCTTTGCTCTCCCACTGGTCACCAGGGTTTGGTGGCTTCATGGATATAGTACTCAATTTAGAGTCAGAAAACATGGATTTGAGTCCTAGGTCTCTAACTTACAAGCTTCATGAACTTGATGGTGTTTGAATTAGATAGTCTTGAAGATTCCTTCCAACTCTAAAGGTTTACTTCTATGTCTATGTCTGTATCTGTGTCTAGGGTTATGTCTACATCTGGGTCTTCATCTGTATCCTTCTCTGTATCTGTGTCTATATCTATGTCTGAGTCTCTGTGTATGTCCATGACTATGTGTTTATATTTATGATATAAGATGAAAACATAGAAGACATTTCCTGACCTTTGTCTTCACATCAGCACACAGAGGGTGAGTAGATCAAGAAGAACCCCTGCTCGTTAGCTGGAAAGAGATGGTAACAAATCAAGAATGAGTCCTGGGCTCGGAATAACATATCCATTGAGAGTCAGGGCCTTCCTATCCTTCTGGGTGGGTTTTTTCCACTTTCTCTGAGTTCTTCCCATTAGCAGAACTGCAGGGAGCTGGTGTAGTATTAGCTAGAGAATTTTCAGAGAAAATTCATCTGGTCTTGTCAGTTGGTTGGTTGTAATATTGAGCTGGGACAATGACCTGGGCTAGTTAATGTTGGCATAACTATTGTTCCTGACATTCTGGGGCCTCACGCTTTGTTGTCATGGGTATACCTAAAAGTGTCTTTTTGAAAGAAAGATTTCTTCCCTCCGATCTAGAATGCAATATAGGAATAGAAAGGAGAGGCTCACATGACGGATATATACCAGGCGCAGCATTCTTCCAATGGCCTTTCCTCTAAAAGTCCATTGAGGAATTAGTGTCCATGAAAGTGGAAGCAGTGAGGGGTCTCAGTAAATAAAACTTTGTTTTGGAGGCAGGAAAACCTGAATCAATCCTGATTCAGACATTTCCTAGCTGTGTCTCCCTGGACAAGTCAGTTTGCTCATCTGTAAAATGGGGATAACGAAAGCACCTGATCCTATGAGGATCAAATAAATATGTTGTGGTTCAGTTGTTTCAGTTGTTTCTGACTGGAGAGGGGATAAATTAGAAGATGGGAAATCAGGGAGGACACTATCATAAGGGCCCAGGTCAGATTCCTGGCTAAGTCAAGTGAACAGCATTCATTTCGAGCCAGCTATGTGCCAGGTGCCATGGTAAGCACAGACAAGTACTGAGGAACCCAAACCAGGCAGTAGCTATGGGTAGTTTATAAGAGGGACTAGATGCAAAAGATGCTGTAGAAAAGTCAAATGAAGCAGAGTACAGAACCAATATCTGGTCCTTGATGCTGGCCTCCACACTATTGCAAGAAGTCAGCTGTTTCCTGGGACTGGTGAAGGTCTGGGGTGTACACTCATTGAATGTCTGAGCCAGAAGGAAGCCCAGAGATCATCTAGAGGAGAAATAGATCATTGACAAGTGGCAATGACAATGGTCAGGAGAATCAGGAGACCTGGGTTCAAATCTCAACTCTACTACCATTTCACCTTACCTCCCTTGCTTACTCACACAGGTAGTAAGCATGAAAAGCATTGCAGTGTCTGTGGATAGATGGGCCCTGGGAAGAGAAGTTGGGGAAAGAGTTGACTCTTTCTTGGGACTTTCTTCTGCTACCTGGGTCTTCTGCTTCAAGGTGTCTGTAGAGCCCACGACCTTCATCAGGATCTCCCTGCTCAGCACCTCCTTTGCCCCTCAGGGGGGACCAGACCACCACACTGTTGCCTCCAGCTTCTGGTATGAATTCTTTCTGAGCTTTCTTAATCATTTGAGGATAATCTCTTGGGTGTGGTCAAATTTCCTGGCTTATCCAACAAGACTTACATGAACTCATATAGTTCACTGCCTTTTCCACATTTAATCTAAGACTTGGGAAAAGATTGATTGATTGGGCATCTGATCACTTACTTTGAGCAGAGTGAAATAAATCTCTCTCTCTCTTTCTCTCTCTTTTACACACACACACACACACACACACACACACACACACACACACACCCTTATACCTTACTCCCTCCCCACCCTACCCCCAAGTCACTCCCTCTTGGTTTGTAAAGATTGGGTCTTCACATCTGGGCCCAGACTAGGTCATCCATTGCTTCCAGAAGTCCCCTCTAGTTCTGTCCCACTTTCCTTCCCCTGCTGAGGGGCTCATGAGATTGGTACCAGACTTAGTGCAGACCTCTGATCTAAGCTTTAGTCATCCTACTACTTAGAATTCCCTCAAGCCATCCCACCAGCCTTAGCCTTTCTCAATAGCACCACTAAACGCATCCCCAATGCTCTTGGAGCCAAAGTGACTTGTCTAAGGCTTCATTGCTAGTGAGGGGTAGAGCCTCACACTAATCCTCAAGCTCTGTGGTTTCTAGCCACATTCATTCCATTGCCTCATCCCATGCCTGAATTTCAGTCCCTGAGATTGATTGTGAATCTAACCATAGTGAGCACATAACAGTATACAGGACAAAAGGATGCTCCTTTTACTGCTTCATGAAGTACTTAATTGTGAAACATGGGATTCTCCTTCTGAGAACTAAATTAATCTTCTCCACCTTCCCTTAGACCAAGGCCACCTTCCCATCATTAGAAGATAATGACATTGAACTTCAACTTATCTGGGTCAACCTCCCACTGGGAGCTCCACTGGTTTGAGCCATGTCTCCAATTAGGAGTCCCTGGAGCCCTGCACTTGGACCCTGTACCTCTCCAAGTGCCATTTATGACTGCCCCTGGCTGCCCCAGGGGCTTCAACTGATCAGTAAAGTGTGTTTTCTCCTTGAGTTGGTCTTAATCAAGGGGAGGCAAGGCAGGCTGGGGAAACCACAGCAACCAACCAATTAGCAGAATTGTAACACCTACTATGTGTCCAGCTCCGGGCTCATCATCATGGTAGATACACAGAAAATGGATTTGATCCATGAAGTTCTTGTATCCCTATTTTAACATGAAAATAAGTTTGGAGACTGGATGCATGAGGTCATTGATTCGAGGCACTTCTAGATGAGGGAATTCCCTCTACCAGTGCAGGTCAAGTCAAGTCAATAAGCATTTATTAAGCACTCATCGTGTGTCATCAGGAACTGTGCTCAGCCAGCTCTCAATAGTGAGACAACATCCAAACAGCTACAAATGAGATAAATACAGGGTAAATGGGAGATAATCTCTTAGAGGGAAGGCAAAAACGGTAAGGAGGCCTGTGAAAGGCTCCACCTTCCCCACAACCTTAGGGAATTGAGCCTGAGTAAGTTGCCCGGGATCACAGTTTGTAGTAAATGGAAAATTGTGATCCAAACTCATATCTTCTGAAGCCAAATCCAGCTCTTTCCACTACGCCACATTCTAGGGCTCGATACATATTTATTAAGTTGAATAGGAGGGTTCTTCTAGTTCATTCAACACAGAGCAGTTGTTGTTAAGGCCAAACCTTCCTGGATTACAGGCAGCAGGATTCCTCTTGGATATAGCCCCGAAGGCCTGCCAACATGATTAGTACTAGATGACCTATACCATCCCCTTTAAGTTAATTGGTGGGTTGGTCCTTCTGTGAGTTGAGATTCTTTTCTTAGAATTCTCTCAAGCCATCCCACTAGCCCTAGCCTCCCCAGTAGTACCACCAAACTCAGTCCCAGTCCTCTTGTTTTTATAAATGGGGAAACTGAGGCAAATAGTGCCAAAGTGACTTGCTTAGGTCTTCATGGTTAGTAAGGGTTGGAGTTGAAGCCTAATGTTCTGGTTCTTAGCCTACAGCTAATATGTGCCAAGAGTCGTATGAATAATCACTGCTAATAATTAATTACAGTATTAAATAATGATAAAGTATAATTAGTTAAATAATCTGTTGATTAGATATTTTTAATAATAGTATTTTAGTGACTTGAATGTGCTTTATTTTTTTTAAGTCTTGATTTAACATTTTGTGATGTGGTGATTCGGAGGTCTGACTCAAAGTTCACTTTATTTTATTCTTTGGTCTTAATGGTTGTCAGAGTCAGAAAAGACACTTCACAAAGATTCCTTGATCCAAGCAGAAAAGGTATGGAATTGTTGGTGTTTACAAAATCATGATAACCATTTTTTAACATCAACTACCAATTAGCCTAAAATTTTTGTTGGATTTTGATTAGTAAATTCTACCTTCCCTGATGCCAATTGTTCTTATAAACTAATCAAAAGGTGTTAGGTTTTTAATATTTTTAACAAATGGACACATTTAATCCTCTGAAACTCTTGCCCTATGATGCAAACCTCAATTGGCTGTCCAGTTAGAGGGAAAAGGCCTCAGTCAGGCCTTTAAGTTTGGGTTTGACTCTTCAGTCTCATCTACTACTCCTACCACACACACACACACAGAGAGTTACTGCCTTCCCTGTGTGTGTGTATATAAACATACACATGCACGTGTGTGTATGTGTGCGTATGTATGTGTATAGAGGCAGAGACAGAGAGAGTATGTATGTATGGGGATGGGTGGGGAGAGAGGGAGAGAAAGAGAGAGAGAGAGAGAGAGCAACACCTTTGTATGTGAGTGTATGTGTGTGTGTGTATCTTCATTTATTATAGAATTTCATTATATATGTGTATATATATGTATATATACATAAAGGAAGGCAATAACTTTGTAGATATTTATAGAGAGAATTATAGATATAGACATATAGCTGTAGATATTCACAAGGTTGTATACATACACACACACACATATGCACATAAACAGAGTTATTGCTCTCCCTATAGGAAAGGCAGTCATTTTTCATTTATGTATTTATTTTTTATCTATCTATTCATCTATTTTCTGTGTATATATTTAGAACAGGTTTACACAGACCCTTCAAGTTTTGGATGGAATTGAAAATCTGGAGACTTGTCTCATGTATTCTCTGCGTAACTGGCCATTGCACCATCTAGGCCCTACCATGGAATACTCCATGGAATGGACAAACCTATAATATGAAAAGGCTTGGTGCACTCCTTCTAGGAGACAGAAGAGAAATGTGAGCTCTCGGGGCAGTTCTAAGAGGCACAGGAAGTGGTCGAGGAAGGAAAGAAACAAAGCAGAGAAGACTATACAGCGGCTATTTTGGGGTAAGAAAACATCTGCCAGGCTTGAAGTCAGTAACAGTCTCAGACAAGAAGGGAAGAAAATGACAGTAGCAATTTCTTTGGGTGATGCTGGAGGAAGAAATCCACTCTGTCCAAGAGAGGAATGTTATAAGTCCACACTACATTGGAATTTGTAAGATAGAAAAATCAACTACAGTGTTTTCTTGTGAGTTAAATGGATGTATGTGGAAATAATGGAATGGATGGGGAAGGTCTAGCTCTGAAATTTTATCAGGATAGAGAGGTCTCTCAACAACCTGCAATTCATGTATAATTTATGGTCTTAATTGCCTCTGGCATTGACAAATCAAATAACTTGGTCCTTTGGGCACATCAGGGGTTGACTAATCAGAGACACGATTTGAACTCAGGTTTTCCCATTCCAAGGACTGCCCTGTGTCCATCACTATCCTTTTTTGTTGTTCAGTTGTTTCAGCTGTACACAACTGTCCATGACCCCATTTAGGGTTTTCTTGACAAAGAAACTGGAGTGGTTTGCTAGTTCCTTCTCCAGCTCATTTTATAGATGAGGAAACTGAGACAAACGGGATTAAGTGAGTTGCCTACATAAAATGAGACACAGAGAAAGGGGTGAGGGGGGTCAGAGAGACACACACATAGAGACAGGGAAAGAAGGTGGAGCAGAAGAGAAAGGGTAAGAAAGAGATTGATTCCAAAATTATTCGTAAGAGGTTTTGGAAGGCATGGAGATTTTTTAAAGGTGGGAGGTGGGAAGAGAAATGAAGGAAGACCCTCACGACATGTGTAGACCTTCTGTGGCAAACTTTTGGAAGAATATGGATGAGTCCCATAGAACAGGCAAGCGTGGAGAGGTTGTGTTCCAAGAGATCTCATTTGATGTTGTCTCCCATCCACTTAAATATTGGATACGAGAATTGTAACTAGCCATGTTTGTGTACTCAGGCAAGAGACAACAAACTTTTACAAAAAACTCAATAGGAGATGGAGGTTGACTCTCATGAGTGGAGATCCCCATACATGGAGAATCTATTGCTGGGGTTGCCACTGCCTTGGGGTGGGATTGGAGAACAGGACCAGGAAGGTGAAGTGGAAGGGGAAATGATTGGAGATACTGTGACTAGGGGAAAAGTGAGCAAACCCCACTGGGTAGCTTCTACTTTTCATTTTTTTACAAAATACGTTCTAAATTTAGTTGTTTCTGAAATGCAAGGGCTGCTAATGTCCCCGAAATTTCAACAGCCTGATTGTGGCATCCTCATTACAACACTATTGAACAGCAATCCTTGGGGTCTTATCTAGGCCCATACATTGGCACAAATCTCTAAGACTCCCTGAAAGAGGCAGTGTCATGGAAATATCATTAGCCATGGAGCCAGATCTGGAGTTATAAGGCACCTCACCTCCAGCACATCTAGTCTAACCAGTTCAATTCACAGATAAAGAAACTGAGGCTCAGGCTTGCCAGAGGTCACATCAGTGCTCATGATGCAGGAGGGTGGGCATTTTGATGGATTCAAAAACTGAGGTGAAAAAGAAGGTATGGGAGAAAAGAACTTGACTGGGTTCCTGAGTTCATATCCTACCTGTGATATTGAGCACTTAGGAGATCTAGGCCAAGTTCCTGTAGCCTCTTGGGCCTCAATTTTCTCATCTTTAAAATAAGCCTCTGAAGTCCCATGGTCCAAAGTTATTTAATGGGGGAAAAAGTTTTCAGCTAAACCCAGAGATAACCAGAAAACTCAGTTAACCCACGGAGTTGGTTTCCCAAGTGGGTGCTAAGGTTTGGGCCATGATCTCTGAAGGACCTTTCAGTTCTTAAATTCCAGAATCCAATACTTATTAACAGTAGCAAATGCTTAGCCCCATCACTGACATAAATATCCAGCTACCTTGGTCCAAAGACAGTGGATTTTGGCCTTATTTGGGAATTCTTTGAGTGGGAAGGGCTACCCTAAGCTTTTATTAATTTTCCATTGTGTGTCCCCTTATAGAATTTTGGGACATTCAGAGAATGACATTACTCCCCAATGGGGCTAATTAAAGCAGAAATTTCCACTGGTCGTTTCCCAAGCCTATTTCTCTTGGAAAAATTGAGATTCTCTAATTGTTCAATTTAATTTGGGGACTGAGGGCTTAGATTCATGTTGGGAATCATGATGTCAAAGGAAAAAATATCTGGTAGGTGATGTTTGGGCAGCTGGAGAGCTCAGGATAGAGCTGGATAGAGCACCAGGCCTGGAGTCAGGAAGATTTATCTTCCCGAATCCAAATCTAACCTCAGACATTTATTAGCTGCATGACCCTGGGCAAGTCACTGTTTGCCTCATTTTCCTCTTCTGTAAAATGAGCTAAGGAAGGAAATGACAAACCACTCCAGTATCTTTGCCAAGGAAACCCCAAATGGGGTCATGAAGAGTCAGATATGACTGAAAAAAAACTGAACAACAATAAATGATGTTTATCCTCAAATCTGGGTGACCCGAAATTGTAAAGATCTGGGTTCAAGTCCAGACTCTTGTACTTACTAGCTATGTGAGCACAGCCAGCTCTTTGCTGTTCTATGGGTAGAATGGAGAGAACTAAACCTGTAGTATACACTTCACAAGGTGGATGGGAAACTCAAATGAGCTAATGTTGGTAAAGTACTTTGCAAACTTTTAAGTGCCATCTGAATTATGGTAGTCATCATCATCATCAATCCCAAAAGATGTTTGGTGCCCAAAGGATCAGTCTGGTGTAGTGGAAATCTCACTAGTTTGGAACTCAGGAAAACTGAATTCGTATCCCCTCTCTAACACTTATGAGTTGTGTGATCATAGCCAAGTCCACATGTAGATCCCTAATAGGGAAATATGGATCTTGTGAAGTGACCACATGCATTTGAGTCTGCACTATTCGAACTGATAATTATGTAAACTATGGTCATTGGTTCCAGCCCAATGGGAAGTGTGAATTCGAATAATGAATCACTCTATTGGATTCCTTATTTGGACTAATAAGGACATAGCTTCATTTAACTAAACTCAGTACCATTCATTCATTTTAAAGGAAACTAGGTAGTACATTGGCAAAAGCACTGGGCCTGGAGGCAGAGAGACGAGTTAAAGTCTGGCCTCTTACATCACTAACTATGTGACCCTGGGTACATCACTTACTTGCTGACTGTCTCAGTTGCCTCAAATGTAAAATAGTAAAAGCACCTCCATCTCATCAAATGAGATCCTCACAATATGAGATAAAGTTTGCAATGTGCTTAGCACAGCACCTAGCATACAGTCAGTACTTAATAAAGGTTTTCCCCCTTCCCCTTCATTTGTTAAGCTATAGCACACAAGACTTTGCACTGCAAGGCTTATCTGCCCTGTGAGTGCCAGTTGTGGGGAATAGTGGGCCCCTCGTTCCCCAGATGGTGACTGCGCTGAAAGTAGGACCAGTGGTCCCAGGACTCTTGTGCTTATCAAGGGAAATAATTCAATTATTCCCACTTTGTAGACCAGGAAACTGAGTCTCAGAAGGGCTTCATAACTTAACCAATCTCAAACAGATTGCAAACCAAGTCTTCCTGACTACAAGTCCAGAATGCATTCCCCTGTATCCCCATACCCACTAGGAGGCCTTCCCGGATTCTCCCTCTCCAAAGGGTTCTCCCTCCTGAAATTTTACTGGAGCATTTTGTATGAATGTATCATTTATCCCATCACTCCCAGTTTTGTATTAAACTTATTTGTGAACACGTTTCTCCCCTCCCCTCAGCAAGTTATAAACTTCTCATGGGTAGGAATTGTAAGATTTTTTTTTATCTTGAAGTCCTCAGTACTAGTACAGTCTTACAAATATTTGGTGCAAAATAAATGTTTACTGAATTAAATTGAGTAATGTGGATGAGATAGTTGACAGATATCTTAGACCTGGACCTCAGCGGGGCATTATCAGCACATAATCTTCCCTGAATAGGAAAGAGCAATCGATGATTAACTAAATATTTATCACGCGGTTTATGCAAGAGGAGACAAAGACAAGCACCAAACTTCAGCCCCTGCCCTCAAGGACCTTATATTTTACTAAGAGGACATTTCAAATGTGAGGAATGGCTTCAGCAAAGGCCTGGAGGTGGGAGATTGAACCAAGACTTTGTTATTTCAAATCCAGTGCTTTTCCACAGTTCCATAGCTGCATTTATAGATTTCATCTGGCAAATACTTTATAGATTATCTGGCCCAAGACTGTAGTGTGTGAACTTGGCTTTTACATATAGTTGATCTTCATCATTCACAGTTTTAATTTTAGCACTTCCAGCATTTGGTGATTTTGTTAGTAACCTCATTTTCACTTTCAGCTTGACAACCACACAGTGGCTATGCACAGCAGAAGAAAAGAAATGGGAGACCCAATGCCCACAGTTTTATGGAGTAGCTGGTATCCTCCTAGGGCCTTTCCTGGTCTTGTTCACCCTACCATTGTAAAGAGCTACCCGTGCATGTGTTACATATTTTCACTTCTTTTCCTAGAAAACTCAAGTTTTTGCTGCAGTTATGTCCTCAAAGTATAGTGCAAGTCCTTTGGGCTCCAAGTCCAAGAGTGCTCAGTCACTAATGTGGTTTAGTGAGAAAATAAAGGTGTAAGGGAACGTCTGCAGCTGCTGTCAGCTTTGTTTGGTGTTAACAAATGGATGATTCGTTATATCTGCAAAAACGAGGAAAAGTAGCTATAAAAGTGTTCATGCATCCACTCCACGAAGTTTATCAGAATTATATTATCATTAATTATTATTATAAATTAATATTATTGATATCAGTTGAATTATCAGAATTAATGTTTTGTTAGAGAAAAATTATATGCAAAAAAGAGTATTTTCAACAATCCCTAATGAAAGGTTATAAATTTTGATGGTTTATAGTAACCTAAGTCTCTGTTTTCTGTAAGTTCAATGTATCAGCATTACTGGTTTTTGACTATCTATGCCATTTTCTTGGACCATTATCTCCATGAAAGTTGAGGATTGACTGAATTTTGAAAACTACATTTCAATGTAATTGATTTTCTTTGTGATCCTGTATGTTCTGTGTTATACATTTAAAAAGAGAAGGGGTGGCTAGATCTCAGCAGACTGCCAAAGGGGCCCAAGAAATAAATCCAGTCTAATTCCCCCATTTTACATGTGATAAAACAGACCTAGACTGGATGACTTACCTGAGGTCACATAGCAAATACATATATGTGTGTATGTATGCATATGTATATTTGTTTATATTTATGTGTGTATGCACATGAATATGTGTATACATGGATGTATGTGTGTATACATACACACACACACGCACATGCAAGTGTAACTAAAACTAAAATCTAGACCTCCTAGATCCAGTACAAAACTGCACAGCTGGTGTTTCAAAGTAGGCCCCAAACCTAAGTCCCTTGGCTCCAAGAGCAATGGTCTCAGACACTGAACTGCACAGCCTATATGGATAAAATGAGTTGGATAAATGAAGGAAAGGGTTGAACAGGATCATCTCTAAATTCCTTCTAGTTCTAACCTTCCTAGAACACACCTTCTATATGTTACATGGTCATTCCTATTTCCATGCTTTTGTCTGTGCTGTTCCTCCTGCTTATAATACCGTTTCCTCTCTCTTCTCTACTTACCAAAATCTTTGTACTGTAGGGAGCCAACATCAATCCTCTTTGCTCCATGAAGACTTCTTAAGTAGTCTTTACTATATACATTGGTGTAAAATGAGCCAATTAGGCAAAAATCCAAAAGTAGAAGAAACCTTAGGGAGCATTTAGTCCAACTTCTCCATTTCACAGAGGTAGAAACTTAGGTCCAAAGAAGTTGAATGACTTGACCAGGTCACACAGATTAGAGCCAAACCAGGACTTAAACCCAAATCCTCTTACTCCAGAACTAAGGCTCACTCCATTATACCTCATCTAAACACCCTTGAACTAATGCTATCTGGGCATGAATCCTCTCTCTCCAGATCCCTTGTCCATTCCCCATGCCATTATTTTCATCAGTCCATCTTCAATGGTCCACAATGCCTAATTCTAAATGCTAATGATTTAACATGTGATAGATTTGTCTCCCCAGCTAGACTAGAAGCGCCCTGAGGATAGGGTGTCTCTTCCCATTAGCAAGCACTCATTGGTTACTTAGCCGGAAATAAAACTTTTTAAGCACCCCCACTGATATGGCCATGGTCCTTTCTTTGGTTATTCACTTGGAGAACTCCCAGTGGTGTCCTCTCAAGTGAGGGCAGCCATGATTGTCATTCATTCATTTTAGAACCAGTCAGAGAATCAATCTTGGTCCATTTGCTAGGAAACCCTATTTTTGAAGTGGGTGTTCAGGATCAATCTCCTCTAGCTTTAGAGAGCAAGTATTTAAGTAAATGACTTCCTCAGAAATATTGATTCATTCCAAAGACATTTAAACAATATGGAAAATGACCGGATTTCTGTGTGTGAGCCATGTCTATCCAGTAGTGTTTGAAAAGAATAACACCCTTACAAATATGTATTTACACAGAACAGCCAGATTTTGTTTGGCTGGGTAAATAGCAGGCTTAAATACAGTCTAAAGTTCTATTTATATAATGAACTCTTATGGTCCGTTGCATAAATAATGTCTTCAGAACTGTGTAAATATGCATTTATGTGTAGTTGCCTTTGTGAACTTTCACAAGAATTTTGGTTTTATAATTACACCAAGGTTGAGTTTATATTGGTAAATAAAGCATTGCAAAGAGGGGAACTTATTTCCTAGCAGAGCAGCATCTTAACCACAATGTGTCCTTTATTTTGTTATTTTATTTTATTTTTTTGCTGAGAACACATCTTGAAAACGCACAAACTGTCTTAACAGCCTCAGAGTTTTGCAAATGGTTCCTTCCGCTTGCTGGCCACTGGCTTCCCAAGTGGTCTTGGACAATGGGAAAGCTCACGGCAGAGGAGGGATGCCCGCCAGCTTGTGAAAATGTTTCTGCAAGAACTTTTGGCTGCCTTGACTGCCTAAAGCAAATGTTTGTTTTCTGCGGCACTCCAATCAAATGCTTTTGTGTGAAAACACTTGCTAGGGAAACAAATGTTTGTTTTGGTAATCTCCATTTGGACAGTTGGAACATTCCCACTTAAGATATTGGTTCTCCGAGATAGATGTTTTCTTTGGAAAATGAGACTTCGGCCCAAGAATGTGACTTCAATCTAGCCAGCAAGGAAATGAGGTGAAGGTGGCCTCATCCATTCTCTACACACCCCCTTCTCTGAATTGCTAGGACTAGTGAAAGGGTGAATTATTTTTTACTCCATCCTGTAATATTGAGACTTAAAAACAAAATGAGAGAAGTTTAAAAATTGCATTTCTTCCTAGAAGTGTATGAAGTTAAAAAATGTCCAAAATCAGCCCTTGAGAGACTATTTAATCTGATATGAAAAATTAAGTGCTCTTTTCTGATCGAACTGCCCATGTGTTGTGAATTACACTTTCAGTCAGGCTTAAGACAAACCGATCTCTGTTCGATAAAGATTCCTTCTTAGGAACCACTCTTGTCTGTCCATGCTAATAGAAAAGAAGAATGATGCAGATAAATGTGAAAGCCATGTTGGTCTGGGAATGTTCTCAGTGGGGGCAGTCAATTTTAGCATCCTTATTATAGGAAAAGTTAAAGGCATGGACCAATAGAGCTAGAAGGAATCTTAGAGGTTATGTCATTCATCTGTCATTTCTAGAGAAGGAAAACTGAGATAGAAAAAGAAGTGATTGGTTCAAGGTCATATAGTAAATTAGGGGCAGAAATGGGATGGAAACTCAAGTTTCTTGAATTCCGGAGCTGGGTTCACTGGGACCCCTACAGCACACTTTCTAACCAATTTTGTCTCCTTCACTTCACAACAAATGATGGGAAGGTATGGAGACAGTAAATGAAATAAGTTTGAGCTCTGTCTTTTTATCACTGATGGCCCTGCATCTAGGAAAGCAAAATGTAATTATATCTAAGTCAGACTTGAAGCCTAAAGACAGAAGGAAAAATCATAAAATCGATAAATCAAGTGCTTTTGGCACAGTCATTGTCCAGGCTAAGTGTCTGTTAAAAAAGAAAAAAAAAAGACTTTAGTGCCTAGGAGTGTGTTTGAATTTTCACCGATATGTTTGATTTCACCTTATTGCATTTTTTAATAGACTCGGCCAATACTTTCATGTGTTAACACTTGTTATTAAAGCATAAGATTTTTATGACAGATTCAGTTTAATTGTCTACTTGTCCTTTGAAGCTATGGATGCTGTGACATCTTTAGCTATCGCAGTGATCCTGTCAGAAATTACCCCTTAACTTGTTCTCATATTTAAAACATTGTTCCCCAAAGAGTGGCTTCTATTTCAGGCTCAAAGGTATTCTTTGGGTACACATTCCTAAAACTATAGTTTACAAGCCCCCATCAGTATGTTTACCCTTGATAAACTAGCCAGAGGATACAATTAACTCAAAACAAAGGCATTTTCTAAGATGGAATAACACAAACAGAAGCTACAAAGTATTTCCTTCATAAAACTCTCCCACAAATATACATAAAGCCAATGGGAAGAAGGGGCACATATATAGAGTACAATGCAAGTCAAGAGCACACAGGGGGCAAATGTGGCCAAGGTGATTTATTCCTCTAGTACTAAAGATTCCTGATGACCTTTCCTTTTTCATGGAAGGAAATTGCTTCCTCTTGAAAATGATGTCTCCACTTGGTGGGGAGAGGAAATGAGAAAAAGAAATCTCTTTCCCCCATAGACTCCTCTCTGGTAGAGACACAAGGGTAACTCCACAAAATTCTCTCTCTCTCAGGACTGGTAGGTTTATTTTTTAAGACACTTCAGAGAGGATATCTATTTTCAATCCACCAATGGCAAATGACTTCTCTAATTCCATATGGGAAACAGATACATCTTTATACTTTCCATTTTGTACATGACCACTTTTCTTTGTTACCTGTTCCCTTATGTAATTTTATCAGTGAGGCTGGGGGAAAGGGACTAATTCTTCTCCCAAATATTTCACTCTACTTTGAAGTTCAAAACCAAACTAATGTCAAGAGTATCCTTGTGCTTGACTGAAAATTAAGAGATTTTAGGCGGTGGTTCAGTGTTTGGGAAAGGTCAGTGGATTTGCAGTAAAGAGCTTTGGGTTTGTGTTATAGCTCTAATATTTAATACCTGTGTGACCTTAAGCACAAATCAACCTCTCTGGGTTTAGGCTCCCATGTAAGAAGTTGGACTGGATGGTTCCTAAGTTCCCTTCCAGCTAAAGCTATGATTTGGAATATCTGATAATTTCATTTCTTTGGGCTTTGGTTTTTCTTGTTCATAAAATGAAGTAGACTAGCTTTTCCTACAAGGTATCTTCTATCTTGAAAATAATTTCGCTCCAGTTTAAATATTATTTATACAAGAGACCATGTGAGTTTTTTTTTATATTAGTAGAATCAGGGTTTACTGGCTATATCATCCTTCCTTCCTTCCTTCCTTCCTTCCTCTCTCCCTCTCACTCTCTGCATCTTTCTGTCTCTCTGTGTGTCTCTCTGTCTCTGTGTGTCTCTCTGTCTCTGTGTGTCTCTCTGTCTGTCTGTCTGTCTCTCTCTCTCTGTCAAACAGAACAATAACAACCTGTCAGTAGAATCAGACAATATTTGAGGTTGTTTTGTAAAATTTATCCTGCTGATTAAGACCTGGGTTTTCAATGCCAAAGCATATGTATGATCACCTCTTTTTACTCCCTAATGCACATTTACTGTCATCAACAAACCAATTGCTGAACTGGAAATGTCCAAACCATCCAAATGTCGATTAGCAAAAGAAACATTTTCATGATTATGGGCAATGTTTTTTCCAATGGTGACTTGACTCTGACAAGAGCCCCAAACTCTTACCTGATTCTTTTATCATCTGGGAGTGAAAAATCATCTCCCTATCATTCAGGAAGAAATAAGCCTTTAAGTAAACATACAGATAAGTAAATGAAAAAATATATACAAAATATTAGGGGAGAAGTGGGGAATCACTAATGCCTGGAGAAATCAGGAAAACCACCATTTTGAACTCAGCACCTGCTTATAAGTGGTGCAGTGGATATGCTGAGTTTAAATCTGGCCTTAGATGCTTATTGTGTGACCCTGGGCAAGTATTTTAACCTGTATTTGCCTCAGTTACACATCTGTAAAATGGGTTCACACTGGAAAAGGAAATGGCAAACCACTCCAGTATCTTTGCCAAGAAAACTCCATGGACAATGCCTATGGGAGTCCTATAAAGTCCAACATAATTGTGTGACTCAACAATTTGCTCATAAATAGATGCCAAATGAAGTATATTGAGCCAGGAGCACAATTTATATGAAGACTCCAAGAACATAGAGGAAGACTGCTTTGAAAGACTACAGAACTCTAATGGGTGCCATGAGCAAATGTGACTTCAAAAGACTAATGATGACATATGCCTCCCACCTCAACGGAGAAGTGATAGATTTGAGGTAAAGAAGAAGACGTGCATTTTTCATACATGGTCAACAGTTTGATTTGTTCTGTTTGGGTGTGGACATGAGTTACAACAATTTGAGGGGTGAATGAGTTAGTAGGTAAGGTTAGACATAAAGAATTTAAAGAAAGCATTTTACAAATACACTAAAAAAAGATAGGCTATTCAGGAGATGACATGAACAGGGCAATTTTGTTACTACCATGTTAAATTTTATGTGATTAAAAAAACTGTCTGTATCAAAAGGTCAGTTTCCTGTGCAGTGCTCCCCTTTTTGGTCTTCTTTGTATATTGAAATGTTCATGGTTGTGAATAATTATTGTTAATAATGAAAAGAAAATTTACAAAATTAACTAAGAATACTTATTGTAGTGAAGGTTTACAGAGTTTATGACCACTGTCTTCCATTATTTATAGGATTTTCCGGTTGAAAAGGACTGGAACTTGTTCTGCTTTGCCCCGGAGAGAACCAAAAACCAAGAACAATGAAGGGAAGGTCTATTTAAGTTTGGAGCAATACAAGAAAAGATTTTCTCACCCTTAAGGCAGCCTCCTCATCCTCACCCCTCAATGGACTCTATCCATGGAAGAGTTCAAGCAGAGACTTAATGATTGTCAGGAATATTACAGAAGACAATGGGGATCATATTGAACTCCAAGAAGCCTTCTTCCTACCTCCATGAAGCCATGATTATTCCCCCCCTTCTCTTGTTAGTGAAGTCTCCCTTCTTCAATTACCTTGTGTTTAATTATCTTTTTACATGTACTCCCTCAACAGAATGGAAGATCCTTGAACAAAGAACTCTTTCATGTGGCACCAGGCTTTGCACATAGTAGGTGCTTAATACATGACATTGAAGAAGTCTTAAATTTTCTGGATAATAGTAAATTCCTTGAGGTTATTTATACTTTTTCCCCTGTATTTAATTCCTTCTTACCTATTCCAAACCAACCAACAGAGCAATTGCTGAGTGTCCTTTAGGTATTTAACACAGTCAGAGAGATGTAAAAAATGTTAAAAGTGTTGAGCTTGGAGTTCAGTCCTGGGTACAATTCTCAGCTGTTACCATGGCCAAGCAACGTAAAGAGTTACACAAATGCTATTATTAGCAATTATTTTTATTATATCTAATTATTAGCTTTGTCATCCTCTTGAAATTACTTTGTGTTACATAGAATATGTTTCATGTTTCCTTGGTTGTGTATACAACGTCTGCTGTCATAGAGTATAAGCTTCCTGAAGACAAAGATGATGTCCTCAGCACCCAGCACAGTGCCTGGTATATAGTTAGTGTTTAACAATATTTGTTGAATTGAATTAAATTAAAAGTCTCATTGGCTCTATGTGGGTTGGTTAACCCTGTGGTATGTAATTTTCCCACAAGCTTTAATGCTGGAAGAGACTTTAGAGTTTTCTAGGGGAGGAAGCTGCCAATCAGAGAGCTAAGTAACTGGCCCAAGGCCACCCAGGTGTTCCATGGCAGGACTGAAATTTGAACCTGACTCCTCTGACCTAGTACACTTTTTGCTACGCTATGATTCCTTGATCTCTATGGTTCCATTATAGAGAAGATGTTGAATCCTACTAGTAGAAGGCAGACCTAGAAAAGTAGAGAACCAAGGGTCTCCCACCATAATAATCCTTGATATTTTTATAGTACTATCTAAAATGGACTTCCCGTTGATTATCTCTTCAGGTCTTCATGAGTCTTTTGAAGCTTGTGGATCAAGGTTATAGATTTAGAGGCTATCAAATACAATTCACCAATTTTACAGATAAGAAAGCTGAGGCTGGGAAAGGGGGCAACTTTCCTAAAATCACACAGGTAGTGAGGGGAAGAGCCAGGATTTCAATCCAAGGCCCATGGCCTCTTCCCAACATACATCACTATTTGTCTGTTATTCTCCTTTTATTGTTAAGGAAGCCCAGGCTGAGGATGGTAAGGCTGGGACCAGAAACCAGGCCTTCTGATTTCCATCTCCATCTTATTTGTTGGGGCATTTACCTGATACAATACTTCAATGCTCCAATGAATGTGTGATGTCATTGATGGGCATATGCCCTCCATTTTGTGTGACTCTTATCCACACCATCTCAACATGCTGGATGCCTTCCTTTCCCTCTCTTAATGTCACAAAAATAATAATGGCACAAATTTTATTATTATTGATTATCCATCCTTCCCTCTAACCATGAGGCCGGCTCATTTTCTTTTTTCAATCGTACATTTCTTGGAAAACATCCTTTACCCCAATTCTCTCATATCATTCTTTGTTTGTAATGTGTTACTACTTTCTCACACCCATGATAGGTCTCTCCATTTCCCTTTGAGTGATCACAAGCTTTAATTCTTTAGAGACTGTCATGTTTCATGAAGAATGGCTGTACATCTCCTGAAATCTATTTCTGTTCGATAGAAAGATGAGTTTGTTTCAAGGAGACTTTGGGGCAGAGGGCACTAAAAGACCTTTGAAATTCTTTAAAGTCAGTCCAACCTGTTCTCTTCATTTTGTACAATTCTGAGCCCAGTTCCTTGTCCATTTTCAATGTCTGTCCAAGGTGTATGAGGTGTTTGTCTAACTGCTTGTCCAAATGTGGTGATAGACACTTAACACCTCTGTGTTTTTACCCCTCTGGATACACAGGACAAATTCTTTGGAGAAGTTATGGTTCATTCAGGAGACTCTACAGTGTTTTGGGATTTGACATAAACAATACAAAGTCATTCAAGGACAGGAGTATCTGGAGGATCTCATCAATAACAAAAAGGGCTGCTGCATTTTGGACCTCTACTGAATTTCCTCTATGATGGTGATGAACATACATGTATCTGGCTTATACTTCACTTGGTATTAATAATCATAGAACTACTGAAAACTTTTCTGCTGTTAAATTTGTCAAGGAAACTTATAGGATATTGACACATACCTGAGAGACATCTTGTCAGAGGACAGCACTTTGGTAATGTTTTGGTCTATACCAAATGCTTTTTGACAGTAAACAAACAATAAGCATTTGTCATTCAATTTTGTGGTAGTAAAGATGTGGTCTTCTCTGGAAGATCACTCACAAAACGTTGCCTGTGTTCTTCTAATTCTTTTGCCAGTGATGGCCTCAAATTATATTTAAACTATTAACATAAAAATGTTATGTAGATAGTAAAGCAGATCTATGTTTTGGCAGCCATTGATGTTTTCTTGGTCATCCATTTTAGTAATAGTAAAGTCTGAGATTCTTCACACATCTTTGCTAACTTTCTCTCTTTCAGGTACCTTGAAAATCAATCCCTTCATGCTCTCAAAACTGTGTTTCCTCAAGCATGCACCTTCTTTGTATATACTCAGTCTGCTCCATCTGTTTTTCCCATCTTCCTTTTCTCCAGTGCCATTTTTATTTACTCAAGAAACACAACTGAGTCTGTGATGCTAGAATTCAAATGTGATAATTGATGAAAAGAATGTTATGAAAATCTTTGCAGATCTTTTCTATCTTTTGTCTATTTGTTTTCTTTCTTTCAGTTTCATCCTTAAATACCCTTTTGATAACAAAGAATAGTTGGGTTTCTTGCCAAACTTTCTTTAGATTGGTTTTTCCTTCCAGAGCTTCTGTTTTATGAGCTAAAATTGTTTACAATTTTCCACACTTCTCTGTAAGAATTTTCAAATGAGTTTATATTCTAAACTGGTATTACCTTTGACTGCCATATCTCTATTTGACAAGTAGATGAAGTGTTTGTTGAATGAGGAAATTTTTAGGGTCTTTTGGTTTCCTTGTGGCAATGGTTTAAATCAGTTAAACCTCTGTTCACAAATGTTATAAGGGTGTCAATGTGCTTTCCTCTGTCCATTTTCTACTTTTCAGAGTCAACATTTGTTAAGTAGGATAGGTGGGGATTGTTTTAATTGCATGCCATTTCCTTTTTTCATTTTTATTCTTTCTTTTAGTTTTGTACAACTCTGATCCTTGCCCAAACAGGTTGGTGGTTTGTCATAGACTCCCACCTCAATAACAAGCTGTTTCCTGTTTGCTCAACCATAATCAATTTCATTTTTTAATGCTATTTGTGCTTACTATGTCTGGAGGCTTCCAATTCTTTTCTCAAAGCTTTAATGATATAAAGGAATAAGACTTTTATGTGGTGTGCTGATCTTTGGCCTCTTACATTCCTTTCTCATCATAAACCATATTTTCCAACATATATTCACTATGCCAACCTTTGCATTAAAGTCACTGAGTACCATAGTATATACTGATTTAATTTGGATGTTTTTATTGAATTTTTCATTGGATTTCACTACTTCTTCATCTTCTGCAGCAGATGTTGGAGCAGGAGATGAAGTTATTTTCATGTGAGTCCTTTTGTAAGAGTTCATCATGAGCTCTGCACTATGAGATGGTCCAAATACCCCGTGAAATGATGTTGCTGTCTGTTGCCTTTGGATGCAGGCTAAAACCAATTTTCTCCATCTGTTCTTTTCTCCAAGGATAACCTATAAGCCTTCCTTCCCCTGAACTGCCATTTTTTCTTCTAGTTTCATTGACAGCAAGTATATTGCTCACATTTGAACACTGAAAGCTAAACTAATGTTTCTAAAGAGTCTAAGAGCTTAGTAATCCTTAATACCCCCTGCCTCCTTTTTTGTCACTTAGCTACTGTCAGTCCACAGGAGATGGGGATCACACAGGGCCAAGGACCATGTTGTAGTCTCCCTTCTTCCATGGGGTGCCATAACCAGAGAATCTGTCATTAAACTGTAATCAGTATGCTGGTGATGAGCTAGCTTCTCCATACATCACTAGAATGGGCCTCCAAAAACACAGTCTGTCTGCACTATATCTGAAGTCTTTCCAGTCTGGTAAAATCTACCAGAGCTTGCTTTCCTCTGGTATAGCCTCTGAGAGCTCAGGGCCACCTCTATAATATGAAAAGCCATCAGAGGAGGACTTTGTGAATAGGGTGATGCAATGTTCCATGAGGACTGCTCACGAAAATGGGGTGTCGGCTTATTAGCTAATGCTTGGGAAGTGAAGGCTTTGACGTGACAGATGTATTAGGACATGCCCTACAGTATCCTTGCAATTAGTAATTCACCCAGGGTTCAGACTAAGTGATGATTCAATGCTTCTGATCTCTCTCCTTTTGGTACAGTCCTTTCTTCCTTTCTTTGTGTAGCTACCTCTATTGCTTTCTGATCCCCTGTGTACCCTGAGTCTCAAACCTCTCTCTCTCAAACACACATTCAGTTACAGAGGACTCCCCTAAAAAGGCACAGGTTGAAAGACAGGGACAGAGAAGAGGGAAAACTGGAATAAGAGGAGAGATATAGGGAATTGAAACAGGCACAAAAATGAAGGAGATAGATATGCTGGAAAAGAATTCACAAAATCCTTCCTTTCTTTTCCTACCTCCTTCCAGCCTTCTACCCTTACATGAAGAGGAGACTTAGAAGCTGACCTCCCCAGATGGAAGGAAACTATTTTTCTGACCTAGAATCAGGGAATGTTAGAGGTGAAAGGGGCTTTAGGGGTCATCTAGACCAACCCCATAATTTGAAAAATGAGGCAGCTAAAGGCAAGAAAGGGGAAGAGACATATCCATAGTTCCAGAGCCAATGAGTGGTAGGTTCAGGATGAGAACCTAGGATTTCTGACTCTAGACTCAGGTCTCTTTGCCCTTTAACAATGGGGAAAAGAGAAGCAGGAAAGTCACACATATTTCTGTATTAAGCTGTCAAAATAGCAATAAAAATTAAATGCAATGAAACTTCCCAGCCATGCTTTAGTGTTCAATTGATTTCAACTAAAATCAATCATCAATCACCATAATTGAATCCTATGGGTAGAAACCTAGGAAAGAGCAGGATTGACTATTTTGTTAGCAGAGTTGCACTGGTCAATTTCTCATTGACCTTCCTCTTTAGGAAAGTCTTTGGAAGTTTTAATGTGTCAAATATCACATTTGAAAAAAATACCAGTTAACCAGTATTTATTGACCAACTCAAGTTCAGTTTTGAACCTTCTCTAATCAACTCCCACACATAATTTCTGTCTTCATTTGACTCAGTTTTCACTTTTGTGCATTTTTTTACACTGTTGACCATACCATCTTTCTGAATATTCCCTTCTCTCTTGAATTCTTATGAAACTTCTATCTCTGGATTTGTCTGACCACTTCTTAGCCTTCTGTGCTAGATTACCATTGATAGCCTGTCTCCAAACCTTAAATATTCCTCAAGGCTCTATCCAGGGACTTCTTTCCTGTCTCTTCTTTTAATGAACTCATGAGCATTCATGGATTCAATTATCATCTTTATACAGATGACTCCAGGCTCTCATGGTCAATTGCCTGCCTTACATCATCTGACTGTCTCATTGAACCCCCAATTTAAGCATGTCTAAAACAAAACTGATTGTCCCCCTACAGAAATAGAATCTTTTCCTACCTCAAACTGTCTATTGAGAAATGCCATTCATCTACCTCTCTGGATTCATAAGCACAGAATCATCCTCGACTCCCCCAGCACTGAGGCATTCCCGCTTCCCTCCCAGTTTCTGGTTTAGAGATGCTGATCTAGGTAGGAAAGAGTGAAATAGTGCAAGGATGGCAAGGGTGTTTGGCTGGTTGACTCCGTGTGGTATTTAAAACCCTTCACAATATGTGTCTAACCTAGATTTCTAGGACTGATCACATATCAGGCTATCCCCGCCTTATGTTCCATCTTCTAGTCAAACTGGTGGACTTGTTACTCTCTCTATATGATACTCTATCTCCATCTTTGCCTTGCCTCTGCCTTATAGAATCCATCGTTTTCTTAAAAGCACAACTTAGCTGTCACCTCTTATAGGAAACCTTCAGACTTTCTCCAGTTGTTCATGCTTTCCACATCATTGCCCTTGTAATCTTGTATTTCTTTATCCTGTATGTATTGTAGATGAATTTGTCTTCATAGAAGTTCTTCCCTCCCAGTACAATGTAAAGAGCTGAGACTATTTCATTTTCATCTCTGTGTCCATAGGACCAACAGTGAGAGGCCCATTGCCAAGCTTTGGTGGATACCAGGAAATACAAAACACATTCCCTGCCCTTGATGGACCATATAGTCTACTTGAATGAACTCCTTTTGGATTACCCTATTTGCCTCTCTGGTTACTCTATCTTCTCTCAGCAGAGGGTGAAATCAGGGACCTACCAGACCCTATTCATAACTCTTGTCTCTTTCAAGAGTGATATAGTAGAAAAATTACAAAACCAAGTATTAGGAAATCTGGATTCTCTCCCTATATCTCCTACTAATTAGTGAAACCTTGGGCAAGTTCAGTTACACTTCCTCTTCCTTGGTCTCAGTTTCTATAAAATGAAGTAATTGGACTAGATGACCTCTAAGGTCACTTTCATTTCTAGCACACAATGATTTTCTAAATTCCAAATACTATAGATGGATTTCACAATAATCAACAGAAAAATTACTTGAATGAGCACAAGTACTTAATTAAGACAGATTTGCTAACCAAAATAACATTGTATTCACTAAAAGCTTTTAGATTTACTTTCATTCTAAAGGTTGATTTTGTGAACTTCATACAATTTTAATGACATGCTGAATGAACAATTAGAGAAGTATGAATTGTAGCCATGGAGTAATTTCAAGTCTTTATGACAAAACATTCTATTTTGATGAAAATGTTTCTAATGAGTTTGTTAATTTTGGTTTTGCTTCATTTCTCTCTAGGACTAGTGAGGAGAGAAGAAAATGCTTTCAAGTGCTGGAACAATGGAAAATTAGGAGGCCTTATTGTACCCAAATAATGTGTTATAATGGAGATCTTCCTAAGAATGCCCCTTCCTCATGCAGAGATACCTTAGAGCAATTCCAACTCAGGCTCCCTTTAGTTTGAGGCATGATGGGGATTCACTGAAGGAGCATTGAAATTGGAAATGGAATGTTGTGTTGAAATTTTGCTCTGACATGGTCCACCTGTGATCCCAGAAACTCCTTTTAGCTCAGTTTCTTTATCATCTGTAAAATAATCATTGCTTTATCATTCTCACAGTGTACAAAGAAATGCTTTGTAGACCTTCAGGGACGGTATACGTGTTTGTAATTATTGTTTTCCTAAGCCTCAGGTGTGGATGTTAAATAGAACAAGATTTAAAGAAACATAAGCAGGTGGAAATATATTGCGAAGTGTGACTTGCATATATGAAATAGCATAAACTCTATTATCAGTAGAATATAACCCCTTTGAGAACAGGAGTGACATTTTTTGGGGGGGGGCAGTCCCAGGATCTTTCATAGTACCTGGCATTTTTTTTTTGGTGGTTGTTGTTTTGAGGGAGAATATAGTGGCCCAGACCTGTGATTTAATTAGTTTAGACTAGAGAATGCTCAGTGAGGAAATTCCCTCTACAAAGATGGACCAGTCAATATTCTGCAATTTATAAAGTTTTAAGAATTACCTATAGGGGACTGTGGGTTAAAATGGCTTGCCAAGATCATTCAGTCAGTATAAAAATAATCAAATAATCGAAGGAAGCATTGTCTTTAGAACATAATTCTATTAACAATGTGATCAGTTTTGAAAGTAAGCAAGCATTTCCAGAGGGCAGCTAGATGGTACAGTGGATAGAGCTCAGGCCTAAGGTTAGGAGGACCTGAGTCCAAATATGATTACAGACACATTAGTTGTGTGACCCTGAGCAAGTTCCTTCACCCTATTTGCCTCAGTTTTCTAATCTGTAAATGAACTGCAGAAGAAGAAGGAGATGAAAAAGGAAGAAAAAGGAGGAGGAAGAGGAGGAAGAAGGAGAAGAAGCATTTTCAACATTCACCAGTAGAAAGGTGTTAAGGAAAAGACTTGGATGTTAACAGATTTGTAAGACCAGCTCCATTGATATGAACGTACTCTTCATGGGCACTCTGCCTTCAGTTATTTCATGTGCCCCCTAAATGAATGGTGCTGCTCTGCTTGGATTTGACTCCAAGAACATCCTGACATCCCCAGGATAAACTTACCACCTGAAATCTCAGTCTCACTGAGATGGGTCCAGTTTTGATCTTCAGCCCCTATAGGTGCCTCTTTCCAGCTTCCTTTTATATTTTCTTCTGTGAGGACAGGGATTGTCTTTCCAATTTGTATCTCCAACACCCAGCACAGTACGTGGCACACAGCAGACACTTAGTAAACATTTATTGACTGACTAGCGGTTTCCTAGGTATGGTTATGTCAGTCCAAGGTTAAACTCCCCAGGGAGAAAGCAGAAATTGAATTCAAGTCGGCAAGCCTGTATTAAACATCTGCCTTAAAAAAGAGTATAGGGCCAGGGGCTGAAGGACGTACAAAATTCAGAAAAGGCCCAGTTTCTGCCTTAGTAGAACAAATAATTTCAAGAGGAATTGGTATTTTTTTGTGCTTGCTCTGCCACTTGCTTAGGCTGTACCACTGGTTTACCTCAACCTTAAGGAGTCCACAGCCCCATTCAGCACTTAGCTCCAGCCTTCCTAATGTTTCCAGGTCCTTCCCACTCCTCCACACTTTACTATGTATAGAAATGAGATGATCTTTATGAGAAGGGGTTTGCAAACCATAAAGTTTATGTAGCAGGACACTGAATATCAGTGACTCCTGGTTGCCACACATGACCCAGTGTCTGCACATGCAGGTCCTTAGGTGCTGTGCCAGAATCTGAAAGGGTGGTATCTCCCCTCACCATAAAGGAGAAGAGATGAGATCTCAGGAGACAAGAGAACTGAGCAAATGCCTTGACGGGTCTGCCTCAGTTTCTGTGTCTGTAAAATGGGGATAATAAGAGCATATATTTCCCAGTGGAAATACTTTAAAGCATTCTACAAACTTTAAAGGGCCATGTAAATGCTAGCTATTGTAATTTTATCCTGTAAAACCGTTACTTCATTTACGAAAAGATTCTAACCTTACGAATGTATGCTTGTAACAGTGTCTGCTTGTCTCACAGGCAAAAGCTCCCCCTCCCTAGATAATCTGGAGGTCCAGGTAGCATCTTTCCCTGTTCCCCTTCCAGTTTGGAGTTCCTGTTCAGGGCTGGGCAGGCAGGCAACCAGTTCAGCACCCTCTCATCCTTCCTCTGAAGACTCCACTAAAAATGGCCCTAAACTTCAAGGTAGGAGACACCTCCGTGTTGTTCATTCCTCTGTCTGATTGCTTTTATGAAAGAGTCTCATGTTCAGACCATTTCTACTAAGTATAAAAAAGAAAAAAATCTTCCTTCCAACTATCTTCTCAGTGCTCCCAGCTCCTTTTAAGTCAGAAATAGAGGATGGAGCAAAGGTTATGTTCTGGCTTTCCTCTGGGCATTGCATTGATCCAATCAGGATCACAGGTTCAGATCTAGAAAAGATTTTATAAGTCAACCACTAATGTCCTCACTTTTACACATGAGGAAACTGAAGTTTACAAATCTTAAATGCCTTGTCTGAGGTCATTTGGCCAACGTCTGGGGTAGGATTCCTAGTCCAGAACTTTACCTCCTAAATATCATCTTGGAGCTTTGTTCCTCAGTCATTTCAATCCTGTCTGACTCTCCATGACCCCATTTGGGGTTTTCTTGGCAAAGATACTGGAGTGATTTGCCATTTTCTTCTCCAGCTCATTTTATAGATGCAGAAACTGAGCAAACAGGGTTAAGGGACTTGTCCAGGGTCATCCAGATAGGAGGCATCTGAGGCCAGATTTGAACTCAGGAAGATGAGTCTTCCTGACTCCAGGCCTGGCACTCTGTTCATTGTGCTACCTAGCTGCTTGGAGCATCTATATTCTATTTAATACTGCCCATTCTGGGTGATCTATCACCAACACATCATTGGTTCTTTTGCAATATGACTAATATGGAAATATGTTTTGCATGACTGTACATATATAATTGATAGCAAATTGCTTACTTTAACAAGGAGGAAGAAGAGAGAGGAGGGGGAGAATTTTGAACTCAAAATTTAAAAAAATGTTAAATTTTTTTACATGTAATTGAGAAAAAATAAAATTTAAAATTTTTTTTTAAAAATTGGCAGTCGGTGTTCCCCAGTGTCTTTCCTTTCAAGATGTCAGCTATGGGGATGCTTGCTCCACTGTTCAAGGCCCCCTATTTTGGTAAGAGTGGATCTCATGAAGAGAAAATATTATAACAAACTATCGTGGCATTCATCGTTGGTATTTCAGTTACTCAACGAATCCACCCACGGAGACAGTGAACTTTGAATTAACTGCTTTAAAGAGCACGGTGAAGTAAATCTTGATAAAAATCAAAGGCTGAAGAAATCTTGTTTGACAGAAGGCATGAACAGAAATGCTCCAAGTGCATACGGCTCGGGGAGAAACACTCCTTCCCTGACAGACTAAATGAATAATAACAGTTCAAGCATCTTAAAATGCCGTACGATCAAAAGGCAGAGACTTTTTTTTTTTAAACACAGCCTTTTAGTACCCCTGGAGAGCTCAAGCCCGGCCCTGATGTTGGGCCTCTCAGAATGTCTGAGCATGTCCTTATGAACACTTCCGATGGTGGGTGGTGAAAAGTTCCGGTGAAAGGAGGAAGGGAAAAGTACAGACCACAGGAGTAAGGGAAAATAAGAATCCAATAATTCAACTGAGGTGCTTACTCTTAACAGGAATTGACACTGTTGGTTCCCCAGTATGGCAAGGGATGTGATTTCATGGACGCAGGGGCTCCCTCTCCAGAGCACAGACTATGGGGCACAAACTCTCCTTGCCTTAGCAGCCTCTGAGGATAAGACAGGCAGAAAATGTCACAATTCTGCCACTTAGAATGGCTGACATGAACCAGTGATGGATGGACTTGCAGAGGATTTTACATACACTGTCCCATTAGACCCTTACAACTAGACTGGGAGAGTTGCTGTTGATATTATACCCATTTTGCCCATTTTGCAGGTGTGAAATTGGTCCTGCAATGCATGGGGAGAGTGCTGGATTTAGTGGCAGAGGACCTGAGTTGGAATCTTGGCTCTCTGCCTCTTCCTACCTATGTGGTGTTACCTAGGTCCCTGAGCCATCATGGGCCTCAGTTTCCTCACTTGTAAAATGAGGATGGCTTAGAGGATTTCCAAGATCCGCTTCTAAATCTATACTCCTCTGACCTTTCTACAGCTGGTTTTTCTGTTGTTTATCCTTCCTTCTTGAAAAAGACCATGACATCAGGAATGTGATATTTTGACTTGTGAGTGAACTGCATTTAAATGAAGCAGGGCTGTACAAAATCACCAGCCTCACTGTCTCCTCCACAGCCATCTGGGTCCAGTGGCCAGATGTAGATCAGGATAACTGGAGATGGCCCCACATGCAGTGGGAGACCTTGGTCTTTTTAAGCTAAGATCTTTCCCAGGTCTCAGTATGCCTGAGGCAACACCCATTCAGTGATTAAGGCTAGGTAAGGGGGAAAAGAAGGACAGATGTGGGATTTGAACTCTTTTCCTGGCTCCAGGCCCTAACATTTCCCCCATCATGTAGTATTTAATTAGGCTGGTCTTTGGACAATGGAAATAAGAGTCCATTCCTAGGTTCATATTTAAGACCCTTCTGGTTTGGTTAGGACCTGACACTGGGGCAGCAAGGTGGTACAGGGCCTGCAGTCAGAAATTCTCATCTTTTTGAGTTCAAATCTGGCCTCAGACACTTCCTAGTTGTGTGTGACCCTGGGCAAGTCACTTAACCTTGTTTGCCTCAGTTTCCACATCTGTAAAATGAACTGGAGAAAAAAATAGCAAACTGCTCCAGTATTTTTGCCATTATATTCTGCTGGCACAAGTTCAACAACTCCTGGTCAATTAACCACCATAAAGAAGCATTGGAAAGACTTTAATAGAGGGTGCCTTGTTTTATGATCATTAAATAAATGGTATCCTGATTTGTGGAGGACCATAAGGCTAGGAAAATTATGCAAGCAAAGTGCTGCATTGCCCACACTAGGACCCACACATGCACGCTCATGCATGTGACAGGTTTTGAATACTGGAGGAAAAAAAAAACATTAGTGGGAGGTAAAAATTTCTCCTCAGTGGTCCAGAAAAGTTCTCTGGGCAAGACATGCCTTCCCTTTCTTTGCATCTTCAGAGCCTAGCCAGTGCCTGGCACACAGGAAACAATCAATGCTTATTGACTGACTTGAGAGTCATGAATTTATAGTTATGAATTGACTTTCAGAAGAAGACACAGCTCCTAGGAACAATAAGTTTCCTTATTGGAAAAATGGGAGCACTGAGCTAGAGATCTAAATCTATGGCTTTTATGGAAGATTAAACCTCTCATTCAAGAAATATCCCAATTAATGTTATCTCACTTACTCAAGAAGCCGCTAGGTGGTGCTATAGTGCATAGAGCACCAGGCCTGGAGTCAGGAAGACTCTTCCTGAGTTCAAATCTAGCCTCAGACACTTACTAGCTGGGTAACCCTGGGCAAGTGACTTAATCTTATTTGCCTCAGTGTCTCTATCTGTCAAATGAGCAGGAGGAAATGGCAAACCACTCCAGTGTCTTTGCCAAGAAAACTCCAAATGAGGTCGTAAAGAATCAGATACAAATGAAAAACACTTGCTCAAACAATGCAAATAACAAACTGTCCTGGCTTGTCCTCTTTCTATGTCCTTTAAATTCACCCCTCAGTGATCTAGGGGCCTTCCTTCTATTCTTGTGACATCATGAAGAAGGCAATGGAGCTTGTAAGTTGTCCTTACTTAGTCCTTCCTCTTCCTCCATGACCATTTTTTTCTGGATATTGACAACTGATTGTTGAAAATATCCTTTCCACTGTTTGTATATTAATTCCTCATTGAGCATGGATGACATCCAATTCACACCCATATCCTGCTTCTTTTCCATTGCCCTTTGGATGACCAACTTCCATTCTTTGGAGACTCTATTGTTCCAAAGAATCCTAAATTCATGACAAACATAAGCAGTGTTTAGCTGGCCAATGGCTCCCAAGATGCTTTGTGGCAAAGTATGGCACCCAGTCTTTCCAATATCATCTCTGAACATTTCTAATTTAATAATCCTTTATTCAATACAACAAAAACCTGTTAACTGCCTAATTACGTTTCAAGAGGAAAGATTTGTTGCCCCCTATGGAGTGTACCTTTTTTGAGAGATACATGGTTGATGTGTTTTTCTTAAAAATTGGACCTATGATTTCCTTGGTGTAGGGATATACTGGTGTGGAAAGTCCCTCCATCAATACAGGTCAGCATCTGATCAACAACTTAGTCTTAGAGAGTGGCTGAAGACACTGGAAGGTTAAATGACTGGGCCAGGGTCCAAGGGCCTATTAGGTGTCAGAAGCAGAATTTGAACCCAACTTCATGACTCTTAAGGTCAATCCTCTATGTACCTTTGTGTGACTAGGCTTTTCACTAGAGGAGTCATAAACATGGAAAATTAGATAGTCCCTGCTTTCAAGAACCTTATATCTAAGGGGCCAAGGTCTTCCACTGCATCCTGGGTCATCTTCAGTCATCCTGATGAATATCGGATGGCTCTGGAGGAGAAGTGAGGTTGGTGACCTGCACAGCCCTCCTTCACTCAAAGCAAAGTCAAGTGCAAGTCATGTCATCATTTCTCTGATGGCGTGGTCTTCTTCGGCCACAAAGGACAAACACAATAATCTAATGGAGAAAGGAGCCACATATAGTAATAAGATCTGAATAACAGAATCTGGTTATCAAGGAGAAGGCTGCAAGTGATGGAAGGAAGGAAAGACCAGTTTCAGCTTGGGTCAGAAGAGATATGTATCACCTTCTGGAAAGCGGGCAATTTGCAAAGAAAGAAGGCTTTCAATTGTTGAAGACGCACGCTGTCCACATTGGGGATGGCTGGAGTTAACACAGCCAAGACTGGAGAGGGTAGGACCAGAGAGAATGAATAACTGATAGTTCAGCATGCCTGGAAATGAAGAGTAGGCCATCTGTGACTCCCTAGGCACAAGGCCAACATGTGACAGAGTCTTCTTGACTCTAAGGCTCACCTTTCACTTAATCAGGTTGCCCCTTAGAAGAGACAATTATATGGCTAAATTTAGTGCTTGCTGAACCTTGTTCTGTTCTTATTTCCATCTCCAACTCTTTCCACCTTTGGTCATTCCTGACTTCTCTCTCACTTAACATGGCACACTTAAGAGGCCCCACTTTACTTAGTATCTTTTCTACCTCATCTGACTCACAAGGTATTGTTGGTAACATATCAGAGAATGCTTAAACCCATACTGTATCTCCCTGTTGCCCACTGGATCATTTGTAATTCAGTAGGTTCTATTTTTCCCTTTGTTAAAATTACATGAACATATGGAACATATTTTGATTGAAAACACTTAGTGATATATGGAGCCAGTAACGAATTTTCATTATAAAGAGAACATGTACACATGACCACATACCATTTATGACTACTTCTGAAAATGCATTTTCTGCAATATTAAGTTGGAAATATTTGATTTGAATTTTTCAAAAAAATCTAATTTTATGTTGATGAAAATTCACCCAACTTAATGATTTGTCCTCGTTTCTTTTAAGATTCCTCTTACATGATACCTTTCTTGATACTGACTACTTTGTAAATATCTTTACTAATTTTACATTTATGCTACATATTTATGTTTGATTCCATTATTACAATATAAACTCAATCAGAGGAGGGGTCTCTTCATTCTTTGTACATGTATCTCTAGCACAGTGCCTGACACATGGCCGGCATGGAACCGCAGTCTACCTTAGTGGACCTAATACATCCTTTCTTCAGTTAGTAAGTTCATTCCTACAAGAAGTGAAAGGGTTTTTTGTTTTTTGTTTTTAGCATGGGTTATGCTATAGCATGGGTTATGGAAAGTCAAGTGTAGACCTAACATAGTAATTGAGTGACAACTTCATCATTGCTCTTTTCTCTTCCTATCCCCATCTCTTAAGCTGTTCCCTGGGAATAAATCAGATCCTGAGGAAAGTGGCATTAAAATAAGTGGTCTCTTAGTGGCAAGGAGAGTTTTTCTCTCAAGTGCCTAATTTACTATCAGAGTTACTTAGACATTAGGGAAATTCCACATCACTAAGCTATGAGTAAACTTAGTTTCCATTTTATGGATTGTTGATAGTATGGACCATGAAAAGAGGAAGTCTAGTATTCAAGGAAAGGTTACATGCAAAGAGCGTGGGATGCTAAATACATCCATTTCTGCATGTGACAAATGTTAGCTCCATCAGACAAGGCTATGACGACATTAGTTTTACAATTAATACGAGCGCCTGGCATGTCTGTCCAATTGACTGAACTCAGGTCACCATACTGTTTATTATTGTCAGTATTAACCCAGAGGAAAATTCTTTGAGGAAGAAGCAAAAAAAAAAAAAGTATTGATGAATTGATTCTTTGAATTTATAGTTGCCATGAATGAATTGCTTCTACTTGGTTAAAGAAATGTAAGTTCTTGGTATAATAGATACCTTTAATCCAGAAATTCAATTTAACAGATTTAAAGGGGGAAAAACATAAAGGATACAAGTTAAACATATTTCTCAGCAAAAATAACATTCTCTAAACAATTTCATGTCAGACAAAGAATTTGTTTTTTTAAATCAAAATCAAAGTTGTATTTCCTACTTGTTAAGGGTAAAAAGCATTAACTGCAAAGTTAGACCATCCAGAACAAACCTTTGCTTATGATTGGTAGCCATAAAGTAATTAAAAGTAAATATGTAAACATTTAACTACAGCAATGTCTTTGAAATGTAAGCGTAAAAAAGCATTGCCATCTACATTACAGTTTAGGACTAATGGAACATTTAAGACATACCAGGAAATTAAACTGTCATCAGTTAAAGTTTAATTAGTGTTTTAATATTTCACTCTTAAAAACACAATTTGTGTTTTGCTAAATCCCTACTATATTGAAAAAAAAATTCTTGGAACAATGGTATTTCTCTGCCAGTTCAGAGTAAAGGATTCTATCTCTACTACTTCTCTCCTCACCCCACATTACAGGTGATTGCTTTTTAAAATGGCATTTCACATAAATTGTACCACACTGCCCTATAATTCCATTTGGGGCCGAACTAATTAACTTCTCAGCAGGTGACTGAGGTGCTTGAATCCACGCCTGAAGAAATACTTGACTGTTGTACGACACAAACATGTCTAACTGACCTTACATGGGTTGTCTCCAAATCATCACAATTTCCATTTTTAATAGTAGCAGGTAAAATACATTTAATAGAACCCTAAAGGGCAAAGAAAGATAAGGCATTTAAAAATGGATTTAACTTTCCACATACATTTGAATCCACTTAAAAAGGCACTCTCATAGGTCAGGGGGTACCTGAGAAAGTTAAAATGGATTTCGCAAAACTCATCAGAGAATTGGTATATCTGCTATTTTCTGAAAAGCTGTTTACCTTAGGAGGTGTAAATTATATGCTAACCAAATGCCTTCTAGATTTACATCTCCATTGCCACTCTGTGATTCCATTATTTTTGTATTTAACCACAGTGTGACTGTCACTGCTTAAAAATACATTAATGCTATTAGAGGAAATTCACATAGCAGGGCATAAAATGCAAATTTGCTACCAGAGTCCCATCTTCTGAGCATCAAAATATCATCACGGAATTGTCATACATCTATTAGCTCTATTGAGTTTCTCCAATTAAAAGTATCATTACCAAGATTGGGCTAAAGTGTTGAGTCAAAAAAGGCTTTGTCTCAAGTTTATCATCTGTCTACATGAAGAAACAATTTAAAAGGGCACACAAGGAATGTGAAAGGAAACCCATTCATTAAAGCTGAACCAGCGTTTTTTGTTTTGTCTTTTTTTTTTTTTTTACAACTCAGCATAATTAAATACAATGAACAAGTCTTTGATGAACTTCATCGTGGGTTTAACTCAATACCTTCCAACAAATTCCTTTAAGGGAGAGTAGAGGACTGTCAGCTTTTTGTACAAGGACATCTTCCATAGGGTGTGTATATGAGAGGCAAAGGGGAGACAGAAATCCTGTTCTAGAAAACATTCAATTCAATGTTTGTCTAGAGGAAAAATAACAATCTTTCTCCTATCTTCCAATGACGACTGTAAATTTGTGGAGATAAAGAGATTATTTAGAGTTAAATTAGGAAAATTTGCTTTGGATTAGGAAATGGAATAGTTGATTGATCAATACCTATCAATTGATAAATAAGCTATTCTCAAAATAGGAAGATTTGGGAAGTCATTAATGTAGTACTATTCCTGTTTTTTTTGTATGCTTTTGTAATAGTTTGTATATTACAGACAATCCTTTTACAGAAATTTTCTTAGAAGTATTTCTAAGGAAGCCCATTTCTTTATGGAGTTATATTTTCACTTTAACATGGAGGGTGATGACATTTATTAGACCATGGTCTAGCTATGAGACAGGAAAGGCCCTGTTCCATTACAACAGCTTTGGAAAGAAGTTTCATTAATTTATCCTAGATTTTTTTTTTTTAGAGCTAACATAGATACCCTAATGGTAATTATGTAGTTGTCTACACCAGAGCGTAACAGAAAAACGTACAACCTCAAACACTTTTTACTACACTCCATGCTCTCATGCTACCTAATCTAATAAACCATAAGCAAACAGGGCCCATATCTCACCAATAGCAAGAGAGAAAACTGCTTATTTTTTTGTGGGGGTGGGAGGGAAGTTTGAAGGCAGTTTAACCGTTTCCAGACATTATAGTAAAAATAATGAGTTATTTCCTTCAGTGCACAAATGGTACCAGAGACACCTTCAAGAGTCAGTGAAATTCTAAAGGGTAAACAATTTACTTAGGGTTCCCATGAAGGATCAGATTACTCTAGACTAAATCCTTATTCAATCTGATGTTGGGGATTCTGTTTAATAACCATGCAATTCATATACATTTCTATTAAATTACCATTAATATAAATTTTCCTTTGTATGTTATTTATAATGACCTCTACCTATTTAGAATCTACTCATATAATCTACCTACATATAATCACTCTGCAGACCTTCAAGTGCTATACAAATGAGAAGTATTATTATTCACTTTATTTACAACAGAAGTTACGATTCAAGATGTAGTATTAGATTGACATTTTTGGCCATGGCCAATGCAAGACATGCTTTGCTTGATTGTGCTTATCTGTTAAAAGGTCTTTCTCTCTTTCATGAGAGGGGCAGTGACAAGGAGAGAAAAGATGTTTGTTAACTGAAAGAATAAAATGAAAATTTTAAAGTAAAGACAACCTATCTTATTCTTGGTCTTAACCCATCAGTAACTGAAAGGTCATCAGGAGGATTGTAAAGGGTTCCAGTTCATCCATTTCCAATGGCAGAGAAACAATGGAGACATCTATCTCTGAGACCTTCAAAGTTGCCTACAAGGAAAGGTATGACTGGTGTGTAAAGTATTTTTGTAGCCAGGATCTTTTAACTCACATCAAACTAAAATCCTTCCCTGCTGTAATTTACATGAGAAATGAGGATGGAATTCAGAAGTTTCAAAAGAGGTTAGTGGTTCCAACTATGAAAGAGAGAATGGTCAATCCCAGTGACACAAGCCATTCTGCCTCTGGCATAATCTAGATATACAATTAAGTAGAAACAGATGACACAAAATCCTACCTAAAACAGCCCTATTTTTAAAAAATTTTACATTTTAATGCTAGTATTTTCCTTTTAGACGTTCCATGTCATTTGTGAAAGGGCAATTAATATAAACTTCTTTGACTGGAGAAAGAAGTTATTTTTATTTCTAGGATTTCATAGGCAGAATCTTTCATAAATCACATTAGCCAAGTATTTGGGGTTGCCTTCTCACTGAGGATCTTGTCTCTCCTTGTTCCTTCAGTGGTTGGGAAATTCTCCCTCATTCTTCCTAAAGATTTTGGCCACGCTTAAAAAAGTGCATACAAGTCCTGATACCAGACAAAGTGGCAGCATTCTGTGTATTCCCTTCTACACAGATATGTATAAAGGGATACATACATATTCTACACATAAAAATTACATAGATGGCAATAGATATTATCAGATAAAAAAGACTCCAATTAAATTAACAGAGGCCCTTTTGGCCAAGCACTTATTTTTGCATTGTAATAATGCAGGCCTGATCCAAGATTTGGAGCTTTTAATAGCTTTAAAAAGATCCCCAGAGATTAGAGAACAGGGCAGTAATTTAATCCTTGTATTTTTATTTCCTTCTTCCAACAACATTCAGAATTCAGTAAGACTGGAGATGGTTAGTGTTGCTACTGACACCTTATGGAAAATGCTTTGTTTGGAAATTTGGATTAGATTTTTTAAGAAACAACCCTCTGTTCTTGCTTACAAGGAACATTATAACAAGAAAAGGGTTTTTTGTTCCTTTAAGGTGTTCAATCTGTTCCTGCTGTTTATTCCTCTCCTTGAATTCATAATTCCATTTCTGTCACCATGATTAGTTGCTATGGAAATTACCACCTATGGAAATTATGTCCCTGTTGTAAGAATCTGACTTTAGGTTGATAACAGAGACAACACATTACGAACCTTTAACTAAGAAAGGAAGACTGGGTTTAATACAAATACTATTTATCTGTGTTAAATATGGAAAATTAATACCATATTCAACTTTTCGGAGAATTCCTAATCTGCCATCTCCTTTGAACACAACTGCTAATTAAATGTTAAAATGTTGGCTAAGCACTCAATTACAAACCAAAGTTTGAAAATCCAATGTTACACAATAGGAAATTAGCCCTGGATATAGAAAAGAGAATTTCTTGTTCAATAATGCATAGAACATGTAGTCATGTGTAACTTCTCTAGGCCAAAATTGGATATATTTGACTTTCAAGGATTAATGGTAAAACACAGCTACAGGGCTCATCAAGGAAACAATTTTAAATAGTGCATTAAAAATTCCTTTTAAAGATGAAGAATTTAATACGATTCCAGAATTTATCCCAAGAATTTAAAAGGTCAAGTCTATAAACTGGTGACTAATACTGAACTGGAGCCAGTGAAATGTCAGATGAAGATTCCAGAATATTAAAGAAACTTTCTTGGGTGGATTCAGCAATTTGTGGTTTGAATAAAACTTTTGAAATATGAATTAAAACAAACTTTGATTCCCATTAAAATTCACAGGATGAATATATGACACATATTTAATAACATAACTAGAGATTCTCTCCCCAACAACCCTCAATTTTTTATCTCTGTCTTCCCCGGGGGCAAAGTTTACACCCTGGTGTTGAGAGGGGTGCACGTTAACTCTTCCAGACTCTGAGACTACATTTGGAATCTGACTCATTCATTCTGTTGTGGAAACTACATGGAGACAATTAGGCATAGAAAATAAATATACTCCCCTCCCCCCTAAAAAAACCTGTTTTCTCCCCTAATTAGTTTTATAAAACATGGAAACAAATCATCATCCATCGCCATATGAAGTTACCCCAGTCATTAAGCAGCAACACATCTCAAAACCTCTGAAGCAACAAGCCTCAATGGCAAATAAGCAACTAACACTGGCTTTTGTTGGGCCATGTACTCATTAGGAATCGTATTTGGGATTACAACCAAGATGCTGGGTCAAGAACGTCTTTGATGGATTTCAGTCCTGGAGCTGGCACTGGCTTGGCCCCTACATCTGGTTTCTTGTACCTGAAGAAGACAAGATCTCACCACCAATTAAACTACTATCTCCACTGGGAAGCAGCTGTTGAGGTGAAACCGTAGGTTTGTGTAACTGATGTATCAAAAGAGGAGGTCCGAGACACAAAGTTGGTCTTTTCCCAGATGTTCTCCTTATCCAACAGGTCTGCCTCTGTCTGTCCTTCCATACTATATGGCAGCTTATTTGAAGGAGGAAGAGGGGCCCGCCTTTTCTTCCCCTTTCCTTCATTATTGCTTAACTGTTCATTTGTTAGAGCTACCTCAGCGTTTTTATGGAAGACTATTTGGTGAGTCCCATCAAAGAGTGCACCCCATGGGGGTGATGACTGGTTTTCGCCAATGAGGAACTGTCCGTTAGTATCTTCAATTTTCTTCTTTATTATATCCGTTAAACTCTCAAGTTTCGCTGGGGAATCAATGCCTACAATGATTTTAAGGGGGGAAAATATTGATAAAATTCCAAAGTTATAGTAATTTTTCACTAGAAATTGACTATTCATTTCCTAACTTTAAGAGCTAGAAAGGAATTTAGACCATTACCTAAGATAAAACTAAATCATTTTAGGATGTGTGTGATAAATGATAATGAAGTTTAAAAAATTATAAGTCAAAATAAAACAATTCCATTTATGTTAACAAATATCTCTGAGTCCCAGCTTCCTAATCTGTAAAAGTGATGAGTTTGGAGTAGATGCACTCTATGGTCCCTTTCAGCTCAAGGTAAAAAATGCCAATGATTCTGTTTCTTAATTAACACAATTCTCCTGGAAGCAAATGGTCAAAAGTGCTCTTACTCATGGATAGAAAGTACTGCTAGGAGATGTGACGTCTCAAACTAATACTGCTCCTAAAGTATTTTCTCCAATCTGGAAGTATCTGTCATTGCATGCATGTATATATGACACAGACATGCATGTGCACATTATACGTATCTACATGCATTATATATTTTATATATACACTTACATATAATATATACATATACACACATGCACATGCATGTGTGCATGAAATAGATTTATACAATATATTTAATATTAAAACATACATGTATACACATAGACATGTGTGTAGATATGTTTTCATGTCATATAGAGAGTTTATCTGTAGAGTGTATATGTTATGTATGTAACATATACATACACATTCATAGATTTATATACACATATGAACAACTCTAGGTGGAAAAGTTTCACCTCACTTCTGAGACAGAGTCGGGTTTCATTTCCACAGTGGTCGGCATTACAAAATTTCAGACTGTTGTAACTGAATAAACATTTGGCCTCTAGATTGTAATTGCCTTTGCCAGAGGGGAAAAGACCAGAGACACATAGTGAGGCCTCTCCACTCACATCTATCTACCACCTTTCTTCTGGAAGATAAGTATCCTGAGCATCAACAGTCAGTTGAATATTTACTCTTAAACACAATGTCGTATTTTCAAACATTTTGCCAGGCTTAAGGAGTGTGTGAGTTTGGATATACAGGAATGAAGATAGCTTAAAACAGAAGGTACTTATGATTTCCTGTCTCTTCACAATATGGCTGCAAACTCACAAAGCTTAGATCTTAAATACCCTTCAAAATATGGGCGATTGGAATATCAATGAAACTGGAAGTTTCAAACTTTCCCGAGTACCAAACATTGCAATTTTCTTTGGCCAAAGATGAAAGCTTTCCATTCATTAATATTCATTTTCTAAAACCACTTAAAAATGAATTTAATAAAAGAGAAAAAATTACAGTACATGACTGTAATTTGGAATATTGTAAGCTTTCATTTTCAAAATTTTCATCAGCTACTCAGTTAATGTTTATTTCCCCTGTACCTTTATTCATACTGAAGCCTTAAAATTGTGTTTGATCTTAAGCATTCAAGCTATGAAAAATGTGTATTCATTAATTTTGTATTAATTCATATATTAAACATGAACTCCTTAGGATGTAATCATGGTCTTTTTTCATTCATTCTGACGGCCCTTAAAAAATTCAGCATTTTAATGTCAATAGAACAAGCTGTTTGAATACAGACAATGTTGTTTTTGTTACCCTGCAGCTTGGAAAAGACAAATCCCACTTACTCATATCATGGTAGACTGAGGTCGCCTCTTTTGTCAAGAACAAAGGTGGTTTCCGTGGTGACATAATCTCAATTTTCATAAGTTCTTCACAACAATGCTTCCATTGGCCTGAGAAAGAAAAGACAGACTAGACTAAAATATAAATGCAAATCCATATATTTTATTTTTAACAGATGCCAGTAAATTTAATTTGATTTGTGAGTAAACCTGAAAAATATCACCTTTAAATAAACTCATATAAAGCTCTTACTGTTAAAAAACTCAAATATTTATGCAATGACAATATTTTTAAAATATAATTTTTTTTTAAAAGGAAAAGTCCCTTGTGTAGATATTCAGCTAGGACCTTTGGATAGTAATGTTTTACTTCTTTACTAAAAGGACAGTAACCACCACTTTGTGACTCCCACTCATGGTTAAGTTTTGGAGATATTCATTTACATAATGAATAAAAGCACTCAGTGCCTAAGACAAAAATCAAAAATAAACATTTTCTGAGATGACATTACCTGAAAACTGAAAATGTATAAAAAAGCCCTGGTAGTTTTGAGGCATGATTTTAATTTGGGAAAATGTAACTAAGGAATAAGAATTGCCAGTTTAACAAACAATTGTTCTATTATCTAAGATGACTATCATTCTTTTGACAGCCATATAATGTTGGAAAATGATTCTCTTTTCTTTAAGTGAAACCAGTTATTAATAAAAGATTGGATAGATATCACACAGTCTATTTCTAACTTGAGCAAATTTGTTTTAAGAGAGACATTTTAAAATGAGTAGGCATTGGAATCTGAAAAATATCTAATCTTGGAGAAAGTTAAATTTAAAGAGCTTGGGAAAGATTAACTGTTCTTTCAAAACTTATATTTTAAAATCAAACCCTCAGATTGAGTTCCCTTGGCGGGACTCTAGGAACATACATTCATTCCTCCCTGCATTCCAGTACTTTTTGAGGACCTACTATGCATAGATAATATCACTGCAATTGCTATTAATTACCCGATATAAAGACATTCAGTCGTCCCTAGGCACAATGTTTATGTCTTCCACACGACCAGGAAAACGACTTTAGTACAAAAGCATGGAACTTTTTAAGACTGATTTATGGCCTACAGTTCCCTGCATTTTATTATGTTCTCAATATCCATGCTCATGATCCAGTCTGACTGGTTTTCCTAGCTTTAAGAAATTAAAGACATCTCATTTTCAGTCAAGTTATCTGCACAGTTTCCTGAGTTTTGCTCTAAAATACTAGCAGGTTAATTAATACAGTTACAACTTCTCAATCCATTCACCTCAAGTAAATAAAGAAAATAAAAAACCTTTCAGTATATTTTATTACCGCCTGTTAAGTATGGTATATGGTAAAGATATGGAAACAAGCAAGACAGCAATTTATGAAGGAATAAAATTCCAAGGATAAACCTTCAAGAGTGCTCTAAGCCAAGTTTAAATCTCCAGGGATCTCAGGCCCGGTACTTTCCCCCTCTTTTAAATAGAGACATAAAAGCTAGCTGCTCCCTCCCTTCTCCCTGCAAATCAACCTCTAGTCTAATGAGAAAATAATGAAACAGATTGTGGACAAGCCAAGCAGGATGTCTCTGCTGCCTTTTTCCACAAATTCTGAAGTGCAGCGTTTTCAGTGCACCCGATTAGCTGAAGGAGTTTCATTGTTAAACTGCTGGCTGAATTTTGGAAAAGATACTAATCTTGTTCAAAATTGGAACATAATACCACCTTCTCCACTGTACCCCTCACAACAGCAAATTCTACTAAAGTCAGAAGCATAAATTTGAGTGAAATGTTGACTGGCTGAATCTTCACAACCAAACATGGATATTTTGGCAAGGAAATAAAATTGGTGCATATGGCTGTGGGTAGCTGTATCTTAACATCCAAACCAAATCTCCCTTAAGAAATATTAAATACAAAACCTCACATAGAAGCAGCCTCTATTGTGCAGAGTGAACAGGAGGCCTAGTGGATAATGTGGGTTATCATCCTTTGTCCCTCCTCACTTCCCTGGCTGATGTGAGGATCAGTGTGGGCCATGGGCAGAGGAAAAGTGGTGGCAGTTAGGAAGAAAGGGCCCAAACAATCTCCCTGCTGTGTCTTTTTTGTGCCAATCATTTCCTACTCTTCATGACCCCACTTAGAGTTTTCTTGGTGGAGAAACCAAAGGGTTTGCCATTTCCCTCTCTGGCTCATTTTACAGAAGAGAAAACTGAGGCAAACAGGGTTAAATGACTTGGCCAGGGCCATACAGTTAGTATCTGAGGTAGAATTTGAACTCAAGAAAATAAGTCTTCTTAACTCCAAGACCAGCACTCTATGCAATATGGCGCCACCTAGCTGTGCTCTACCATCTCTAGGACAACACAGAAAATCTTCAACATCTGTGAGTGGCCAATGGCCTGGGTCCAAAATGGTGCAGAAGGATGAGAGCTGGCTGCATTGTGCTTGGAAAGCTGTGCAGTGAGTGTGTCAAGTTGTCCAGTGCTCTGGTTCTCATTGATCTCCTCTGTATTCCAGCCAACTAGGTTTGCCCGTCCTCCAACTTTCCCCAGATCCTCCTACTCTGTATTCAAACAGACTGGACTTTGTCATGGGGCTCCCTTCCTCAACACTCTGTTGAAATATCTTTTACCTCCTATTATGATATATTTTGAATCAGCTTGTTTTCAGGGGAAAGGGGGAAGAAATCAACTACTTGCCAAGGAGCATTTTTCATCCACTTGATTTTTCCTGCAGGAATAGTAAGAGGAAACTTTCCTGAGTGATGATGGATCTCATTTGGGGGCTGTAACAGTGATACTCAGAGTACCTGAAGGCATCTGATTCAGAAACAATTCAGACAATGGTAACCTTTTGTTAAGATATACAGAAACAATTCAGACAATGGTAACTTTTTGTTAAGATATAATCAGTATTGTTATTTGTGATTTTGTTTGATGCCTGATGCGTACAGTACCTCCCAACTTTGTTTGTCATATCCTGACAAACAGGATATGTGTAAAACTTTGGTGTACTCTACATGTTTTGCCCCATTTTTGTTGCTTATTCCTGAGCTTATGTATTTCCAAGTGCATTTTTCACAGTTCTCCACTCTGTCCTTCTTTGCACTAGTCTCTGGATATTAAGTAGATGTTGATTTAATTTAGAAAGTCTTATCAAATTCTTGGAAGGATTTTTGTGTTCTCATCCTCTTCAACAGACGTTGGCACAAAACTTGATTTAACTTTTTCTTTTGGAAATTTTTTTTTAAATGCTCATTCAGCCCTCTGCAATATAAGATAGCTATATTTTCCATGAAATCGTACTTTTATAGCCTTGAGACACATGATAAAAACTAATTGCTATACCTTCTTTATTTGCCACTCTAAGAAGGATCTGTGAGAGACATTTCTATTAATCTGCTGTCTCTTTGATAATATGTTAATATTGACAAGATTCAGTTGCTCCAGTCATATGTCTGTTCATTGTTCAATGTAGAATCCCCAATTTAAAGTACTAAGTAGAGTTAATGTTGGCCTCAAACCTTGAGATTATTACAACTTCTATCTCCTTTTCTGCTTTTGATTAACATCAGTACCCAAGTAGAAGGTGGTAACATAGAAGCCTTGTTTGTATTCAGTTGTATTTCTTTCATGGATTGCTGTGGTCAAACAGCTTCTATAAGAATTGCTTTTTCTTTAAAAAGGTGTGTTCATAGCTTAACAACCACAACAACAAATACACACACACACACACACACACACACACACACACACACACACACACACACACTACCTTATCATACTAGCAATTCTTTAGTAACTAGGGAAAGAGTGGAGGGTAGTGAAATTGAAGATGATAATTTATAAACACAACTCTTTGATCCTAGCTCTTATATACTGAAATGCCTCATATCTTGTTTGCTTGAATCTCATTATAATACTGTAGTTGGAATCTGAGCCATAGGATGATGATTGTCACCAAGGCCAACCCCACTACATGAGCCCTTGATCCCATTGCCTTACTCTTTCATCATCAACGTTCCCATCATCTCTTCTCCTTTTCTCTCCTCTTCAAACCCTCCCTTTCTACTAGTTCCTTCCTTGCTGTCTACAGACATGCCAAAGTCTCCCCTTCTTGAGACTCAAGCCACCATCCTGTATCTCTTTTTATCCCAGTCAACCTGTTAGAAATCAATATCTACACCATTGCTTTTGCTTTTCACTCATTTCTGAACCTTTTACAATCTAGCTTCCCACCTCATCACTCAAACTGTTCTCTTGAAAGTTACCGATGATCTCTTAATAACCTTGTCTGATGGCTTTTCTCCGTCCATATCCCTCTCAACCTCCTTCAAGCTTGTGACTCTATTGAACAATCTCTGCTCCCACACTGACTCTGGGCAAGTCAGTCTCACTTTCCTCATCTGCAAAATGGGAACAGTAGGTAGTAGGAATGATAACTCACAAAATTGTGACTCTTTTCTGGGCTCGTGACACTGATCTCTTGCTTCTCTGTGTGTTTGATTTCTCCTTTTAAGTCTCCTTTATTGGTCCATCTTCCATATAACATCCTTTAACTCTAGGTGGACCCTAAAACTATGCTGGGTCCTTGTCTATTCTCTTTCTACACTCTCTTGGAGAGCGTATCAGCTCCTCCAGATGTAAGTACCATCATCTCTATGCAGTGATTCGCAAACCAGCCCTTGTCTCTCTCCTGAGATCTGCTCATTTCTAACTGGATGCCCGTAGGCATCTTAAATGCAACATGACCACAAATGAACTCATTCTTTCATCATCTCCCCCATTCAGCTGGTAAGGGTACCGCAATCCTTTTCACCACTCAGGTTGGCATTATGCTTGGCTCCTCACTCTTCCTCACCCCACATATTCAAATCCATCACAAAATCTTATCGTTTCTACCTGCACAATATCTCAAAGATGAACCCTTCTCTCTATTCACACGATCAACACCTTCATTCAGATTTTTATCCCCTCTCACCCTTTTGGTTCATCTTCCTCTCTCAAGTCTCTCCCTCTCCAATTCATTCTCCAAACATTTCCCTAATGTATGGGTTTTACTAGGTCACTCTCTCTCACTCAATACACTTCAACAGCTCCCTGTCTCTACAATTAAGTATCAGTTCCTCTGCTTAGTTTTTATAGCTCTTCACAACCTTGCCCAGCCTATATTTCCAACCTTTTAAACACATTATCCATAGTCCATTCAAACTGGCTTTCTTACTGTTCCTCACAAAAACGTTCTTTCTCTTACTCTCATACCTTTGTACAGCCTATCCTCCACGGTTGCCATTGTACCACAGTTCTGCCTCTGAGAATTCTCTTGTTTCCTTCTAAACCCTGTTCACCTCACATCTTCTCCAGGAAACCTTTCCTGATATACTTATTATTCAAATGCAGTTGTCTTGAAGGGAAGTCATAATCCTTTTCCCATTTGTATCCTTAGTGCCTGGCACAGCACACAGTAAGTGACAAATACTTGTTCATTGGCTGACTGATTGAAAGAAGCAAAGATCTTAGGATTTCTGAGGAAATCGCTGTAAACCAATCTTAAGAAAAAGGAGAGGGAGGGAATAAGCATTTACTAAGTACCTATGACTGATGTGCCAGGCACTGTAACCAATGTTATTCTGTTTGATCCTCACAACAATCTTGTGAATTGTACTACTACTACTACTATTTCCATTTTGCAGATGAAGAAAGTGAAGCTGAGATATTGCCCAGAGTCATACAGTGAGTGATTCCGATCTTCCTGCGCCACTCCCCTCTCCAACCCTGGTGCTCTGTGGATCAGGGTGCCCCACTCCTCCCGCATTAATATTTATACATACAACTATGCCCCTAAGAAGCCCCAAATGTCTACTTACTGAGGTCAAAAACATGCTGCCTGAAAGCATCCATCCACTTGTGAAGCTCTTCCACATTATCAGCGGCGAATGTCTGTGTGACTGCCTTACCAGCCATAAGGTTGATCACAAAGAAGCGATTCGCTCTTTTCTTGGGATCTTTATCCATTGCTCGGATTCTGGTTTCCTAAAAGTTCAGATAAAACACTAATAATCCACCTCAAAGACTATAGTGTTCGGTTGGCCAGCTGCCCAGGACACAATGATAAATCTGACTGCTGATCAGTTCAGGCCTAAAAGGAGTCGATGCTAGGACTGATTTTCAATATTCAAACTTCCAACTCCTATCAAGAATGCAGTTTTTCCATAGAGAGCCTAGTTGGCTCTCTATACTAACTGAGCTCCATTCCATGAGATGAAAATTCAGCCATTGTTTGAATCTTTCTTGGCTTTTGAGGGGAATATGGGGGGAGACTTTTATTTACAGCTCTTACCTTGAGTAATGAAACAAAAGGCACATATGATAACTGTAAAGCAGAGTATACATTGTCTCTACTCCCAAGAGTAATAAAATGGAAAAAAATCAGTAAAATATGCCTCATTCTAACATTTATGCTAAAAACCAGAAGGATCAGTTGAGACATGGTAAGGACAATAGAGATTCTACTGTAGTGAGATGTTGTGAGGGTTTCCTCATTAACATTTATTTTATATCTACCATTCATTTATAAAGCTCATAGCTAAAGGTCTATAAAGCGAGATTATTCCCATAAGATGTTCAAATTCAATTTTTTGAATGCTGGAAAGCATTTTAAAAAGCTAGATCCAAGTCCCTGAAAAGACAATAATTCTATTGGGCCTGATTTGCTCATAGAAAGAGGAGAGTCATGGGGCTGCCTGTTGTTAGACAAGGTATGTCTGAAAGTGAGTGGGAAGAGGGCTCCCCCCAGTTACTGGGGGAACCCACCCTGCTACCAAAATGGCATAATTATATAATTAGGTACATTCAAAAATGGTTAAGGGGAAAGACCTCAGACAGCAGTGACTTTAAAAGTCACCTTAACTTGGGGAGTCATAAGCATAATGAAGGAGGGCCATGACCTCTGTGCTGTTCAATTTTTAAAACTTGTTTTTTGATATCTTTGTTTTTTACATCGCCTAAACTTCCTATTTCTTTTCCCCTTCTCCTTGAGAGTCATCCCATTGAATAATTAAAATAAAAAAGCCCTCCCCCAAAGTGATCAATAGATTGAAAAAAAAATTTGACATAGTATGTCGTGTTTGACACCCATGGATCCCTGCCTCTGCCCTCCCCTACCTCTGCAAAGCTTTCTGTTCTCTTTGGTGCCTGGCTTGTTCCTTGGCTTTTTGCATCAATTCCTACCCCACCAATCTCTTTAAATTCTAGTGCCTTCCCTCCCAAATTCTATTTATCCTATACATAGTTCACTTTGTATATATTTGTTTGCATGTTGCCTTCCCCATTACACAGCAAGGTCCTTAAAGGCAAGAATCGTCTTTTGCCATGTTTTATGTCTCTACCTCTTAGCACACAATAGGCACTTAATAAATGTTCATCAAATGATTATTTTGTGGTGCTGCTTCTCTCCATTTACTGTGTTGTAGTCATTGTGGGTACATGGATATTTTGCTGTAGTTTTACCTTGCATTAGTTCATGGCTTTCCTTATATATGGAAAAACATCTATTATATATATAATAACTATTATATATATAATATAGTCATTCCTTTATATTCACACACTGCAGTTCACAGATCCCTTTCCCTAATGAGCATCTACTCTGTTCCAAGCTCTTTGTTACTACAAAAAGTGATACTATAAATATGTTGGTGTACTAGAGGATCTTGGAATCTGAGTTTTAAAGGCCATGCATATTTCAGTCACTTTATTTGTATAATTTCAAATTGCTTTCCAAAGTGGTAAACTAATTTGCTGCTCCACGAATGCTTATCTTTTGACATCCCCTCTAGCATTGACTACTCCCACCTTGGCTGGGTGGGAGGTGAAACTCCAGGGTTGTTTTGATTCACATTTCTCTTATAATGAGTGAACTGGAGCTTCTTTCAGGTGGTTGAAATCTCCTTTTAAGGACAGTTTATTCATATCCTTGGACCATTTATCTTCCGAGGAATGGCTTTTTGTTAGTTGTCCAAAAGTCTTGGATAACAAACTTTTATCTAAGAATTTAATACAAACGCTCTCTCCCCCATCTGACTGATTTTCTTCTTTACCTGGATGTTTGGTTTTATTTGTGCAGAAGCTTTACAATTGCATTTTATCAAAATTATCTATTTTATCTTTTGTATTTGGCTCTATCTCTTGCCTGGCTAAGAATATATCTCTTAATCATAACTTGGAAGACAGCAATCTTTAATATTCATGTCCATTTTGAATCATTGTAGAATATGGCATAAAACGTTGGTCTAACTTTGACTGGATTGCTGTTCTTATCAATTAGTGAGTTCTTTTCTAAGTAATTAATGTTTTCAGGTTTATCATATACCTGGTGATTTATTATGTTCCATTATTTCCAATTTTCCCTTGTTTATTCCATATCACTGATTTATTCCCATGTAGTTTAAATGGACAACAAAGGGTTTTGATGCCTGCTGCTATATAATACACTTTGAGGAATGGAAGTGTCGTTTCTTTCATTCTTACCTTTTTCCTTATTTCTTTTTATAATCCATATCTTTGTTCCTTTAAATAGTTTTTCTCTTATTGGGTTCTATAAAATATCCCTTTGAGAGCATTAAAACTGCAAATCAAGTCTGGAAGTATTTCCATTTTTATTCTATTGACATGGATTAGCCATAAGCACTAAATATACTTTCAATGGTTTACATGGTTCCTTTGTAACTGAGCCTACACAAGTTTTGAGTGTACAATTTTACTTCTTCCACATTTTATCAATGCTGCAGATAAAGGCCCACATGGAATGTCTTTGCATATGCATGATGTGGAGAAGGAAAAGCTACACTCTGGATGACAGAAGCAAGATCTGTTGTTTCTCTACAGAGTAATGCCTTGACCTGCATGTGTATTGGATTTAAGTAAGGCAGAGCTCACTCTCCTCCAGAAGCAAGATCTAAAAAGATTCTAACATTCTAAAATGATGTGCCCTGTCCAAGATGCAACCAAAAGTCAACTATAAAGACAAGTTGATTTTGCTAAAACACAGCCAGGAAAAAGATTGGCTGGAATTGGTTTGTTAAACATCTTAAAAACAGTTTGTATTTTATCCTAGAGGCAGCCCCTGAAACTTCTTGGACAGGAGACTGATATGTCCAGATCTAGTCTTGAAGAAGCATTTGACCCCTGTAGTCGGGGACAGACTGGAATGAGGAAGCAGGCTCGGGGCAGAGAGATCAAACAGGAGGCCCATGCAATCATCCAGACGAGAAATAAAGATGGTCTCAATAGGTGATGGGCTGATGAGTAGAGATAAGGATGGACATGGCAAGACTTTAGACATAATAAAGGGAGAGCAAGGTATCATGGGTAACAGCAAGGTTACAAATCGAGAAGATGGGGGTCGGGGGAGACGATTTTGATGATGTTGAAGGCTAACAGATTCTGAAATGTGCCCTAATTATTTCCTCCCTTCCTCTGGAGTAAATAATTCCTTTTCTTTCCCTTCAAATATTTATCTCTGTACACTTTCATAAAAGAAAGATCATTCACAGTTTAGAAGGAAAACCTTTAAAAATCAGACATTGGATAACGGTAAAATAGTTAGAAGCAAGTATAAAACTAATACAAGTAAGCTAAGAAGGGAAGAGGTTGAGGCTTGTATCAAATCCATAATCAATCAATAAACATTATTGAGGTCTACTGAGACCTACTAGGTCTTAGGCACAGAAAAGACAGTCCCTACCTTCAAGGAACTCACAGGATATCAAGATCTGATAAAGAAAATGAAGAAATGTGACCAAAAGCTATTTGCTAGTAGACAGTATGGCTAATAAGAGGACACACAATTCTCAAAAGAATTGTGAAGTATTCACAGCCAGATGAAAGAATGTTCCAGATCAGTAAGAGTAAGAGAAAATTGCAAATGAATACAACTCCTAAGTTTTACCTCATACCCAGAAAAGCAGATAAACAATGGGAATAATTAATGATGGAGGAGTGGTGGAAATACAGGTACACTAACGCATTGTCAAACTTTATGGGATGCAGTCTGAGATAATGCAAATAAAGAGATTCCACTGTGAAACATATACCTTACCCAAGGAAGTCAGTGCATGACCAAAAGTAAAAAGGACTATATAGACACACCAAAATATTTTCAGCATTTTTGTAGCAACAAAAAATAGGAAACAGGCAGATGCCCAGCAATTAAAAAACATGTTAATACACTGTGGTACAAGAATTTAATGGAATATTATTGTGCTGAAAGAAATGACAAATACAATAATAATAAGTGAATTCTACCAAACATTTAGAGATCAACTAATTGTAATATTAAATAAATTATTTGGAATAATAGGCAAAGAATGAGACCTATCAAAAAATTATGGTGCCATTACTTAAACCAGGAAGAGCTAAGACAAGCAATTTCATTAATTATATGAATGCAAAAATTCTAAATAAAATGCTAGTTAGGAGACTATAACAGTGTATCACAAAATTCTACATTTTGACCAAGTGGGATTTATACCGGAAATGCAAGGATGGCTTAACATAAGGAAAACTACTCACATGATAGGTTATATCAATAACAGAAGTAACAAAAAACCACGCAGAAAAGGCTTTTGACAAAATACAACACTAATTCCTTTTAAATAATACTCAAAAGCATAGGGATAAATGGTTTTATCCTTAAAATGATAAGAAGCATCTGTTTAAAACCATCAGCAAGCATTATCTGTAAAAGGGATAAGCTAGAAGTTTTTCCAATAAGATCAGGAGTGAAACAAGAATGCTCTATCACCAATATTACTTAATATCCTACTAGAAATGCTAGCTATGACAATAAAACAAGAAAAAGAAATCGAAGGAATCAAAATGGGCAATGAGGAAACAAAACTATCTCTTTGAAGATGATATGATGGTCTACTTAGAGAACCCTAGATATACTTGGAAAATCTAAAAAAAAACTAGAGTAGGATATAAGATAAACCAGCATAAATCATTAGCATTTATACATATCACTTATAAAACCATAGTTAAAGACATCCCATTTAAAATAACCATAACAATATCTGGGAGTATATCTGTCATGACAAACCCAGGAACTACACATGCATAATTATAAAACATATTTTATACAAATAAAGTCAAATTTAAATAATTTGAGAAATATTAATGCTCATATTAATTATTATTAATTATTGGCAGAGCCAATATAATACAAATGGCCATTTTACCTAAACTAATCTATTTAATGCCAAAAAATTATTTTACTGGGCTAGAAAAAATAATAATTCATTTAGACGAACAAAAAGTTAAGAATATCAAAGGAATTAATGGAAAAAAAAAGAAGGTTTAGCAGTACCAGATTTTAAACCATATGATAAGGCAATAATTATCAAAATTTTCTAGTACTAAGAAAAGAAAAATAGATCAATGGAACAGAGCAGATATACAATACACAGCACTAAATGACTGTAATAACCTTATGTTTGACAAATGTTAAGATTTAAGTTTTGGGACTAAGAATCCACCATTTTGGTAAGAATTGTTGGGAAAACTGGAAAGCAGTCTGGCAGAAAGTTGGGTATAGATCAATATCCTACAAGATTTACCAAGCTAAAGTCTAAACAGATACAAGACCTAGATATAAAGGGAAATACCATAAGAACATAAAATATGCCTATCAAGTGAGGAATGACTAGACAAGCTGTGGAATATGATTGTGATATATTCCATCACAATCATATCCCACAGTTTGTTATTATGCTATAAGAAATGACAAATAGGTGGATTTGAGAAAAATTTGGAACTGATGCAAAGTGAAGTGAATGATAAAGAATTCTGAGTGGTTTAGTTATACAACGATATCCAAGACAATTCCACGGCACTCATGATGTAGCACACCATTGGCCTCCAGAAAAAAGAACTGATATTGAGTACAGGCTGAAACATGCTATTTTTTGCTTTCATTCCTTTTTTTTAATTCAAATATTCTCGTACGAACATTTATTAAGCATCTACTATGCGCTCGGCAGTGAGAGTACTACGAAAGGCAAAAGACAGTCCTTGTTCTCAAAAAGCTCCCGCTTTAATGGAGGGGACAACATGTTAACAACTGTGTACAAACAAGGCACATTCAGGATATAGTGCATGAACAATAAAGGGTGTGCAAGATTTCCAACTAAGAGGACAAGCTCTGAGACAGAAATAAGAAGGGAACAGGTTTCACCATTTTAAAATATGACATTTTAGGGAATAAGATGTGTTAGAAAGGCCTCCAACTCAAGAATTTTACATCTGAGGGCAGAACTGAACTGGTTAACTCAGAAGTGCCCGAAAGTCATGTCTTCTTTAGGCCTTTTTTTTCCTTCTAAATCCTTACTGGCCTAAGAACATTTTATTTTACCTTGTTGAAAGACACTACCATAGTGGGTTCTATTTTAGCGTCAATTTCTTCTGGGCTGTAATAGCAGAAGAGTTGGCCACCTCTCAGCACACAGTAGAACCTTGTCCAGATAATCAGGCCTTTGACTGTTAGCTGAGGAAGAAATAATCAACAAATTAGCAACTCAGTTTTACTAATTTTAATAAAATTTTGAAATTTTCCAATTTTACCCTGTTTCTGTATTATGAAATCAACAAGAGATTTTCCTTTTAATTCCCTATGAAGTAAATCAATTTCCTGAGATCAAAAAGCAAGTTAGCTTCAGGGAATTAAAGTCTCAAATTCATAAAGAATCTAGACTAAAAAAGAAAGAAAAAAATACCACAGAGCTACTCCCCACACAAAATCATAATCAGTACATTGTTCTAGGAGATCTTTCACCAAATGAATCAAGTCTATTAAAAATTAGTGTTCCAAACACAGTGGCAATCTATCAAATGACCTGGAAAAAATTAGAAAAATAAGTTGGTGATTTTAAAAATCTTTTTTTGCCACACTTTGCTGGGAACACTGCAAATGTCAACTACTCAGTAAGAATGCAAATTTTCCTTTCTTCTAATAATGGAATCTCTCTTGGAAAAAAAGCTATTGATTCACTATAGTCCATAATGAATTATTTACTGGATGGAAATAACTATTTATGGTTATAAATAAATCAGTAGTAGGTGGCAGAGAGGCAGATTTGGAAGCCCAGAGGCCTTAACAGTGCCAAAATCTCATCTCTGCCAATAACTCAAGGTGTCAAGCATTTCCCCCTCCCCAAATCAGGAATTCACAAGTAGGGGCTTTCTGTTGTTACTGAACATTCAGCACAGTTATAGCTTGGATGGGGGAAAACGGGGGAAGAGTCCCTTATACAGCAAATGTTCTCCCTCTGCCCAAACCCTCCCTTCCTCTTCCCACAGATAAGCATAGACACCAGGAGTTTTAGATGATTTGTTTGTCCCAGACCCTTTGGGCAATCTACGACCTCTTCTCAGAATAATGTTTTTGAATGCATAAAATACATAGGATGACACAGGAAGCCAATTAACATTGAAACTGTCACAAATTTTTTTTTAAGTTCATGGACCTATAACCCATGCATGCACACATGTATATGCACCTCCACATCCTTTATAGTAGTCATGGCACTCAGAGAAGTAGAGGTGAGTACCATCTTCATACTGATCATCTCCTCATCCCCCAGATATTCAAGGCAACTGAGCACCTTCCCAAGCCCCACCAGAGCCAAGCTCTGGACCAGACTACAATCCTGAGTCAGAGTCCTACAAAAACCTCTTAAGCTTTCATTCTATGTTCCCTAGTAAACCCAATTCCAACAAAGATCTTTTTGGTTCACATAATGAGTATGTAAGCTTACCAGCACTGGTCTAATGATTGACCAAATTTAGACATAACACCTTAATAACCCCATAAACTCTGATATTCCATAACAGACTTTTCCCTATTGGAAGAAGACCAGAGAGCAACATCAGGATACACAGACTTAATTGGGTATAATATTTTCTAATACTTCAAACAGACATTCACTACTGCTAAAGGATATGTAAAAACATTCAAACCTGCTGATTAAGAAATCCTTTGAATGCATCTTCAGCCATGCAAGCTGGCTGAGCAACTAATCGACAGCACATGTTGCCATACAAGGGAAGCCAAAATGATGACTCTTCTGTTTAAAAGAAAAAAAAAAATCAGGAGGAGAAAATCACAACCATTGTGTAGTGATAGAAACTCGTTTAAGACAGTTACAAAATCCATTTTAATTTTGTGATATTTTATCTTTGTATAACAATAGGTTTTAAAATTCATTTTTAGCATTATAAGCTGTTTGACTGTTTATTATTCCAGTGTTGTCTGGGGCTCATTCCACATAGAATACCAATGGCATGATCAGATCCAAACAAACGCTAGAATAAATCCAGGAGATCAGGATGAAATTTGTGGGCTTGGTCAGCAGGGCCACAAGAAAGAAGCAGTATTAACAGCATTTATCCTGTATTCCTCATGCTGAAATAAACAAAGGACTTTGCTAGGTGACCTTTTTTTTGCTGCTTATAAGTCAATAAAAAGGGGTTGGTCTACTGGTACATCACACTTCGTTTACTGGACATGTCCCAAGAAGTTGCTAGGGAGAAGCCGACTTCTCTATGTTAAATACTATTTTTCTAACGGGTTTATATTATGAAAATTAGTTAGGTTTCCCTTTTTAAAAAGTGACTCCCAAATAATAATATCATACCTAAGGCTATAGTAAAACTTTCAAATATTAACTTTAAAAGAAAAATTGCTTGGTGTTAGAATATTAATAACACTATAAATATGAATGCTCAGTAACCAGAATTCAGTCTGCTGTTTGGTTGAGTTTGGTTGGTTTGCAGGGCTTAAAGGAAAAAGAACAATGACTTAGTTTAACTAAACAGAACAGAGTCAATGGAAAAACCACGGTGCCTTTTGATCAAAGCCCTTTTCCAACATGACACAGCAGGGTAATACACCACCACTTCTCTTGGGCTTCTGAGAGACCTGGCTTCTCAGCAGTCTGTGAAAGTGCCAGGTTTTCAGAACGAATGGGAATCTCATACCTATCGAAATGGGAAAAGTGATGAAAAACAATGAAAGTTAATGCCAGTGGCATTGTGGAGAAACAAACTTATTTCTTCACTACTGACTCAAATAGGTTCAAATGTGTTGAACTTTTTGGGAAAACAAGTTAAGACAACAGGTATTTGCTAAGCATGTGCTAATGTGAAATTTGAGAGGCAATATAATGAGGGCTAAGAAGTCCCAGGCTGAAGTCCTTGCCCCATCCATGCAGGCTCTGTGACCATGGGCAAGTTATCAAACGTTTCAGTGACCCAGACACTCTCTAAGAGCCTAATTTAGAAGTTAGTCTGGATTGGTGGAGGGAATTTGAATACTGGGTGTTCTTTATGTGAGTGAAATCATAGGTCTTAACCAAAGACCCACATCTAGCCTCTCAAGAAAAAAAATTTTGTAGGACATTTGGCTAGGTAATGGTGGGTTATATTGTCTTGGAATAACTTGGCAGTACAAAGTCCAGGTTATAAAAGGAATCATATTCTTCGATCTAATAATGGCATTTTAGGGAACGTACCCTGAAAGAATTATCCAGAACAAAGAACTATCAGTGTATCAAGATTTTCACAGAAGCACTGCCATTGTTAAAAATGGGAATCTATCCAAGGTCAACAGGAGGGGAATATTTTTAAAACTGTGCTATCTTAACTATAGAAGCAATAAGTATTTATTAATCACTTAATATGTGCCAGGCACTGTGCTCAGTGTTAGGGATAGAAACTTTGCTTGCAATGGAAGGGATGATTAAGACTGACAACAGGAAGGGCAGACCCGCTCCATTGGGAGTTTGCTTCTGATTTCTCTGCCAAGGAGAATCACTACTGCACTGGAAATGACAGAATGAAAATGATTAAAAGGGAGTTGATGCCCAAGATAAGAAGAGAACGAGAGAGTATCCAGCTGCCCTTGATGAAGTCAATTCAGTCATCCCAGAAGAACCCCACGCTCAGGTCCTGAGAGAACTGGCCAATGGGATGGCCAAGACTGTCAACTGAGGAAGGAAAGATCCCAGAGAGCAGGAGAGGTGCCACATGGTTGGCCTAGTTTCCAGTTTGCAAACTGGAGCCCATAACCTTGACTCCGACTCCTGGGAAAATTCCCCAAAGCATCATTATCTAGAAAGGGAAACCATAATTACAAAGAAAAGGCCACACAGCTTGATCTAGAACAGATCATGCCACACTAGCCTCATTTCCTCTTTTTTTGGACATGACTACAAAAGTAGGAGATGAGGCAAATGCTGTGGATGCAATTTACCTGGATTTTAACAAAGCTTTTGATAAAACTGCTATTCTGATGCAGATGGGGAGATGGAGAGTACATGATAACATCATTAGATGAACTCAAAACCATGGACCCAAGCAGTCATTACTGATTCCCAGTCCATGTGGCAAAAGGTCTCCACCGGAGGGCCTGAGGCACCTGTGCCTGATTGCGTGTAGTTGACCATTTCTGGCAAAGACTAGGATAAAGGGAGAGCTGAATGATATGCTTATCCAATTTGCAGAGAACATAAAAATGGAAGAATGGGCAATACACTGGCTGAGAGGATCTGAATCTAAAAAGTTCTTGACAGGTTTGACACTGAACTGAAACTAATAAAAGGATGTTCAATAGGAATTTGTATAAATTTTTATACGAGAGCAAGCATAAAATGAAGTGGCATAGTTGGGCAGTGGTTCTGAGAAAGATCTGGGGGGCTGATTGGACAACAAGCTTAATGAAATCTTCAGAGTGATATGGAACAGCCAAAAGGTCTAAGGTAATGCTGGACTGCAATAACAGGAAAAGATTCCAGGACAAAGGACATAGTGGTAGATCCTCATCAAACCACACATGGAAGACTATATTCACTTCCTGGCACCACTGTTTAAGGAGAGCACACATAAACTAGAGAGTTTCCAGAGGCAGACTGGCAAAGGGCCTTGAGTCCATGACACACAAGAACTGTTTCAAGGAACTGGGTCTATTTATCCTTGAGAAGACTCCAAGGGAGATTTGTTCTGGTTGGCCCAAAGGACAAGTTAAGAACAAGTGATGTAGGTGGCAAAGAAGACAACACAGACTCCATGTCAGAAAAAATTTCCTAACAATTAGTGCTATCCAAAATGAAATGGAGGGCTTCAAGCAGAGGCTGGACAGCCACTTGTGGGATATGTTATAAGGGGAATCTCATATATGTATGCACATGAAAAAGCAAGAGCAATGCCTGACCTCAAGGACCTTACATTCTAATGGAATGGAATGCAACACTATATAAATATGAGGAATAAAGCTAAAAAAACTTTGGGGAAATAATGCAAATTGACAAAAGCAAACCCAAGAGAACAGGGCATACAATGGCTGTACTCTCAGAAGAGGGAAAATAAAGGAGAATGAATGGACAAAGAAGTATTCCTGAAGAGCCCAAGAGGGAGGAGTGAAGGCCACCCAACTGGGGCAACAATTCCCAGGAATAGTTGGGACTTGCCCCCTTCCCCCCACATTTGTAACTTGGAGAATGCCTGCATTTAGAGCCTATATAACATTCTGAGCCAGCATGGTCTGGAAGTTAGAAGGATCTGGGGTACAATCCAACCTAACTTCTCAGTGTCCTTGACCAATGATGTCAAACCTCAATAGAGACAGGGGGTCACAAATCTGTACCTAAGGGTCCCTGCAGGATGCAAATTGACTTCAGTTCTAAAATGTAATATGAACTATGTTTATTGTATTTTTTGTTATTTTGTTAAATATCCCCCCATACATTTTAATCTGTTTCAGGCTGCACTGGAAGGTTGCAGACAATATATCAACCTGCAATAATTGAGGGAGTTTTCCCCCTGGAATTTTCCCATATCAACCAATGAAAGAACAGGTCTTGTTTGTACCCTTATCCAGTTTCCTAGGAATACTGGCTGCCACATTCAATGTCTAAAATCAACTCCCTTAGAAGAACTTGAGAAGGAATATTTATTCTTTATGTCCCTTAAAATACTCTGTTGGCACATTATTATTGCAAAGTTATTAAAGTCTTCAAGAATATCATGGAGTATTTAAAACACAAACACAAAACAGATTATTATTATTTTAGTGTTTTTGCTGAATTAATTGCTTTGATTAAATTTTTAATCCTGAAATATACCAAAATTTACACCGAACAATGCTGTAACTGATCTAGTTGATCCAATAGAACATAAGCTACTTGGAACGCAGAGAGAGCTTTCCATTTTTGTCATAATATCCCCAATAGTTAGTACAGGGGTCCGTAGCACGGCCTAAATAAATGGTTGCTGAATATAACAAAGTAATAAGAATGGACCTAGTCCTCTAGTAATCTAAAATAAAAAGATCCTCTCATAAAAACAAACCTGGCAGCCTAGAAAATCCTGTTTCTAGGAAAGTGGATGGCTGAGACTGATTTTCTCAAAAAGGAGGAGGAGTGTTTTTATCAATTTTTTTCCCTTGATACCACAGCTGGATTATCAAGTTGGAAAAACAAAATGGTGGCCATTCCTACTTATTTTCAAGTTTGGGGACAATGGGTGGAATCAACTCCACTAATTTTGTATTTCATGGTATCCCAGCATTGTGTCCAATATTTACCATACCAGATCCTAACAGACAAGGAATTTAAACATTAAATTAGATGAGACCATGATAGCTGTTTTTGAGTTTGGATGGCTTCCTTGGAAAGCTGACAATGCAAAAAAAATATTATTCTGTTCCAGAGATATTTTCTCATCAGAACCTGAACATGAAGCATTAATCAGAGTATGGTCATTCTATTTGAAAAGTGAGCTTTACTCATTAAACCACTATTGTGTTGATTTTTTTGCCTCATTCATGAACTCCGTTCTATTAAAAATTTTAAAAAGAAATAAAATTACCTTTCAAAATCAGTTTTTTTTTCCACCTTCAATAGAGACCCTCTAAGGGAAGGATCAGGGCTATCCAACATACCTTCTGTAAGCCTCCTAATTCCCGCGCTCCTCCTCTTCCCTCCCTCCATTTTCCTCCAAAGCTGAGCAGATATGAGATGATGGATATTTCCTTCTACTCAGCTGTCCCCTGTCATCTTTCTTTTGCTACTGCCCACAAGATCCTCAAGAAGTACTAGGAAAGGAAGGTTAGACCTAGTCCTGTCCCCTTGAATTCGACACAGGCATATCTGTGTCCTACCACCAGAGGGGGTGAGTGCTTCAGTTTGAAGTCTGTTGGCAGAATCTCCATTTGCCCCTCACGCTGCCCAAGGTACTGCAATGGGTTTGTCTATTTCATAAGAGGGGAAATGGCCCTTAACATCTTCCTCCTGGCTCACACCGTGATGAGAATATCTCAGACAAACACTCCCATCCCTTCCCACCCCATTCTTCAATTACTCTGTCCCTGGAAAGCGCTAAGAGGAAAGAAACTCAAGTCTGAAGGCCAGTTTGAGACCACAGTATCAATAGTGGTCATGTACACAAAACCACTGACAGACTGAAAACAACACAACAGATGCATTTGAGAGAAACATTAACATGTTTCTCTCAAAATGTGAGCATTGCATTTAGTTATCTGTATTTTTTATGAAACTAAACAGACTTACCATTTCCAGTAATAGTAAGAGTATGGGTCCTGAAACTGTCATGGGTATTTTCCAGGGTCAGAGTAGCATGGGCCAGCAAATTGTACTTTATGCCCCTAATAGTAAGAAACAAATTTTAAATAAATATTTCAGAACAGGTCCCAATTTCAGAGATAAAACACTGCATACATAGGAAGACAGATGACGGGGGGGGGGGGGGGTAGTGGTGTGTGTGGGGGTGTCTGATCCCATTCCAGTCAATACTTATTAACAACATGTATGTTACAGTGTAGTATGCTTATTTCCCTTCTGCGTTTTTAAGTTATGTTTACAAATTATTTGGAAAATTCTCTATAAAAATACACAAGTATGCAAACATATAACCACACAGATAAATATATTTCTTTGGAACATTTACTCAGACAACTTAATTTTTCTTTTCCTAACATTTAATTAGTTCAAAGTTTTGGGCTCTCCTCCATGGCATGAGATGGTTGGGTAACTTGTTTTTAAATCCAATAGTTGTTTTCTTAATTTTTGTCTTCGGCATTTTGCTATGTGCTAAAATAGCACCCTTGTTAAAGCTTGTAGGAATTATAGCAATCAATTTCATCATATTGCACTGAGAACACTCATATAAAATTGATGAGAAAAGGAAGTTAATTTTCCTGCTTTTTATTTGTACCAATTTTAAAAAATAATCAAGTTTTAATGGAGAAGAAGCTAACATCAGCACCGTGAAGACCTGGGTCCAAGTCCTGTTCATGTCACATTCTGGATGTGTGACCCTGGGCAACTCACTGAACTTAGCTGCCACCAGCAACTAAGACTGTATGTTGTAAAGTAGGTATCAAACTGCATCAGTAGATGTAATTTCTTCACCATTTTCTAGAAACATATTTATTAATAGTCTTTCATGAACACTTTGATTTTTTTTTTTAAGGATAATGACATTTGGGATTACCTTTGGCTTAAGAATAATCAAAGGTATAGAACTAATCAGCGCAGAATTAGTTTTCTCCAGTGATGTCCAAGAATGGCATGATACTGCTATAGAGTGTTATAATAATGCTAGTGTTGAGGGCCAAACATAATATTTGTGGCCACTGTGCATATTTCTACATTAGGTATGTGTGGGAAGATGGCATAAATAGGACAGTCAGTAAAAAGTGAATGCAAATAAAACTGTCCACAAAACAAGGATTGGTAACCACATTGAGATGGGTTCTTCTTCCACGGATGAGGCTCACAAAATCAGTCAATGTTTTTTCAGAATTGCCATATCCCCCACAGCAGCCTTCCTGGTGAGGAAGAGGTCTGGTTCTGACTGGCCATATAGTCCATACTTAAAAACCAGAAAGATATGTGGTAGAATCTCTGCTCCCCTGGCATAGACTTTAAGAACTGAGAGTCCCACCATGCCACAACGAGGCAAGGAAGGTCATCCAAGAGGATGGAACTAAAGTCAATCTTTTGCCAAAGTAAATAATTAAAAACAAATTAAATGTCCATTAATTAGGGAATGGTGAAACAAAGGATGTGAGTGTATTTTAAGAAATGATGACTAAGAAAAATTCAGAGAAATTTGAGAAGACTTAGATGACCTGATGGAGAATCTGGAAAACAACTTACACAATAATTGTATCAATGAAAATGAGTAAAAAAAAGTCATTACAAGAAAGAAATTGAACACTGCAATCACAATGACCAAGCTTATCCCCAAGAAAGAGACATGACATCTCAGGGAATGTACCTGTTTTCCCTTTGAAGATGCAGGGAACCAGGGCTTTGGATTGCACAGAAAGCCACTCCCAAATGGGTAGGTTAGTTTGGTTGAACTGCTTTTTTGTTCTTTTATTTTGTTCATTGTTAGAATGATGGTTCAATGGGTGGGGCCAGGGACTGCACCCAACAAATTATTTCAATAAAATCAGAGGACAATAAACCTTCTGAAATCTTTTTAGAAATCTCAAGTTATGCCAAAACAACTCTTGCTATGTGATTTCTAATGTAAACATTCAGTCCTTCTTTCTTAATCTATTTCTTAATCTGAAAGCAGCATATGAAATGGCACTTAGAGAAAACTCCCCAAAAGAGGAAGTAGACATTCATATACCATTGGTAGAGCTGTGACTTTCTAGGAAATAATTTGAAATTTTGCAAGAAAAACTATTAAGGTGGTCATATTCTTTGACCTAGCAATCTCAATACTAAGTATATAGGGAGGGGGGAGGAAAGAAGCAACTATTAAGTGCCCACTATGTGCCAGGCATTGTGCTAAGTGCTTTACAAATATTATCTAATCCCCCAAGGAAGTCAAAGACAAGAGAAAAGATCCCACATAAAGCGAAATTATGGTAGATAAAAAAACTGCAAACAAAGTGAGTGCCCATCAGCTGGCAAATGGATGAATAAACTGTAGCCTATGAATGATTATAGTAAAGATAAGAAGTGCAGCAAGACTTCCCTGAATTGATGTAGTTTGATATAAACAGAACCAGAGGAATATTCTATTCAGTGACTGACTAAAATAATTTAAACAAAAGCACTAAGAGGCAGCAGAGCTATGATTAATTACAATGACCAATCCAGAACTGAGGAGGAAACACACAGGAGCATAGAACGACAGAACTGGAGACCTAGGACAGATGGTGCATTGTTTTGACATGGTTCAAGTTATTCTGGAAAAAGCTCTCCCACACGGCAGCAATCTAACCTTTCCCACACCCCCAGGCAGCCCAATCCGCTTCAAATATTAGGACACTTTGCTAAATTAAACCTAAATATGCCTTGTGGCTTTTTACCAGTTGTTTCTAGTGTGGCCCACTGGGGCTAAACAGAACCAGCTTATTCCTTCTTCCATATGACAGTCCCTCAGGTACTTGAAGACAACTATCAATTCTCTCCTGAGCCTACTTTTGTCAAAGCTAAACATCCCCAGCCCCTTTAACCAATCTTCATGGTGGGAATGCAAGGCCCTTCCCCCTCCTAGTGGGCCTTCTTTGGACACTCAGCATCTTATCAACACACTTCATATGATTTGCTTAGAATTGAACACAATACTCCAGATGTGAGAAACTGAAAGAGGTAAAGAACAAAGGCCCTGTGACCTCTTTCCTTCTCTTGATAGAGAGAGCCCAGGATCACACGTCACCGTGATGACTCATAGGCCCAGTGCTATTGAACCATGTACATCTCCTCCATCTTACATTTATAAAGTCAATTTCTTAATCCAAGTGTTACAATTTCCCCTGTTAACTTCCATCTTATTAGGTCTATGAGGATCCAGATTGTGTCATTCCTTACATTAACTATTATTCCTAGCTTTGCGCCTTCAAATTTAATAAGAATGTTATCTGTGCCTTTATATAATAGCACAAGGCCAAGCACAGTAAATCCCACTAGAGATACCTTTCTAAGCTGCCACTGCAGTAGTGATGATTACTCTCTGGGTCTATCCATTCGACCAATTCCAAATCCATCTATCAGCCCACGTCTCCATCTTTTCCATGAGAACAATATGAAAACACTTCAAACACTTCGTTAAAAATCTACACTATCTACCCCTCATCTATTGGTTTGGTAAGCCTAGAAGGAAAAAAGAAAGGAAAAGCATGAAGGGAGAGAGGGAAGATGGAAAGGAGAAAAGGAAGGAGGGAAGAGAGAAGGAAATGAAAGGGGAGAGGGAAGAAGAGGGGAGGGAAGGGAAGGGAAGGAGAGGACAGGAGAGGGAAGGGAAGGAGAGGGCAGAGAAGGGAAGGGAAGGAGAGGACAGGGGAGGGAAGGGAAGGAGAGGACAGGGGAGGGAAGGGAAGGGATTAGCCTCCTTGTTTTGATCGTGTTGTGGTGGCTGTTTTTAAGATTGCCACTTCCTTTTATAGAGGCTTATTAAGAAGATCTTTAATAATATACTTTCCCAGGAATTTAAGTTAAGCTCATTGATCTCTAGTTTATATTTTCTATTCTCCCATTTTCTGAAAACTGGGACAACGTTTGTCCCTCCCCAGGCCTTCAGTACTTCTGCTTTACTACCATGATTTCTCAAATATCAGCTAGCTGTTTGTTAATTACCCCTGCCATCTCTTCCAGGATCTAATCACGCACGCCCAAATGGCCTCTTATTTCCTTTCTCATGCTGTGTACCGGCTCCCGATGGGCCATTTTTAGTTATCATTTAGATAAATCAAGTACTGGTTCCTCTGCTTTGAATATAACCCTCCAGCAAATAATCTGGATAACTGAGGTTGCCCATCATTACTACATCATGCCAGTGAACCAACCTTGTCATCTGTTTCCTGAACTTGTCATGTTTTATTTTTAGCCAGGTGATCTCTAATGACCCCTAATGACAAAATTGCTTCCACATGCTGTTCCCCATCAGTTGATATCCAGTCCAATGGCCTCCATCATACTTTCTCTTTCTGGTTCCTAGAATTCCTGATATAACCAGACCTGCATAATTCACAGGGCTGCTGCTCCCCCTGGTAACTGTTCTGTTTCTTTCATGTAAGGAATACTGGTGGAGCTACATTCCTATCAAGGGTCTCTCTCATTCTCCCAAGCTGTCTGACACCCATTTCCTCTTGGTGCTTGTCAAGATATCAGAGGCCTCAGGTTTTATTTTGGAATCCTTTTCTGAACTGTTAACTCCTTTGACCTTTGGGGTCTCCAGCAGCTACTTTTCCTACATATCTTTCAATGGCCTCTAGACAGTGGTTTTCTCCTTCCTCCAGTGGTCCTTTGTATCTAAAAAGTCTTTTGATTACATTCGCAAGACTTCAGCAAGTGTGTCCTTTCAAGACTCTGCTAGGTGCATTCCTTTCCTCATCCTAGAAGAGGGGAGGTGGGCCCATGGAAACAGAACAAGAATAAGTTTTACCTAAATGTGTTTCTTTGTTCAAGGGAAGGTTCAGGGGGTGACTATGGGGGTTCAAAGGAAAATGACTGATGTAAAAAATATTTTTAGAAAAGGATGAGGCAAAAAACATGAGGCATTTTTTTAGGAAAGAAAATATTTTTAATCTATGATGCTGTTTTTACTTAGAGATAAGATTCTGGACATTTATAGGGACACTTTCAGGTTTACAAAGCACTTCACTTTTTGGTCTTCACATAAGCCCTCTGGGCTGCATACCAGATATCATCATCCCCATTTTACAGATGAGGAACCTGAATCACACAGGCTATAAATGTCAGAGGCCATATTTAAAATTAGGACTTTCTTGAATCTAAAGCCAATATATTTTCCTCTCTTAACACCCATGTTGCTTCTCTTTGTTAATGCCTCATAATAATTCAATCTCTTTCAGGAAGCTTCAATGCTTTTCATAGCAGTGAAGTATTTTAATAAAAATTCATCTTGCTCTTCCTCTACTCCTTATCATGGCTTGGAAGTGACCCTAAGTATTTCAAAGATACATCAAATGAAGCTTTAAAGGGCACCCCCCCCCAAATGTGGAAAATGGTCCAGCCTAGCTGGGGTAGAAGAAGATACTCATGCCAGGTTTGCCACCAGGGATATGGGAGGAAGGCACAATAATTCACGAAAACCACAAGGAAGGGCGATCTCAGTGGAGGCTGTGTCCACCCTGATGAATTCAAGTAAGCACCTCACTTTACACAATAGCTTCATATTCTTGATAAGTCCTTTATAAAGTTGCTTTTCCAAATTTAATCTTTCTGTTAAAGGTACTAGGGGTACTTGCTGATTAAAGGAATCCTAAGGTGACTCATTTTGTAAAATGATCATCTGTTCGTAAAAGCAATGTATACCTAATACAATGAAGCAGTGACTTGTTGAAATCAAACCCAAGGGACATTAAGAGGGCCCACAAAGGCACCCAATTAGCAAGCAGTGAATTGAGGGGCTGAGACACTAGCTACAAGTTGCGTAAGACCAAACTCCTACATTTTGCCAATAAAATGGAAAAATGAATCCAATCAGGAAGTGTATTAAAAATTTACCCCTAAAAGTTCCGTGTCTTCTTTCAAATAAAACAATGCATGTTGATATTTCAAGTTACCTCATTGTTCAGACATGACTAATTACAACAATTCTGCCAAAAATAACAATGACCTCACTTTAAAAATATTCTTGTCAGTATTCTCCTTTCTTTCTAAAACATGACATTCATTCCTTTCAGCCAACCTCAACACTGAGTTTCCAAAAATTTAATCAGTGACTATTTTTCAAACCAAACAGGCTAATCAGCATGGCAATTTATTGTCCAGAAAATGTTGAGGAAAACAAAGGGGTACTTTAAAAGGCATGCTGGAGAAACCTTGCCATGTTTCTAAGATTCACAGAATCCTACAACAGAGAACAAGGTGGGACCTTCAAGATCCTTTTGTCCTATGCTGTCATTCTTCAAATAGGAAACTGAGGAAGCCCAAGGGAATTCATGGCTAAACTGTTAGGGAGTGGGAAAAGTGGGGTTGGACCCAGCTGGGCCTGCTGGCTACGAATCTACTAGCTTTTCTACAACTCATATTGTTTATGCCTAATTAAAAGATGGATCACAAATTCTCATTTTAAGGAGCTCTGTCTCAGCTGTTTATTTCCCACCTTGGATTCTGGTAATAGGATGAGTGGTCAAGTAGAATAAATCGTGGACCTTCTAGGACATTGTTTTCACACTTTAGATACCCACATAAACCACTTCTAATGTCAGCAATGTTCCTGTTGTACTACAAGAAATCACTGTAAGGCTGGTGTTCTTATTAGTGAAGGAGCAAGACAGAATTGTAAGATTTTAAAAACCTATGATTTTAGGGATGAAAAAAATATTAGACCATCTACTTCAACCCTCTTATTTTACAGAGGAAAAAAATTAGATTTAGAGACATTTTGATTTATACGTTAACAGAAAGAACTAAAGGAAACCTGGATGTTTTACAGATGAGGTGACTGAGGCCCGCAAAGGTAAGTTTCCCAAGGACACTCACCCAGTTCATGACCATGCCAACACCAGCACTAGAATTCCAGGTTTCCAATCTTTCCAGGAACTATATTGCCTCCTTTCCAACTGCTCATGAATGGATCTGGACACACTTCTCCTTTCAGGCTGGTTGGTTAATGCCATGGCTTTTCAACACCTACTCTAAATTTCCAATATGTGAATTTTGCTATAATGTTCCTTCTAGAGATCACTGCTCAGACACTATAAATTCTATTCTTTCTGAATTATGGCCGTAGCTGTCTCCATGTTTGGGTTTACTTGGGAAAGAAGGGACTTGTTTCTTTGACACCTCTCTTCTTGCTCTATATAAATAAAGCCATCATCACTAAAAAGTCAAGAAACAAGGTTGTATGCACTTTCTTGAGCTGCAATAGGGCTAAGCAGCACAAAGAGCCTCCCATTCAGTCAATGGTTTGCAAGGTCTCTATGTCAACAAAATGGCTCTCCACCAGTGGCCTAGGTGGATCTACCAGAGAAGTGATAATTACTTATGCTAAGAAAACAGAAGGTGATTCAGCATGACAGTAGCATTTTTGTGACGCAGAACTGGAGACAGATCCCAGAAAGGTAATTCCATTGGAATTGACAGCTCCTGGGTGAAGGCAACTCCTCTTAGCAATGCCTACTGGCACCTTCTCTGACTCTAATACTTTTAGTCTTTGAGAGTTGTCTACACTACTGAGAAGTTAAGTGACTCTTCCAAGGTCACACACCTTGTATGTATCAGAGGCACAAAGATCACTCTTATAGGTTTCCAGTCTGACTGACTAGAAGAAACATTTCCTGCCAAGAATAATATATGCTTGATCTTGACCATCAAATTATTTAATTCAAGACATATTAGTCAATGATGCAACACTTAAAAATCCCTCTCTAAACTCTCAAAAGTATATATTGCTTCTATTATTTGGTCATCTTTTGGTACAAAATGGATATGAACTAAGATACAGATTCTCCATTTCTAAACCTGTGCTCAGTATTCTAAAAGTTTCCAAAGAACACTGGGGACCAAGATGGCAGAGTACAGGCAACAATCCAGCTGTGCTCTCCCAATATTCCCCTCCAAAAAACTTTAAAATATCTCCTCAAATACAGTTTTGGAGCAACAAAGCCAACAGCAGGCCAGAGTGAGATATTGTTCTAGCCCAAGGTGGGGCAGCAGGAGAGGGTTGTCACACTGAATTGCAAGCCCAGGACACAGCAGCAGAAGCAACAAAACTGGGAGTGGTTACCTTAGAGATACAGCAGCAGCTTTGACAGCTCTCGACTCACACAGTAAGTGGGTTGGACAATGGGTCGGAAAGAGATTACAGGCAACCTTTGGTGGCAGCAGGTACAGCTCTATTGCCCATATGTAGTTCTGGGTCCCAGTTCCAGAGTGGAAAGGAGTGCTCTTGACCAGTCACAAAGGAGCAGGAACCCTAGTTGCAGTTCCAAAAGCCAAGGAGAACACTCGCTTACAGGTGCACTAGAGCAGGGGACCTAGTTACAGGTCCAGGGCCAAGAGATGCACTGATACTTGTGGCTGCAAGGGAACAGGGGCTCTTTCTAAGTAAAGATCAGAGCACAGAGCAAGAGAACAGTGACCAGACCTTTCCCAGGATGACATCACCTTGGAGGCTCTAAAAACTTGAAGACTCCCTGAGAATAATAGCAGCATAAAAAAGGCAGAAGCTTGGAACAGTGCTTCCCCACCTACAAGTGAGGAAAGCCCAACTTTATTTTAAAGGTCAAAGTCAAGAAACAGGCTGTTAAAATGGGCAAACAACAACAGTGAAAAAGAACTGGACCAAAAAAGCTTCTATGGGAAAAGGGAAGACCAAAACTCAGAAGAAAGACAATAATGTGAAAGCAGTTACAAGCAAAGCCTTAAAGAAAAATGCTAATTGGACACATGCCCAACAAGAATTACTAAAAGAGTTAAAGAAAACGTGGTAGAGGCAAGATAGGGGAAAGAAATCAGTGATGCAAGAAAATTATGAAACAAGAACTAACAGCATGACAAAAGAGACACAAAAATACTGAAAGAAACAACACCTTAAAAACAATTAGCATAATGGTGAAAGAGATACAAAAATTTACTGAAGCAAAGAACTCCCTAAAACACACAATTGACCGAATAGAAAGAGATACAAAAGCTCACTGAAAAAGAAAATTCCTTAAAATTTAGAATTGGGCAAATGGAAGCTAATGAATCCATAAGACATCAAGAAACAATAAAATAAAGTGAAAAGGATAAAAAGGTAAGATAGGAAAAAATGTGAACTATCTCATCAGAAAAATAACTGACCTGGAAAAATTCTAAAGGAGAGATAATTTTAAGAATTATTGGTTTACCTGAAAGCCATGATCAAAAAAAAAAAAGAATCCAGACATCATATTTCAAAGTTATAAAAGAAAACTGCCTTGATACTTTAGATGCAGAGGATAAAACAGAAATTGACGACTGATCACCTCCTGAAAGATATCCCAAAATGAAAACTACCAGGAATATTGTAGCCAAATTCCAGAGTTCCTAAGTCAAGGAAAAATATTTCAAGCATCCAGAAAGAAGTAATTCAAGTATCATAAAGCCATAGTCAGAAACATACAAGATTTACCAACTTCCACTTTAAAGGAGCAGAGGGCTTGGAATATAGTATTCTGAAGGACAAAGAAGCTCAGATTACAACCAAGAATAAGCCACTCTGCAAAACTGACCATATAATTCTTCAGGGGAAAAAATAATTAATGCAATTACATTCCTGATGAAAAGACCAGAGATGAACAGAAAATTTGATTTTCAAATACAAGACTCAAGAGAAACATAAAAACATAAACAGAAAAGAGAAAACAAAACTTAATATTTAACAAATACTAATTTAAATGTTAATATTTAACAATATTTATTGACATATTGAGGACTTCTAAGGATTCCTGATGAAAATCCCCAAGCTGAATAGAACTGACATTCAAACTGAAGAATTGAGGTAAACATAAAATAGTATTCATAAGGGACTCAATAACTGTTCCCATATGGGAAGATGGCACATCTCCTAACTCCTGACAACTTCATTATGAGGGCAGTTAGAAGAAGTCTACATAGAGATAAGGCATGAGTGTGAGTCAATTATGTTGGGATGACCTCTAAAAAAAAGGAAGGGAGAGAGAGAGAGAGAGACAGACAGAGAGACAGAGACAGACAGAGAGACAGAGACAGAGAGGCACCAGAAAAAATGTAAAGGGAGAGAATGGGAAAAATTTTCTCATATAAAACAGGCCTGCAAGGAAGAGGTTTTGTGGAAGAGAGAATAGATGAGGGAGTTTAGGGAAGGGATTAGAATTCAAAAATATGTTATTTACAAGGAACACATTTGATACACATAGAGTTAAAATAAAGGGCTAAAGCAGAATCTATTTTGCTTTGGCTGAAGTAAATAAGGCAGGGATAGTAATCCCGATCTCAGACAAAGCAAAAGCAAAAAGAAACCTAATTAAAAGAGATAATGAAGGAAAACATCTCGCTAAAAGGTACCATGGACAATGAAGCAATATAAAAAAATTTTACAAGTTTCCCTTTATCTGATAAAGGTTTCATTTCTTTAATAGGGAACTGAGTCATATAAAAAGAAGAGCCATTCCTCAATTGATAGTCAAAAGATATGAACAGGCAGTTTTCAGACAAAAAAAAAAAATCAAAACTATCTATAGTTATCTAAAAAATGTTCTAAATCACTATTGATTAAAGAAAAGCAAATTAAAACAATTCTGAGATGCTATCTCACACCTATCAGAAATGACAAATGCTGGAGGGGATGAGGAAAGATAGGTACATTAATGAATTGCTGGTGGAACTGGTCCAACCATTTTGTAGAACATGCTGGAACTTGCCCAAAGGGCAAAATGGCTTTGATCCAGCCATTACAATACGAGGTCTATACCCCAAAAAGATGAAAGGAAAAGGAAAAAGGACCTATATAACAGTTCTGTTGGTGAGGTTGTGTTTTGGCACCACCATTTGGGAGAATAACTGAGTGGATACTCACCAACTGTGGAATGACTAAACAAGTTGTGGCATATGATTGTGCTATAAGATATGATGGGGGGAGGAGACATATATGAACTCATGCAAAGAGAAGTGAGAGTGTACAGTAAGAGTAATGGTGTGATAACGATCCACTGTAACAAACTTGGCTACTCTGATCAATGAAATACTCCAGGACAATTCCAAAGGACTAGTGAAAAAATGCCATCCACCTCCGGAGAGGTGAACTCTTAAGTACAAACTGAAGTCTAATTTTCTTGCTTTTTTTGGTGATATGACTAATATGGAAATGTTCTGCATGACTTGACATGTATAATTGATGTCATATTGTTTGCCTTCTCAGTGGTAAGGGAGGAATAGGAAGAAGAGAGAACTCAAAATTTAAAAAGAATGTCTAAACAAACAAAGAGGGTTTTATTTTTTAATAAAGAACGATGAGAAGTCAACGCAGCTCCACCATGACCTAGCCATGTGTGCCCTTGGGCAGGTCTCCTCACTTCTATAGGCCACAATTTCATCATCTGTGAAATGCCTGCTGGATTAGATGATCCCTGAGGTCCTTCTCAGCTCTGCCATTATATGAGTCTATCATCCTATCTGAAAACACTAGCACATTTAAAGTCTATGAAGTTTAATGAAAATGAAAATGACATTTCCCTTCTGCGAATACAGTCCAGGAACAGGAGGATAATCATATTTTTTTAAATGATCTTATTTTTTTCCCTGTATTTTGCATTGACAGTTTATATAAATAAAAGTTATTAAGACTTCTAAGCCTGAAGATCATTTAATGAATGAGTGAAGTGGTTCATACAAAAAGCAGAAGCTGGGATGGTAGGAACTCACTCAACAGGTAGTTAAAATGGATTTACCGAAGAACTTTGTAAAGTGTCTATATCACCAGACTAGGCATCTAGCTCTCAGTGGCATAAAACTCTATAAAAATCTTTCTCTTCCAGGTGATATAAACTAAATTCATGTGCTGGTATTTTTGTTTTTAACAGACTTACTACAATGCATACAAACTCCCTGTCCCCTTCAGAGTGGTCATCTAGGACCTTCTACATGTCTAGACAAGGACATTTCTCCCAACGCTATGGGTACCCCTCTTTCAGTGAGTAGAAGCAGGAGAACCTCATATACAGCAACAGAATAATGTACAATGATCAGCTGTGAATGATACAATGATCCAAGAATGCTGAAGGATTTTTCGAGAAAAAATGCTACCTACCTCCAGAGAAAGGATTGATGGCATCCGACTGCAGATTGAAGGGCACTCTTTCCTTTTTTTATTCTTGGTTTTGTTGGTCTGCATTTTCTTTTGGAACATGGTTAATATGGAAATGATTTGCATGACTGAACATGTATAATCTATATAAAATTGCTTGCCTTCTCAAGGAGGGGAAGGAGGCTAAAAGTTGTGGAACTCAACATTTTTAAAAAAGAATGTTAAAATTTTGTGTTTATATGTAATTGAGAAAAAATTTTGAAACCCCAGAAGGATTAAAAAAAACTCACTAGAAAAAATTCTTTGCTTAAATAAAAAAAGAAAAAAAAGATTTGCTTTGAGAATCGGAAAACATTTCCTAATGACAGAGAGGCAGTGTGGTGGAGTAGAAAGAACCCTAAATGTGGAGTTGGAGAACCTGGGCTAAAACTGTGGTCTAAGAGGTGAGTCAATCAAACTCTCTGGGCATCAGTTTTTTCATTTGGTTGATTGAGAGCTGAAAAGGACCTGGAAGGTCATCCAATCCAATTCCTCATTTTATAGATGAGGAAATAAATACAGAGAGTTGAAGCGATTATCTCTGGGTTATACAGCTACCAAACGTGTGAGCTGGGATCTGAACCCAGGTCTTCCCACCTCTAAGTCTGGTATCTTATTCATTACATACATGGCCTTGTATGGTCTGCCACATTCCTGAGTGCTACAATAGAATATAGCTAAAGTTAATATAAGGTATTCTAAGCCAATATGCAGAGATCTTTAATTAGCAGCCATTGTTTCTACTTGAGTTTAGCATCCCTGCACTCCATCATGCTGAGTCAACTCCCCTCTAAGACAGTTAAGTGCCCGAGACATTAAATTTGGCATTAAGGTTAATTTTAGAGAAAACTCATTAAACATTTTCAGGACTTATAATGCCTTTAATATATAGTGAAACTATTGACTTATGTCAAAGTGCCATTGACATTAAACCCATCAAACTTTGGTCAATGATTTTGACAAAGAATTATAGACTTGGTGGCTACCACTTGCTGGCTAACAACGGAACATTTTCTTTAGTGATAGTCGGTTAAGTTGGCTAACAGCATACCTTATAATAAGGAGAAAGTATAATGTACTGTCTACTAGAAGCAGCTATTAAATCAGATAGCATGTAAACACTTCAATACACAGATAACCCTTATGAGAAATGCAGACACTAAGATTCCCCAGTCAACATGTCTTTAGGGAAATAGGCAGCCTCTAAACTTTCTGCCTTCAAAGGATGTTATCACTGGGAGTACCCTACTTGATTAATTATTGGGACAACAGCAGTTTCCTTTCTATATTTAGATTTTTCTCCCCATTGAAAATAGAGGCAAAAAAAAGTGATATGATGTAACATAAATACATACTTATATTCATATATATTGAAATAGTTATATTTAATCAAACTACTTACAATTTTGCTGGGTTGAAAGGTCTGTCAGTTTCAAGGTCGTCTTGAACCATACAAATGATTTTTTTCCCTGTAGCTTTACTGAAAGATGTTCTCAGTCTCCTGGCAAGTGTTTTTGGTGCATTTGCTAGAGATGACTCGTCAGCACAGCAACTGAAGACCTGTACCTTTACCTGAAAGTCTGGCCCCGCTTCATTACTAAAAACAAACACATGCATAACTTTAGTGGTTTTAGTCAGTTAAAAAAAAATGGAAATGGAGAAATGACATAAAAGGCTATTGATAAGAGCCAAGAAATGTCTCATTGATGTTTTTTTAACAGATACCCTAAATCAACATTTGAAATCGGCTTATGGTAATATATGCTAATGAGTTTGATTCTCAAAGTCTTTATTATTTAGTACTTTGACAACATGAGTTATTGAAATTTTTGGAGTTTTTAAGGAATAGCTTACACAGTGAGTATCTTAGAACAGATGCTCAAAAAAAAGTAAATGGTCTGCATAATTTGTCATCCATATTATTTCTCTTTGTCATTTCTATCACGGAAATACTTTTAATGTATTTACATTAAATGCCTCATTTCCTGAAATGACTTTATTGCTCTAAAACACTGTCTTTTTGCTGAAAGATATCCCCCTCACAAGGGCTGATTTGCAGGTTTCCCCCAAAGCCTGCGATGTTGGCAAGACACTCCATTCTCAGCCCAGCCTTGCCCCTGGCCCCTGGCTACAATTCATATTTCATGATTTGGTTTAATTTGGGGTGCTCACAGGGTAGGTACAGACGTATTAGAGGATGATATCATAAACCACAGAAATATGTAGAGGCCAGTTTGGCCCACTCCAGATAGCCTTTTCCATGACACCAGTCCCTTTACAACAGAAAAGTATAGTGTTTACAACCAACAAGAAAATGTACTTAGGACCTAAATAAGTGGATCATCAGTAGCAGATGCTGCCTGCAGATGGAAAAATGAAAAGCCTTAGAGACTTTAAAAATGCAGCTTTAGCCTTTTAAGATTTAAATGAACAATCTATAGTTTGGATAAACCCAAGAAATAACTTCCAGATAGTTCTGTAGTTTATTATTTGGCAACTTTTAAACATACAGTATTCCTAGTAATGACTAACAAATGTCAATATTTAGAGGAAAAACAGAGATTCATAAATACTGAATTCTTATTAAAAGAAACAATTATCATAACAAAAAGCACATTCTAAAAAAGCATTTTAAACATTTGTCAGGGTTTATTTTTTAAACAATTTAAAATATTTACCAGGGTGATTTTTAGTTGTAAAGTACACTTTGTTTTTTCAAAATAACTTTTAATTTGCTTCTTTTCCTACAAAAGATTCTTGACTTTTCAGAGCAAGAAAAAAAAAATGGTTAGCGGCTATTTCACCACCCCAGCAAAATAAAAGGAACCTTAGGATAATTTTGGACTTAAAAGGAGATAAGAAATATCTGTTAATGGAGGTGAAAAATAATTTCAGGTAACCTAAAAGAAGATATTTGTTCTTCAACTTTCAGGCTCTTTCTACGAGAGTATTTTTCAAGGCCTGATCTGTCCAGTATTCACAGACATGGCCTGGGTTACACCCATTTTTGCTACTGATTGGCAATAACATGAGCTTTCTGTGTTTTGAATTCTTTGTGTGTAAAATATAATACTGGAAGAGAATTAAAGCCCTATAACTCATCATTAGAACACCTGACCCTAGGACCACACATGTTGGGCCATAGTCATCTTAAACGTACAGAGCTCAAGCAAAACCTGGGTGTCCATCTTGTCTCCTTCACTATCTCTGTGATCATAGGGGAACACCTAGTCTGTAAAGTGGGGATAACAATGCCTATAGAGCTACCTAAGCCAATAAGATGGTGCCCATCGCTCTAGAGGAATGTGAGCTACTGTCATTCTCTGGCTCCACAGAGAGCAGAGGAGGGCTAGCAGTCCAAGAGCACAAGGCCCAGTTGTAGTAGTCTTTTGAGATAGGAATAAACAGGAATCACATAACGATGGAGACCAAGAGCATCTAAAAGGGGTTGGAAAAGCCTTCCTTTAGTCAACAATGACTTCAAAGCCTACCAAAGGAATCCTATCTGGTTCTACATATGCTGAGCATCACCACAGTTCTTTTTTATTCTTTTGCAGTACCAGAAAAAAAAAGTATCAACAAACAAGGAGATGTCACTAGACCTCAAGGGGCTGTTGTCCCCATCTCTCAGCTTCGCTGTGGAGGCAAATTTACCTAATAATACTAAGAGCCTCCTTGTTTGGCATTCAAGATCCATCTGCTTTAAACCAAATGTGCCTCTGAGGGTTCTTACCCTGAATTCTTAATATAAGCTATTAAAAAAATCTGATATAAAATATTTGCTATTTTGGCATATCTCATATCTAATGATATATGATATGGTTTCTTTTGAAATCTTGCATATTTTATTTTAGGCATTTCAAAATATTATTCAGGGAAGGGCTCCATAAGTTTCACCAGACTGGATCCATGCAAGGATGTACTGGTAAATGTTTAATAACCAACTTTGAGGGGTGAGGGGGCAGGAAATGTACATGACACAAGTTTAATCTGCATTAGTACTTTTTTATCCATCATTTTTCTATGTTTAAGCAATCGACAAAACAATAAATCAAGCTGTGATTTGTAGAATTTGTCCATTTCTGAAGTACAAATGCTCAAACTGACAAGCTGGTTTGAGCTGGCTCCGGCACGTACTTGAGTGAGTCCATGCATGACACAGTAAAGTTAAAAGATCCTGCTCTAATTGCAAATATTATTTTTATGAAGTTCTAAAGAAGGTATAATTTAATTATGGAAACAGATCTAGAAACTGAACCCTTATTAATTTTATAAACACTGATCTAATTCAATAAACCTTTAAATACTCACTGTTAAGCATACATTATTTCCACAAAAAGGACTTTATATTCAAATACTTAGAAATTGTTTTAAATAAAATGTAAAAGTAGTCTCTCTGTAGTCATGTTATTTTCAAATTCACTTCTCAGCATGTGTTCTACATGAAAAGTATTTAAGCAGTTGAAATAAAATGTCTTACTGCCTCCCAAATAATTCAAAACCTGAATTCTTAAGTCATGTGCTATTATGCCTTTTTTAATAAGAAATTGGCCTGTCTTCAGTCTTGGAAGATGAAAAATACTCACAATATAGTTACATTTTCAAAACATATGTCAGTGATTGTTTTATCGACAATCACCATGTCGGTGTCAAAAATTTCAGCTCCCATCTTGAACAAACAAAAAACTGCATAGCGCTGTGATCCTAAAAGAAACCAGAACAATTATTTCAGCAAATGAAGCTAAATCACAATAATAAGCTGGTCCTTTAAGTATGATAATTTTAAAAATGCAAGTAGAAATCAAAAGCATTATCCCCAAAAGTTCTTATTTTCATATATAACACAATACAGGTAGCCCCCAATTTATGTAAAGGGTGTGTGCTAATGTTTGTGTGTTTGAAACTTAAAGCACATTTCTTCCCAGAATCAATGTTATACATGGCAGGTAGACTGGAGGAGTACTAAGGTTGAGTCTGACAGAGACTCATTGAGAATTCAAAGATTCAGCCCATCCTTGACAGTTATTTCATAGCACATTCTCTATGGAAGAAAGGAAGGAGGTGGAGTAGGTTGGTGACGCTTCAAGGGGGTAGCAGCGATGTAGAAGGTAAGAATGAGAAGCAACACTGACAGGACCAGGTCAACTTCTAGAGCTAAGGGAGAAGAAGAGGGAACAAGGCTCTAGTGAAGGGCAGGTATCAAAGAGGGAGGGGAGAGAAAGACCAAAGACAGAAATCCATAGGAGAGAAGCTCCTCTGGCCAAGGGAACATCTGTGTAAAGAATGAACACTTTAAGCATGAGGGGGCACATGTAATCTAATCTGAACACTGCCTGTTCACATTTTGTCCAGCATCTCCACCAACATACAGCAATGTCTCACCTTTCTGGAACTTAGCTAGTCTACAACTTCATCTAACTGGAACACAGCTGAAAACCAGTCCAGTAAACAAGAGATTGCTAAGCTGCCAAGACTGATGTTTTCAAAGTCCATGAAACAATAAAATGCTCATGTATTTTAGTCCCAAGAGTCACTCTGCTAGCATTCTTCTCACTTCAGACCTGTTTATGCTGATTTGGACATAATTTCAACAAGCTGAGTTATCTGGTTTCTAAACACACATAGAGGAGATTCGATGTAGCAAATAAGAAGGGAGGTTTGACTGTAATCATTGGAAAGATGATCTTCCACTTTGACACATGCTCCCTTCTAAAGGTGCCTATAAGTCCTTAAAGGGAATACTAGAAAACTAACCGAATTTCAGACATTCCATGCAAAATTAATGATGCTTAATGTGATCCAGTTATTAAAGAAATATCAGTCAAAAATATGCTAATATAATATAGTAGAAAAAGTAAATTAGTTAAAAGATCTTTGGGGGTTTTTTTTCTTCCTGGGCTTTCTGAACTCATTGACAACAAAGGTGAATGTTATGTTGGATAACAGCTGGAAGTGATTTGGGGTTAATCTCCATGACCTTGGAAAGTACATGAATTTGTAAAAACCACCCAAGATGCCATGAAATGCTGAAAATCAGAGCCTAAGCATCAGATTCTTTCCCTACCCTGTGCTACATATTCTGAAATATTGGAATGAGTTATAAATAAGTAAAGAGGCAGTAAACCATTTCTAGCTTCCACTCCAATTATAAATATCAACTTTCTCCCTCTCATGACTTCTCTCCTATCTGCTTCAACCATAACTATAGTTTTGCACATTTTTTCCCAGTAACAACCAAAAATATACTAGATATGCATAATCCTAATTGGTGGGAAGTTACCAATACTGTGAAATAATTCAGCAAAATTCTTTCCATTAATCAAAAGATATCTGCATCTCATTGTAGAAAGAGACTGATTTTCAATAATCCCACGTTTGATTTAAACTAAGAAAAATTTTACACATACCTTCTTTATTGCTGAAATGATCAGAGTCTTTCCACATTAATGGTATTCGAATATCTAGAGGGGAAAAAAAAGAAATGACTATGTGTAATAATGTTCTTCCAGACTTCATATCTTGAAGTAATCTTACCCTGTGAATTTCATAATGGATACTGACTACTAATGCCAAAAGAAAGTTTATTATTTAAATGTCCCAGTATGAGCCACCATTTTGCTTTTTAAAAAAAAGTGTTAAGTTAGAAATTTTAAATCTTATAGACCTTTAATATTAATGAAAGATTACTAAAAATAACATAACGTCTCTTACTCACGAAAGAACTATAATAAATTTACAATGTAACATTTTCATTTTGTGGTATTCTGTACTCTTAAAGTAGAGCAGCTATGAGAAACCTATTCATTGAATTTGTTTTGTGTAGGAATTAATAACAAATGTAATGGAACGTGAAGGGCAGCAATACATGATTCATAGACTCAAAGTATGCTAGAGCTAGAAGAAACCTTTTTTTTTTTTAATATACAAGGAAACTGAGGACCAGGCAGATAAAGTGACTTGAGTACCCAGGCTACTCTTTTGTTCTAGTACTCCTGACACTCATTGCACTTTGTTCTATGATTTTCGAGTTCTATAGCTAAAAGGGTCCCTGAAGGTCATTAAATTCAAGCCCTCCATTTTACAGGAGAGGAAGCTGAGATCCACAGAGATTGTAAGCCTTGCACAAGGTCACATTTACGGTAACAGTGCTTCTGACTCCCAGGCTAGGAGTGGCTTTCGACTGTCACTCTTCAGGCTGCATCTACTTCTATCCCATGGCTCTCAACAATACACAAAATATTGATGAGAGGTACCATGGGCAAACTGATGCGGTCAAAATGATGGAAAATGGCCAAAGCCATTCATGAGCAAGTGAAATGAATGGCCTTTAAAAAAAAAGGGAGAGAATCCTAGGCTGGGTATCAGCCAACACCTGAACAGAAGCGAATTCTTTAAATTCCAAATATGGGGTTTCTATAATACTCCTTCCAGAGAACCTAAAACTAGGACGGGGTGGGAAACCTGTGCCCTCTAGGTTCTCAAGTGCAGCCCGAAGACTGAACCCAAACTTCACAGAACAAATCCCCTTAAATGAAAGGATTTGTTCTGTAAACCTTGGACCCAAATCAAAAGGCCACACCTGAGGACCTAGAAGGCCACGTATGGCCTCGAGGCTGCAGGTTCCCTATCCCTGAATTAGAAAATCCCAAACTGTTGTTGTTTTATTTATTTGGGCAGCCTTTTAAATTTTTCATGTTGCTTTGGAAGAGGTGAACTTGCTTCACAGGGGCTACCAATAATTCTTCCTTGGCATCTCTGTAAGAATGATCACATAGAGAAGCATATGTGGGTACTGAGAGTATGAAATGGTGCATGGGTCCCAATATAAAGGAGGATACAACGTCATCCAATTGTGTCTATAGACAGAGCCAGGTGAAGGGTGAGTTTCAGCTTGAAATACCTGGAGATTTTTGCCTAAATTATCTAGATAATTGCTTCAACCTTCTACTTCAATTTTATTTCCTGAGAAACTGCCTAAAGCAGGTCTTTAATCCCTACTTAAAACTTTTTTTCTCTCTATCATCACTTACCAAGTTTACACATGAAATTTTCACACCTATTAATTATGTCAGTTTTAATTAGTTACAAATCTGTATGGATTTAAGCTGGATACATTTATGAAGTGCCTTCCTTTTAGACCCCCTGAGACCTTGACTGTTCAATTAGAACTTTATCAGTCTGTCATCACCATCCCCTCTCTGTGTTAGCTCCATTTCTACTCTCTGATCTCAACTTAGCATTGGAATTGATATCTAAAAATCAAAACTAGGAAAACAGGTAAACTGGACTAATTATTCACACTAGGAATGGATTTTTCAGTTTTGTGAAAAGATTCCTGGGAAGAGTGCTCTAAATTGTAAGCTCCTTTGGCTCACATAAGCCATGATTCAATTTGTACAAGTGTGATTTACAGACCTTTAGGAAACACATTTATTGCCATAAAGCAAGGCACATCTGTTGAATGTCATCAATCTCTGAGAATATCTAATGGCTTTGGGGAAAAAAAAAACCCCAACAACACTCTTCCTATCCAATAGGGAGAGGGCAGCCTTGCCAATCTTTATTGTCTGAAGAGAAAACAGAAGCCACAACAAGGGATCAAGTGGACAGTGAGATAGAATAATGCGTTTGACTTAAATTAGAAGGATAAATGCTTCAATTATCCATTTTACTTTGTTAATGGAGAGCTGACCCGTAACTAGCAGAACAGGAATAGGAATTAGAGGCCTCCTGCACAACAATATCTGAAAAAAGAAATTATGAAACCTTACAACATAATAGTCACTTGATAATTTAATATTCACAACATGCCCTATCCAATGTCAAAAAGTGATTAGGTGAGGGTGAAAAAGACAATCTATTACCTAAAGCCTTCAGTACTCAAATTGGGAATTAAACTTTGGATAAAAAGGATCATGTATCAAGGGATAACATGCTTCTACATTTCACCTATTTGAATTTTTGAAAAAAAATTGTTTTTACTAACAAGGAAGTAAAAAAATCTTTGTTTCTCAAAAGCCAAGGGAGCTATCTTTAAAGGAAAATCGAGGTCCAAAGCAAAGTCTTTCATGGGGGATTTAGTACAATGATACTCAATTCCTATTTGATTGTTAATTAGCTATAAATTAGTTATTTCAGAATGGCTTAATTCCACTGGGTCACTCAAGACCCAATCGGTAATTTATTACCCTTGTATACTGAAGGGTATCTTTTGGATAAAAGAATTGGCTCACATGACAATAAAGGTGCAAGATCTTTTTGAAAATCCCCTTTTAAAGAAATATACAAGGTTTTTGAGTAAATATTTATTGAATTCTTATTTGTGAGGCAGCACAATAGGTGCTACATAGAATACAAAAAAAAAACAACAACAACAAAAAAAAAACCCAGTTCTTTCCCTCAAGAAACTTACTCTCTATTAGGAATATAAAGTATGTATCCAAATAATAAAAATAAGAAATCTCTGCTAAAAGTTACAAGAGCAATATGAAAAGGAAACATCACTTAAACTCAGAAAACAGAGATCATTTTATCCTGGAATGATCAGGAAACTGAACTTGAGGAATAGCTTATAATTCATCAACTAATTCAAATTTAATAAACATGGATTTTTTAAAAAATGGAAGCAAACTCAAATAACAGAACAAACACAATAGAATGACAAGTCCTTCTAAGGGGAAATGACAAGAAGGCAATATAACTGCCTTAAGACATTAAGAGAATGTAATCAAAGTTAAAAGTGCTTTAGCTACCAAGAAAGCAATCCAAGGAAGGGATAGTACACCTGTTTGCGGTGATTGAGAATATCTCTTTAGAGATGAGAAGGAAGGCGAAATGATCGTGTATTAGCACATTAAAAACCTCATAAGTAAATGCAGAAATATTAAATGCATCTTTTACCAACCAAAATGTAATAAAAATTATATTTAATAAAGGGCCTTTGAAGCAAAAATTAAAAATTAGAAACTAAATAAATCAATCACTGTTGGTGAAGCTGTGACTTGGTCCAGCCACTCTGGAAGGCATTTTGGAACAGTGTTGAAGAATTATTAAAGTGTGGATGTCCTTGTGACCCAGTGATACAACTACTAGGTCTGTTACCACCATCCCCCTCCCAAGAGATAAAAATTGAGGAAAAAGAGCCATATGCACAAAAATATTTACAGCAGTTCTCTTTGTGATGACAAAGAAATGGAAGTTAAAGGAGTACCTCATCAATTGGGCAATGAATTAGCAAGTTATGATATATGAATGTGATGAAATACTATTGTGCTATAAGAAATTAAGGGGATGATTTCAGAAAAACCTTGAAAGACTTGTATGAACTAACACAAAGTGAAATGAATAGAACAATTCATATAATAAAAACAATATATATTAAGATAATCATCTTTGAAAGACAGAATTTAATCAACACAATGACCAATGATAATCTCAAAAGACTACTGATAAATTATGATATCCATCCCCCAAAAAAGAGGTGCAGATTGGAGCACAGTTCTCAGTGGACGTGAGAGGCAAGTTGGGAGAGAAAAAATTCAGGACTGAAAATAAAATTGAATTAAAAAAATTTTTTTTTAAAGAAATAAGATCCAAGTATACAATTCCTATGTTAATTCTACTTTTCTACCAATGAAAACAGTCTTTGTACTGGGATGGAGAGAACAAACAAAAATGCTTACAAGAGACTCAAAAGGCAAAAGATGACAACGGTAAGGGGGGTACCCACCTAACTGACTTGGAAGAGTTCCAATCACTTTCATTATTGTAAGCACTGCAACAACTTAAGAGATGTGATTACTGGTAATCTCTGAGGAACAAGTGTGGGTGCAAGAGATGCCACTAGACAAGAAATGGGTAGATGTGTTCAATGAAAAAAGAAAAGAAAGTAGATACTTCAAACTATAGTCAGTGAACTTGACATTAATTTCTGGTTAAAAATACAATTCTAGAACTGATAAGAGATGATTCATCAAGACTTAACAAAGGAGGAGGTAATCACTAAAAGCCAACCAGAATTCATTTAAAACAAATCTCTCTAGGCAGTCAACCCAGAGCTATCTCTGGATATAGATGGCCATGGATGTAGTTTACATTTTAGTAGGGCATTCTGAGAGTGTCTCATGATAAGGTATGGACTGGATGAAACCAGTTAGGTAGGCTTGGAACTGGCTGACTGCTAGGATACAAATAATGTTAATTAACAGTCAACCAGAGAGAAGTTTCTGGGCAGCTTCATGGAATGGTTCTATCCTTAGCTTGTTTTTACAGTGACTTACATGAAGGCACAAATGATATGCTAATAAAATCTAAGGTAGACACAATACTGGAAAGGCCAACTAATACAATGGCTGATAGAATATAGATATAAAAATGTCAGCAGGCCAGACCAGTGGGCTACAGCAAACAGGATGAAATTGAATTAGAAAAGTGTTCTTCCCAAGAGGGTTTCTAAGCTCTTTTAGTCTCTTCATTGTGGTGAGTGACTTACATTGATTAAACTTCCTTTAGATATTGTTACAGTCTGTGTCAAAGTCTGTTCTTTTATCCTTTCTCATTATGTGAAATTAACAGCTTGTTTAAATAGGTCAGGAAGGAGATACCTCAAAGTAGCCTATTAGAAGCATAAAAATTAGATTATCTCCCACAGACATCTTGAACTCAACATGTCTAAAACTGAACTCTTTATTTCCCCCCTACCTCCCAAATCTAGCCTTCTTCTAGACCTCCTTAATTCTGTTTAGGTTACCCCACTCTGTTCATTCACTCAAGTTCATGATCTCCATTATGTCTGACTTATTCTTTTATGTTCCACATATCCAAATAGTTGTGGAATCCTGTTACTTCTACCTCCACAACACAGCCCACATCATCCCCTATCCTCCAATCAAATGGTCTCCATGCTAGTGCAGGCCCTCATTATTTCTCATCTGGACTCCTTATTGCAAATACCAATGAGTCTCTCAAGTGCCGTAAGTCCGTCCCTGCTTTAGCCTATCCTGTACACAGCTGCCAAACCGATTTTCCTACAATGCAGCCTGGCCACCTCACTGTCCCACACTCAATTCCAGGGGCTTCCCATTACTTCCAGGTTTAAATATAAAGCTCCAGATTTGGCATTTGAAGCTTTTTAAGACTTGGCCCAATCCACTGTTCCATTTTTGTTAAACATTACTTCCATATACATTATAATATAGCCAAATCGGTCGTCTTACCATTCCTTCTACACTTGCCTCTGTGAGGGTGGTACCTCTGCTTGGAATGCTCTTTTCCCTCCCCTTTACCTTGTTTCCTTCAAGGCTCAGCTCCAGTATCACGGCAGTCCTTCCTGATCCCCCCAGCCTTCTCAGAATTTTCCTGTTCCTATATTATACACTCATCTCTCTACATGTACTGTCTTCCCCAGATGGTGTAAGCAACTCCAGGGCAAGAACTGTCTCACTGTAGTCTTTGTATCATCAGCCCCCAGCATAATTTATGGATAGGTAATAGATGCCTAACAAATGAAATAAAACCAGTATTCAAGACATGGAGGTAGGAGATTTTGGTACAGTCTACAAGCCTTTGGCCTCTCTCATTTCTTACTCCAAAACCATGATTTCCAATGTATTTGGAGCCATTCCCCATGCTCATTTCTGCATGTCACTTAAGACTAAAGTCACTGAATAATCAAGTACATGTTGATCTAAATTATTTTTTTAATTCATTTTATTTTATGGAATAAAACAAACATTTCCATAGTACAAAAGATGAAACTGTGAATCTATTATGTACAACTTGGTATTCCTTTTAAATGTATAAAAGTTATCATGTAAATTTCTTCTTCCCTCTCCCTCCATTGACTACCATTACACACAAATAGGTATAAAGATATGTGTGTGTATGCAAAATTATTCTATACATATTTCTAGTGATCAGTTCTTACTCTGGATGCAGATAGTGTATTAATTTGGGTATTTTTAATAGTTAAAAAGACTCATTCATTCAAGGTCATTCTTAAAATATTGCTGATATAGCACACAAATAAAATTCTCTTGGGTCTTCCCATTCTGATCTTTATTTTGTGCAAGTTTTCCATGTTTTTCTAAGATCACTGAGCTCATCATTTCTTATATTACAGTAACATTCCATTACAATCATATACCACAACTTGTTCAGACTTTCCCCAATTGATGGGCATCTCTGCAATTTCCCACTCTTTGCCACCACAAATAGGGCTGCTTTAAATATTTTAGAACATATAAGTTCTTTTTCTTTCTCCTTACATCTTTGGAAATAGACCTAGAAGTGATATTGCTGGGTCAAGGGGTATAATAAGCAGTTTAATAATTAACTCTTCAGGCATCATTCTAGACTGGTCTCCAAAATGGTTAGCTCAATTCACAATTCTACCAAGAATGAATTAGTGTCCGATTTTTCCACATCCCCTCCAACATTTGTCACTTTTCCCTTCAATCATTTTCGTCATTCTGGTAGGTGTAAAATGATATCTCAAGGTTGTTTCAATTTGCATTTCTCTAGTCAATAATGCTTTAGAGTATTTTTTCATATGACTATAAATTGCTCCGATTTCTTCATTGGAAAACTGCCTGTTCATATCCTTTGACTATTCATCAATTGAGGAATGACTCACATTCTTACAGATTTGACAAAGTTCTTTACATGTTTGAGATAAGACCTCTGAGAAAACTGTCTATAAAAATTTCCCCCCAATTTTCTGCTTTCCTTCTGATCCCAGCTATATTTGTTTTATTTGTACAAAAAGTCCTTAACGTAATGCAATCAAAATTATCTACTACATACGTAACTTTGCTCTCTATCTCTTGTTTATTCATAAATTGTTCATCTACCCCCATGTCTGATAAGTAATATATTCCATGTTCTTCTAATTTTCCTGTAATCTGTCTTTATATCTGTCATATATCCATTTTGACCTTATCTTGGTAAATGATATAAAATATTAGTCTATGCAGTTTCTGCCACACTGCTTTCCACTTTTCCCAATGATCAGTTGATCTAATTAGTAGGGTCTTATTAAGTTCATTCTCTGAACCAAATGTCAGTGCATAATCGACAATTATTTTCACAATGGTCTTGCTCAATGGCTAATGCTCATCACTTGCACTGCTAAGGAAGATGAACAAATGTCTCAAGAAGTTGTGTTTTTTGATGTGCTGATCCACACAATAAACCAATTCCTTTATTTGCCTTTTCAAGAGAAACCTGTGAGTCACTCATGCATTGATTGGCAATTGTGAACTGGTTTTAAGTCAAGTGAAAAGATTCACTTCCTCTGGATTGAGGGTTTCCAATGGTTGGTCACTGATAAGGATCTCTCATGGTTCAAAAATGGTGACTTACTTTGCTCTGCTCCAGAAATGAAGGAGGAGAGGGGTGTGGCTACACGAAGCCATTTAAAATTTTTCTTTATGGTTGTAAGGCCCAGCAAATCCTCACCAAGTGGCTGGGCCAATTGGGAGGAGTGTGTCTGAACTTCACTTTGTTGGTCCTCAAAAGCAAGATGGAGTCTGCTGCTGAGACCACCTCTAAAGCCTTTCTGATAGCAGGTGTTAGGACCTGCTGGAGCTAGTACTCCTTTGGCTAGGACTAGGGTTCCACGCTACAGTGAGGCACAATGAGGCATCCAAGTAGGAAAAACAGACTTGCCCTGAAATATAAAAGGCTGCAATTCAGGATAAAGAATTTCCTATTTCTGGGTAGCAAGGTGGTACAGTAGGCTTGAAACAGGAAAATCTGACCTCCAAGTCTGCCTCAGATACTTCCCAGATGTGAGACTCCAGAGCAGTCATTTAACCTCTCAGCCTCAGTTTTCTCTTCTGGAAAATGGGGATTAACAATAGCTTCTACCTTGCAGGGCTGTTGTGAGGATTAAAGGAAATATTTACAAAATATTTTGCAAACCTTAATGCACCATCTACAAGCTATTATTAGGGTTATTACTATTCTCTGGAGGGCTTCAGGCAGAGTTTGGGTGACCCTGGGAAGACAACAAGGACAGGATTCATCCTTGAGTAGGGGGTTTGACTAAATGCTCCTTCCAACTCTGCTATCATTCTGTGATTTGTCAAATAGGATGAGTGGACCATGAAAACAAGAGAATTGGCAAAAAGCCAAGCAGTGGACAAAAGCAGATGTTTATGTCATACAGTAATGGAAGGGAAGACTGAAAAGATATCCCTGGACTGGGTGATGGTTGGCCTGGAGAATCAGGCTCTGGAGGATGGCCCACTGAAACCTCGAAAAGCTTTTGAGTGGGAGAGAGATGGGAGGAGAAAGAGGGTTTTAAGAAGGTTAGTTTGACAGCACTACAAAGAATTCAGAAAACACTATACACTTATGAACTTATTATAGCATGAACAAAGTCACTAAACTTATGAATAATGAATGCCCATGTATCATTTACCTGATAATGCAATCTTTCCTTTACAAGCAGTGCGTTCTTTAATTTCAGAATCCACATATCTGTCAAAAGAAAAAGAAAGGGTGACTGAATTGCTACACTCTCCACTTACCAAATGACACAATAGTAAACTGAAAAAGTTTCATTAACTTCCCAAGTATGTAACTTACTACCAGAAAGTAACTCATTATGACCACACAGGGTACTCTCTCTCTCTCCAGCCCCCCATCTGCCTACTGATACTATATATATGTTGTATCAACAGAGTTGTTTGCATATTGTTTCCCCTCCATCAGAATATAAGCTCCTTGAGGGCAGGATCATGTTTTTGCCTTTCTTGGCTTAGTGCCAGGTACATTATAAGGTCTTAACAAATGCTTGTTGATGATAGTTGTAAAATTTATGCATATGTGTGTATGTATAAATATGTGTATGTGTGTGTATAGAAGTATATATATACATCTATATACACACATACACACTTACATAGCACTATTATTTACAAAAGCCTTCCATTACAATAAGACTATGAGGGACACAGTGCAGATATTATTGTATAGAATCTAGATTACTATAAATCTTTATTAAATATAATTGCATTATATTTTCATATATTAGTTTTTATCCTATTATCTTCACAGATAAGGAAACTGAGGCTCAGACAGATGATATGACTTGCCCATGGTTATAAAGAAAGTATCAAAGTCATAATTCAAACCCTGATGTCCTGCTGTTTCACCTCAATATACCATACTGATCTGGTCAGCTATTTAGAAATGAATTAAAGAGATGGTTTATGAACCCTCAGAGAAGGAGGCGATCATTAGGAGTCAACATGGGCTCAACCTAGAACAAGTTATGCCAGATGAGTAGATCAGCTTATGATATATATAATTACACACACATCATTATATGTATATGTTATGTATATATAAATACATAGACACACACATACACATACTTCCCAAGTACAAAGCATATACTAAAATAAACTGACTATATGAAAATATGAAGAAATGAGAAAGCAATGATTCTAGCCTTGGGGCAGCACCACAGAACACTCCTCAGGATAAACATCTAATCCTATCCCTGCATATCCCTGACATTCTACGTCCTAAAAACCTCCAATATTTTGTCTGCTCTAACTCCTCTAGGTCAATTCTCAAATTTGTGGTAAAATGAGCTATTTTTTTTTGAAAGTGTACATGTATCTAAATCTTATCTGATTTTAAATAAAGACTTTAGGGAAAAGATCAAGTCAATGCTTGAAGGAGGAAGGTATCTCATTTATTTTCTACAGTTTAAAATCATCTCACTTTTCAACAGGGCTGCCAAGAGGACGACTGTTGGTGGGAACCAACAGCCCAGCTTACTTTACATCTCTGATTTAAAGAATATGTATTAACCTCTTGCTTTAATCCCTCACTTCAAATACCTGGGCACACGAATACTTTGATAAAATCTTTTAGTCCATTAGGAACCCTTTCTGTTACCTGGGATACTTGAGTTGCTAAGTGATCTGGGAGATTTAAGACAACATGAATGAGAAGGCCTGAAACAAGCAGAAATGGACAATGGGAGGAGGTGTACCCAAACAATGAGACCCCAGGTCCACGCATATGCAAACCCTCTCCTGAACTAGACTATAAAATAGTGAGACTAATTCTGCAAGCCAGTCATCAGCCACATCGCTTTATTATCAAATCTCAGATAAAATACATTTTATAGTACATAAAAGGAAATTCATTTTCCTTTGAAATAGAATTACCATTCATAAATTCAAACTCCTATCTTTTCTGACATATAAATGAGATTTCTTTCAACTTTCTGCAATAATAAGCAATGAGCAATATAATCCATCAAAATATGAATTTCACTGCAGATAACAGGAAGGTCTAATAAGCCAGGTAATTTAAACAGCTGAGTAGATGCAATGGAAGGGTTTGTGAACTATTCTAAAGTTGAAATCCATTAAACCTAATTAAGGATGGTATCTAGATGAACACGGTATGCTCAGGCAGGTAAAGTTTAGAGGTATTTGGTTCCCTGAAGTAAATACTGGACATTACCTACCCCTAATTTATTTTTTATTCGTCCTCCATTCTCTTCAGCATCATGGCAGTAAAGAGCTCTCTATCCTCCTTTCCACCCATGTTTACCCAAATTTTCCAAGATAAAAATTTAAACCTATTGAATAAAAAATATGTAACACCCTTGGTGGGTATTAAATTCACTGGAAAATCTCATGGAGGAAACAGAAACTTAAAGTTTTTTTTTTCTTTATTCACTAAGCCTATCACAAGTGAATGATGAAATCATAGATAGAAGGGTCTTCAAATGACAACTGACCTAACAACTCCCACTTGAAGGATTGATTGTTCAAAGAATGCTCCATAAAAAGTGGTCATATGTTTCTCTAGATTGAAGGCCAACAGTGTTGATATCATCAGAGACCACAGAACACTATTCGATATTTTACTGTATGACTCAGAGGCAAAAATTTGCAGTCTGCCCAGCCCCCCATAGCTTCTACACAGTTGTTCTAAAATTCAATATCTGGAGCCAAGAATGAAATTGACTCTCCCCTTCAATGTAAACGAAAACTTTGCAAAGATTGGACACCTACAAGCATGTCCCCTAGAAGTCTTCTCCCTAATTCCTCTACCTTGTACCCTTTATTAGACCGTGATTTTAAGTCCTTCCACCATCTTGAGTTCTGAACATTCTCTAGTCTGTCCACGTCCTTCTAAAAATATAATGCACAGTAAGAGAATCCTGATGTGGTCAGAGTGAGGCAGAGAAGTGACCTCCTTTCTCATTCAAGGAGGTAAGCCTCCATGACCACAAACCAAGGAGGCACTGACTGGTTTGGCAGCCATGTTACACTGTTGGCTCATCTCAGGGTGACAATACTGTAGAAAAGGTCCAATGCCAGGTGCCTCTGTTATGAAGGTGAAAAATGTCAGCCTCTATCCTTAAGGAACTTTCAAAATCAGATCGGGATGAGCCATGAATATAAATAATTATAACATGAATAAGAATGTTAATTATGTTACAAGTTGTTGAAGAGCATTGGACAGGGAGGCTAATCCTCCAGGGAAGATTTCCTGGAACTGTGCAGATCAAAAGACCTCTTGAAGGGGTGTAACTGACAGAGTTGACCCTTGAAGTAGAATTTCTAATGGAGTGAACTTCAGTCTTGGAAGGATTCAGAGGCAAGGGTGGACAAGATGAGATCAGAAAAACCTTTCTCACAACCATCTGCCAGGAAGTGCACTTTAAAGTGTTGTGAAATGAATTGGGCAGGGCACTGAATGCCAACTTAAGTAGGTTATTGATTATCTAGGAGGCATGTAGAGCTCCTTATAGTTTCTGAGTTCATCAAATGTTTCCATGGGGAAGACAGCAGTGCCATAAGGGAAAGAACCAAGAAAGAGGAGAAAAGAAGCAGGGGAGCACTTAGTCAGAAGGCTATTAGAAAGAACTTTGATCAACTCAATAACCATTCACTGATATCAGAGAACCAGTGATGAATATATCCTCCAACAGAGAGGTGAGGGACATAAGGTGTACAGATACCTATTTTTAGACATAAACATTGGTTTAATTATGGATGTTTGTGATAAAATTCTAAATTTTTCATTTTTTTAAAAAGGGGGGGTTGGAAGAGAAAATAAATGCTTGTTCATTTAGAAAGAGAATAAAATAATTTCAAAATAAATACATAAATAAAAGTACTAGAAAGCTATTTTTCAAAAAGTCTTCTTTTAGGTCATGCTAAATCTGCCCTTGCAGTCTCAACTCACCAATCCTGGTTCTGCCTTCTGCGAGGAAGCAAACCTAATTTGATCCTCTTTCCACATTATATTTTCAAATATCTAAAAACTACATCTGTTCCCCTTCACCACCATCCCTGCCCTATCCCCAAGAAAAATGTCTTCTTCATTCTAACCATGCTAAGCTCCTTCAACCAGTTCTCAGATGGCATGGTCTCCTGTGTCCTCCCCATCCTGCTCACTGGCCTCTGATACATTTCAGTTTGTAGATGTCTTTTATGAAAGGTGGCCCCTAGCACTGAGCACAGTGCTCCAAATGTGATCTGAGCAGAGCTGATGTAACAGGACAATCATACCTCCTTCCTGGACAATATCTTTGTCTCAATGAAGACTAAATTTATGTTCATTTTTAGGTAATGTAGCAGTTTGCTAACTCATATCAAGTTTACAATCCACTAAAACCTGCAATTCACCCTTTAATTATGAACTTATGTCTATTATGTTTCATCTTCTTAGATTGAAATCAACATTCTTGCCTCTTGAGATCTTTGGATTTTGACTCTATCATATAGTATATTAATTTCCTTGCAATCTCTGTGCCATCTGTAAATCTGATAAACGTAGCATCTCTGCCCTCTTGTTCCCCAAAAGAAAAAAAGAAAGAAAGAAAAGCCAGGACACAGGTGCCTGGAGCAATCCACTAGAGACTTCTCTTCAAGTTAAACATCAACCTATAACCTATGTTTTGAGTTCATTCCTTCAACACATAACTGTCCTATCCAGTTCACATCTCTCCATCTCAAGAATAGTTTATGCCTATCAAATGCTCTGCAAAAATCTGAATGTTATGTCTATGGCATTCCCTTGATTTACCAATCCAGGAAGATGGTAATTAAGTCAGAATGAAAAGACCTGACCTTGATGAAGCTACATTGAGTATTATTAATCATTTCCCTTTCTAAATGTTCACAAACCAAGAATTATGCCAAAAATCAGACTTACTGGTCTCTAATTTGAAGAGTTCTCCCTGTTGTTTTCTCCCTTCCAAAAAGAAGACTATTGATTGAAATAATCATGTGGTTTTGGATTTTTAAAATTTAATCCAATTAATTATGTTGACTCTTTCCCTTATGTTAAACCATCCTGGGTATAAATCCAACTTGATCACAAGTTTTGGATAACTGCTGTGATGTTTACCAAGATTTTATCAAAAAATCTGAACATTAATGATATCAGTCTATAGACTCAATAGTTTTCCTTCTTTCATAAAAGGAGTCTGGTATTCTCCATTTTTGAGAAAAATGTATATGACCCAGGTACTAAAATATTATTTAAAACTTTGACAGAATCCTATGAATTCACCAGGACCAAGAGTCCCCCGCCTCCCCTTTGGTAGTTCCTTAATAGCTAGTTCTATCTCCTTTTCTAAGATAACCTCTTTGGTTTGTTAGTTTGGGGATTTCATATTGTTTAAGGTATTCCTCCGTTCCTGGGGTATTCTCAGTTTTGGTATCATTTGGTTGTGATTAACAGGTTCTGATAATGCTTCTTATTTCTCCAGGTTTTGATGGGATTTTACCTTGTTCTTTTGCTACTTTTTTGACTTTCTGCCCTCTCCTTTTTAATTAGATTGGCTAAACATTTTCCCTCTAATTCTCTCCTTAACTCTATCTTTTAGCTTCCTTGACTTTCTTCAAATCCCAGTTAAATCTCACTTTCTACAAGAAGCCTTTACTGACCTAACTTAATGCTAGTGCCTTTTCCCTGTTATCTCCTCTACTTTCTGTGTGTGTGTGTGTATGTGTATGCATGTGTGTGTGTATAGTTGTTTACCTGTTGTCTTTCCCATTAGATGGGAGATCCTTGAGAATAAGGCCTTTCTTTTGTCTCTCTTTACATCCCTAGGAGTTAGCACAGTGCCTGCCACACAGCAGGCACTTAATAAATATTTACTGACTGAGAGACTCTAATTTTAGTATCTTCTCTTTTGTATTTATTTTAAATTTATTTGTTAGAGTTTTACATTTTTAAAATGAAGGTTCAGTTCATTAATACTCTTTTTCTATTTTGTTAATGCATGTTTAGAAGGATAATTATTTTTCCCCTGCCAACTGCTTCAGCTGAACCCCCAAAATTTGTTTATTTGCTATGGTGTTTCATTATCCCCTTCTTTTACATCATTTTTTAAAAATAGATTTTATTGATTTTTTTTTATAATGTAAGAATTTCCTCCACTATCCCTTCCATTCCTCCTCTCAAAGATCTTTCCCACAACAATATTTTTAAAGACAAAAGAAAGAGAAAAAAAATTAATGAAACAAATACATTGAAAAATCTGAAAATATCACATAATTATTGCTTCTACGATTTGTTGTTTGACTAATTTAAAATTTCATCGTCAATCTCCATTTGTATGTGTATCTTTCATTTGTGCTCCCTGAATTGTTCACTTTTGTTGCTTTATGTTCTATATAGCAAACACTTTCCATAAGAAGCCTTTATTGATCTAACCTACTTTTTGCCTTTTGACATTTATTTGCATTATCTGTCTTATGGATAATTTTGGTCAAAGTTCTATGTGGTGCTTAGGAATATGTATATTCTTTAATAGTGCCATTGAGAATATGCATAAGTTTTTTAGCTCTAGTTAATCCAGCAATTTGTTCATTTCTATATTTTCCTTTGTTTATCTTTTTACTATGTTTGTCCAGGAACATTAAAATATCCTGCCCCTACTATGTTACTGTTTATTTACTAGTAATTTAGTTAATTTTCTTTTATGAACTTAGATGCTAAGGCATTTGGAGAACATAAGGTTAATAATGATATTATTTTGTTCTCTATGGTTTCTTGCAAAATAAGCAAAAATATCAAAAACTCCATGATTATCTAAATAGATATAGAAAAAACCTTTGACACAGTTCAACAGGTATATGTTCAAAACCATGTAGGTAAAGGGAATCTTTTTAAAATATGACAATTCTCTCTGAAACCAAAAACAAGTATTATGTGCAATGGAAATACACTAGCAGCTATGCTACGAAAGACAGGAATAAAGCAAGGAAACCCATTCTCCCTATTATTGTCTGGTACAATTTTGGAGATGCTCATAATATCACTGATAAGAGAAAGAAATGAAAAGCATAAAAATAAGTAGGTAAAACTATCCCTGTTTGCCGGTGATATGACAATACACTTAGAAAATCCCAGGTAATAAGCAAGGCTACTCAGACAATTAATAACTTCAGCCAAATTACAGGCCATAAAATTGAATAGTATTTCTATACAATAAAATCCAAGAGATGACAAAATGCCATTCTCAACAACTACAAAATGCATAAAATATCTGTAAATTGACAGAAGTACCCAAAATACAAACTTAAAGAAGCATTTATTACTTACCTATAATATGTCTATATTAAGTACCTTATAATTATCTCATTAATCCTCACAACAACTGTGGGAGGTAGATGTTGTTAGTATCATTTTACAGTTGAGGAAGCTGAGGCAGACAGAGATGGCGTGACTTGCTCAGAGTCACACAGCTAGGTCAAATTTGAAGTCAGGCCTTACTGATTCAGCCCAGCACTCTATTCACTGGGTCACCTACTTGTCTCCTGGCAGGGTAGATATATTTTTAACTGAACAAAAGATAGAGGCAATCACAAAAGATAAAAGTGATTGCTTTTATGACGTGAAACTGAAAAGCTTCCATCTAAACTAATGTACCTACAAGTAAGAAAGGAAGACGTAGCATGGGAAACTAGACGATACAAAGAATACAGCCTAGGCTGTAATCAGGAGATCTTGAGTTCAAATCCTGCTGCAACACACGAAGTCGCTATGTGACTTCAAACAAATCGCTTAATGTCTCTGAGCCTCAGTTTCCTCATCTGTAAAATGGGAGTAATAGTAGCTACTACCCAGAATTACTGAGATCAAATCAGATATTTGTAAAGCCCTTTGTAAATGTTTACATGCTATAAAAATACTATTATTACTTCTGATATATAAGACTAAAAGCCATCTCCCCAATAGAGAAGCAGTCAAAGGTTATAAACAGTTCCTAAGAATTGCCAGCTATTAAGAGCCATATGAAAGAAGCCTCCAAAGCCCTAACAAATGCAAACCCAAACAACCCTGAAAATAAAAGACAGCAATCATGGCTGGAGGTGGTGGAATGTGAAATGGTACATTTTGGAAGCAATCTGGAATTATGTAAGTAAAGTGAATGCTGTCCATACCCTCCAACCCAGAGATTGCCACTACTGGGCTTATACTTGAAAATGTTCACATATACACCAAAACATCAGCGATCCCCATCAATTGGGGAATGGCACATGAATGTGGCAGAGATGATAGAGGACGACAGAAAAGCATGGAAAGATTTACATGGAACTGATGCACAGTGAAGTCAGCAGAGTCTATTACTCCAATAACGGAAATGGAAAGTCACAAAACAATAAAAAGTGAATGTTTGCCATACGACCAAGAACAAGCTCATCCCTCTTAGCCCCAAGGAAAGACAACATTCACCCCTTGGTAGAGGTGGGAGATCAACAGGTGCGATACATTGCACATATTGTCAGACTTTTCCAATGTACTGATTGGTTTATTTTTATTGTTATGTAAGGTGGTTTTGGGGGAGTGAGGAGGGGAAAGAAATCTTGTTGATAATAAAAAGAGAAGAGAAGGGAAAGAGTCAACATTTGCCTTTCTCCAGTCCTGCGGGTCCTCTCCTATTGTCCACAATTGTTAAAATTTTCTAGTCCAAAAAAATAAAGGTCAAAAAGGAAATGTTGTTGGCTTAGTCAAATTTCATGTTGGTTCCAAGTGATGACTGGGTCCCTTTGAAGCACTCTCAAATCACCTATTTAATAATTTGTTCAAATTTTTTTTTCTAGGAATTGGCATCTATTGGATAAATCAACCTTCTTTCTTCTTTTGAAAATTGAGCCATTCAGTTCCTTGACTCCAGGCCCAAGGAACCTCTGCACTTTTCTGTTACTCCTCCAAAATCAGATCATGGATAGCTGTTTACCAATCCCTCCCAACATGAAGCTACCCATCCTAGGATGTGATGTGTCTAAGCCATGCAGCTTTGAGTTTACAGAGGGGCCGTCTCGTGCTTGAATTTCCCCTTAAAATCTTATTGGCGAAGGTGATTTAGAGGAAGTTAGAAAAAAACAGATGGAAACTCAGCCAATTATATGAATAGATCAGGTGTCCCTATAATCTGCTTTACTTATATAGCTATTTAAAGAAACATTGTGAGTTAGCTTAATTGGATGTTAATGTTCTATGTATATGAGCAGCTAGGTGGCACAGTGGTTGAGGACTGCATGTGGAGTGAGGACATGAGTTAAAATCCTGTTTCAGGCACATACTAATTGGGTGACTCTGGGCAAGTCACTTAACCTGTCTGGGAACCTGAATGGAAATAATCATGGCACCTATCTCCCAAGTCTGTTATAAGGATCGAAGGATGATATTTGGAAAGAACTTTGAATACCTCAAAGTGCTACATAAACTTAAATCCAAAACAATCTAGTGTTCTGGAGAGTGAGACTAAGAATCAAATTAGTACTTCTGATACAGTAGTTTTGTTAAGCAAAATGCTCGATAAAGCTCCTTTTATTGTCAATAAAGAGATCTATATTTACAGAGTCAAGACAGACAAGAAGTCTGGTCCCAAGCGAAAAACCACCCTATAGTAATGTTATTGGACCCACAGTTTGCAAATGATCTTGTGCTGAGTTTTAGGTGAATTTTTTAAAAAAAACATATACAGAGAGAGAAATGCTGAAGGTTGAAAATATTTCTGAATGTAGATACTGGTCTACTTGCAGTGAAGTAAAATGACCAGCAGAGGGCACCAAGTAGCCATTTTCTTTTAAAAATGTATTTTAAATGGAATAGAATTTTACATTTTATAGTCTTCCAGGTGCATATTTAACACACGTCACTTTGCTAAAATTAATAAGTTATAGCACAAACCAGCTCAACAATGAAAGCATCCACGTTGAAAGCTGGCAAATTGCTGCCTCCTAGGCAGGTTGTACAATCTTTGGGCCCGCAAGCGTTTTAAAAAAAGCATTTTAAGTAGAGCAGATGTAAGTGAGTCACATGGATCACACGCAATCCTTTGGACAAGTTTGTACTTCACCTCTTGACCCTTCATAGATGCAGCAGCAGCAGCAACAACAGAGCTCGTTTGTTTTTTAAATGTATTTTATTGACAGCTATCATCTCTACCCATCCATCATTCCTCAGAGTCAGCCTCCTCTGGGACACAGAAAAAGTTAAGCAAATGCCTCTCATGTTGAGAAGACTGACGGGGCCCTCTTTTCACCAGAAACCAAACCACCAAAGCTTGAAGGACACAATTAGACCCACATGCTCTCCTTGGGGCACATTTGTTTGGACTGAGCATCTCCTGCCTCCTAACCAAGGCGCCCAGGATACTGGGAAGTTGTTTCTGGATGAGTATTGTAGGAACAACCCACCAGGAAGGCCAGAACCAAGTCAAGCTTGCAATGTGGCCAGATCTGCTCCTGTACTAGATGCTTAGGAGGGATGGGGAGGGGTGGGGATGGGGGCTCTCAGTGAAGGAGGAAGGTCAGCACTAAGTCTGCACTTGACTGTCTTAGAACAATGGGTCTCGGCCTTTTTTTGTGGGTCACAGATTCCTTACTCCTTTGAAATCTATGTGCCCCATTTCAGAAAAATAAAATTAAACACATAAGATTACAAAGGAGACTAATAACACTGAAGAGTTATCAGGAGATAAGATTATATATATAGATATATATACATACACATGTACATATTCATATATATACATACATATTCATATATATTATATATATCCCAAGCTTATGGACCCCCTGAAAACCATCCAGTCTGGTGGAGACCCAAGGTTAGGAACCCCTGTCTTAAGAGAGTTGCCTGGGCGCAGCTAGGTGCTGCAGTGGATAGAGCTCCAGCCCTGGAGTCAGGAGGACCCAAGTTCACATCTGATACTCTGATACTTATTAGCTATGTGATCCTGGACAAGTCACTAAATCCTAATTGCCCCCCTCCTACAATAAATAAGTAAAAGAGTTGCCTAAAACACTGAGTCTCAGTGACTTACCCAGAGCCACACAGACATTATATGACAGAAGGACTAGAACTTGAGTCTTCCTGGCTTCAAAGCCAGATTCTACCCACTGTGCTACGCTGCTTCTCACTGTATGACAGAGTATAAAAAGTAAGCAGTTCATGCAAATAACTGTAATCAATGTTTCTTTTATATAAGCATTCCTAAAATAAGATAGAAAGAAGGAATGAGAATCTGGAAAAATCTGGCAGCCCCTTTGGTTGCCCCTAGCCCTACCCCTGGGACTGGGATAAAGGCCTTACTCACCTTTGTGAACCATTCTAGTTTGGGGCCACAAACAGATTTTCACATATGTTAGTTCATATGATCTTCACAACTTTATATGACAATCAGGGTAAGAGACAGAGAAACTGAGGCAAGGGCCTCATATGGCCTACAGGAGTTCACACTTATTAAAATACCTGAATCAATTTTCTTCCTTCCCATGGCACTACTTCCTTACTTGTCTCAGGGAGACCCGCTTTTGGTCAAACCACAGCCTCAGAAGCCAGGTGACCAAGCCAACTATCCTGCTACCCTCCAAAACGAATACCACTCAACCAGGGAGACCTTTGAACTTGCCCCAAGTCTGTCACATTCATTTCCAACTCTGAATCATGACCTTTCAGGCGATCTAGTCAAAGTACCTCCTATGAGAGATGAAGAAGTGAGGACCAGGGACAGAGATTTGCTGATGGCTCAGGGATGGGGCTGGAAGCTGAGCCTGGATTAATCTCCTGACTGCAAACATTTGTTTGTGCTGTTTCTCACCCCTGGCATACCAGATTCCCTCCCTTCAACCTGACCAATTGCTCTCAGTCTTTTTAGGGATGCAGGTACCTCAAGTTTCCAGGGAGGAACCCACTCATCTTGCCCGGCACATGGCGTCTGCAGCCAATGTGAATGGTGGTACAATCACTGAATTAAAGGATTGAGACCATGTCATGATGTAATTTTATCAGATTTTCTCTGCAGTTAAATTAATTGCCAGTTGACTACACACAATCTCATCTGTATATGGTAGAGCAACTTATCCCCTTGGAATATGGGGAAATTCTAACTTAGCAATTAACATGGTGTCCTATATACAACAGAGTTCAGTGAGTGTTTGACTGCCTAATTGACCTGAGGGCAATAATGCAGTTTTCACATTAAAATCATTTTTCTCTCTCTTTGTGACACTGTCTCTTTAATCCTCACAATGACCTGATGTGGAATGGGTATGGCTTTCTTTATGCAACATTCCTAACCTTTCTCTTTTTCTTAGCCTCAACTCCTTTCACAGCCTTTGGACCTTATGCAAAATAAAAAATGAATTAAAAAAATCATTGAGGATACAATGGTTAGCAACATAAGCCCCCTGAAATTTCTACACAGATCCCTTGAGATTCATGGATCCCAGGTTAAGAACTCCTATCCCTGACAATCAAAACTCAAGAGATATCTATGCATGCAGAAGAGATGGGCAATTAAGGGGAGCCAAGGAAATCACTTCGCTAATTCAGAATGGAAACTTGGATCAGAAATGGAGAGATGATTTGAGTGGAGATATTTAACATTTTATTTAATTTTTGGTTTGTCACTTTGTTTCAGCTAGCCTGATAATCCCCTCCAGGTACCACTCCCCTTTCCATGTATAAAGGTGGTTAGAATAAAGTAACCTTCCCAACAGCATTCAGTAGGGAGCTAGGAAATCACATGTGTTCTCTGCTTAGCAGTCTTTTTTCCTTTCCCCCCCTGCCTTTGTTACATAACAGACAGCAGTGCTAGGACCAGCCTTATGTAACATTTTTATAAATGAATAATTTTAGAGCAGAGGTAACATTGGATTATGAAACAGCCAGTCCCTACCTCCCTGTGCCTGCAGATTGAAGGAGCATCAGACAGGGGGGCCAGGATAACAGACTCAGCTATCTGACAAGGACACCATTTTAGATGCTGAGAAAGCATAGGTGGATCCAGCAGATAAGGAATCAGTGGGAAAGGCAGACAAATCTTTTTTCACCTGATGTATGAATCACAGCAAACCAATCTTTGTGGGCCTCAGTTTCCTTTTCTGTATTGAACTAGATCCATCTCTACAGCATCTTCCTGCTCCAAGATGTTATGGAGTTCCTCTGCCTGTACCCATTTCCATTTCTATAGCTGTCTGCTTACCAGGAAAACTTCCTAACAATTAAGGCTGTCCAAAGTGGCTCCTCGTTTGCCTCAGGAGGAAGTGTGCTCCTCCTTTCTACCTCCCAGAATAAAAGGCAGGAAAGCATTTTGTAACCCTGAGAGAGTTGTTACTCATGCCATTCTTTAGCATTCACCTTTAAAACAATATCAGATGCACTGACATTTCTACCTGAATCTCAATGATGCCGCTTTCATTCAAATGTTTAAGTTTGTTCAAAGCTATAAATTACACTGGAAGAGCAAACTTAAATCTGCAACTCACTGTCTTTGGGCGCCATTCCCAATCTGCTCTTTCAGCTTCTCCAGTTCTTCTGTATATGCAGTTATTCGAGCATTGCAGACCATCAGATTTTTAACTCCCTGCAGGAGTTGGTCTTTTTGAGTACTCAGTGAAAGGAGTTTGCATATTCCCGCCAGCATCCGGTTTTCCAACTCCAGTTTTCCTTGGATGCTGCCAACCTAAAGGAAAGAAAACTGAGGGTTAAAAAACTGGGGAACAAAGAGAATCCTTTTTTATGAAGAGAAAGGATTTTACCTCTGTACCCCCAGCATAAAGTATTATACCTAGTAGGTAGTTCATATGTTTACGGAATTGAATCACGCTGATTCCACACATTTAATATGAGAATGCAAAAGGTTGACTGCATTTCTACTTATGTGACTCTTACTTAAGCTAGTGTCCTAGAGAGGTGGAGGGAGTGGGGGAAGGAAGGGAAGGGATCAGGATCCCAGGTGCCAACATTCAAGCTTATCCTAACATTAACTAAAAGTAAAATCTTCCCTCTGAACATTTGAATAATAAGGATGAGTAAAAGGCAAAAAATCTAAAACTGCTTTTTAATCTTAAAATTGATCAGAAAATATGAATCAAATTATTCACTTATAAATTCACCATTTTAAGGAAACAAACAGCCCTCTTCAAGAAAAGGAAACTGATGGGTAAAAGCATGAATATATTTTGGAAAGATTACCAGGAGAGATAAACACCAGATTTCTCAACTTCATTATCCAAACAAAATGCATTAAGACATGCCAAAAAAAACCCATATTTATTTAATGACAGTGTCCTTTGCTGTAATTATAGACATTGTAAACCACCCTGGTGCTGTAACAAGGTAAGCCTGAACTTACTATATAAATATATCATATGAATGCAGTTTTGCTTTACCAGCAATGCCTTTATATCTATTTAATTTCAATTATTCCAGGACTTTTTTCTAAACAATCTTTACCAGCCCCCCAAGTAAACCTTCTTTAAAATAACTAGTAAACAATTTAGTCTTGTCCTCTCTGGCCATGAATAAGTCACTTAATGCTGAAAGGTCTCAGTTTCCCCCCATATATAATGGGCACAACCTGGCTCAGAGATGGGAATCAAATGGTTTGTAAACTGTACAGCATTACAAACAAATGTGAACTGTTTCGCTACAAGAAAAACAAAAGCAAGGTTATTGAGGAACCAGAAATGTGCATGAGGCCACCACAGGGAGTGGGGATGAGCATCCTGAGCCATCCCAAGGACAGCTGGGTCCCCACCACTGTCCCACTTTGTGGCCAAGGGCCATTCAACAAGGACCAAGCCTGAAACAGGGAGAGAAATGAATCTGTAGGTAAAGAAAATGGGTTCAAATCCTTCTTGCTACCTGCATGACCTTAAGCAAGTACCTTAATCCTTCAGACATTAGCTCTATAAGAGGAGTTAGACTAGAGTTGGGATTCTTAACCAGACTGGCGGTAATTGGGTGAGACCTTTTATTACTGTTTTCTTTCCAGGAAATGATAAATTTCAGTTAGAGGCTAGGTGAGAGTGATGTATTTTTTTATTCTCCACCTGGAAATCTATCCACGAGTCCTAAGCTGTGAAAGCCTGGAGATAATCTCTAAAATCTACAATTCCACGGTCCCTCCCTGAGTCCACTACCATATTTCCCTGTCACTTTGGAAAGCTGTCATACCTTGCAGGAGCCACCAGATGGTGATAGCTACACAGAGGAAAGCAGCCTTTAACGCACCTACTGAGGAGGCTTTCCAGGCCTATATATAAAGTGCCAGGTTCCTGCCCAGGTGCTCCCTAAGATCTCCCCCAACACCCACTGCAGATCTTGGGCTGGAAGACATCTGGGAGAAAATGAAAACGACTAAAAAACAACTCTGAGAGGGTACAGAGAAAGCGGGTGTGGATGTTGGCTTTTCTTCATCTGACACAGTAGAACAGATGACATGGCTACGACAGTTCCCATTTCTACGGACAGCACTTTCAAGATCTGCAGAGCATGAGAAGTGGGTGTGATTCTCACCCTCAGGAGGAAACTGAGGCAGACAGGGGTTAAGTGACTTGCCCAAGGTCACACAACCAGTAAGTATCTGAGGCAGAATTGGAATTCAGATCTTCCTGACTGGACATCCAGCACTCTGTGAACAAAATCATAGAAAGGGAAAGGAGAGGAGTACACCTAATTCACAAGAAACAGATCCTGTCCTTAGGAAGGCTGGTCTTAGGTCATTTAAAGTCAATGGAGAAACAGAGAGACAGAGACACACAGACAGACAAACAAAGAGAGAGATCAAGGACCAGGAAGTATGTGAGTCTCCAAATGCATTCAAAGTCAATATAAACCACTTCTATTTCTAAATGTGATCAATCAGCAAGTTAGTTCTCCACAGAGAGACAGTCAAATAGGTAGATATAATAAGAGGTAAATATAACAGCAATAGTTGGTATTTACATAGAACTTACTCTGATCCTCACAATAACTTTGGGAAGTAGATGTTCTTATAATTCCTATTTTACAGATGAGGAAACTGAGGCAAGAAGCAGTTAAGTGACTTATCCAGGGTCACACAGACACCAGATTTGATGAGAGGGAGACAGAAACAGGGAGAGGCAGGGAGGGAGGAAGAGAGAGAGTGAGGGGGGAGGGAGGGAGAGAGAACTACACATATATTCATATTTATATAACTTTACAAGTAGAAGAGACTCACTCACTGACCTGGAACAGATCTGGCTCAAACAGACAAAGCAAGAGGGCTCTGTACACAGCCTCCGAGGAGCCAAAGGGGCAATGCTATGAACAGAAAGTGTGTCAGGGGAAGGGAAAGATGCCTGGTGATTATGTCCAAGGTAGTGAGTGGCAACTCTTGAATCCCAGAGGGCATATTTAGTCCCTAGTGTTTGCTAACCTCATGGAGGGGAGGATGGAGTTATAAATGTGACCCTCTGCTACCCGTTGTGGCTGCCTCCCAGACTCCCAGAGGCTCTCCCTACCCCTGCCCATCCTACACTCGGCTGCCAAAAGCATTTTTCCTAAAGTGCAAATCTGACCATGGCACCCCTCTCTCCCTGCTCAGCCAACTGTACTGGCTCCCTATGACCTCTAGGATCAAACATCGGATCCTTTCTTTGGCCCTGGCCCTTCCCACCTTTTCCATCTTCCTCCAGTGACTCTCCCTCTCTGGCCTCTAGGATCTAGATCCGCTGGCCAGGCGGCTCCTCAGAGACACACCTCTACCTGGGGTCTTCTCTCTTCTCATATGGCAGGCTGGCTTCCTTCAATACTTAGCTGAAATCCCACCTTTGGACTTTCTTCTATTTACACATTGTATATGATCTGTGTGTACAGTACTTTACACGATGTTTCCCCCGTTAAAAGGTAGGTTCCTTTAGGGCAGGGAGTGTGTTTTTGTCTGTATCTCCCCACTGCTTAGATGCTTCATAAATGTTTGCTGCCTGACCACTATAGATGCTGTGGCCTGACCAGCCTTGACAGTCATATGATGGACAACAACTGGCTTTTATCCCTTCCTGGGAGTCCTTCATACAAACTGGAAGGATAAGGGACCACCACATGGACACCATTCATGGTCGCCATGGGTACAGAAGATAACGATGCTGTGCCTGGCAGCCTGTAGTAGCCCAGGGCAAAGAGCAGCTTTTGTCACTAGCCCCAGGGCTCTGCCTTCAAACCACTCCAGAAAGGAACTTGGCTGTGGCATTGAAGGAGGACTCACTTTAGGGAATGAGAAGCTGGGGTGTCCATCTCACACTTTTAGGACTGGAAGGGACCTAGAATCCAACCCCCTCATTTTGCAGATAAGGAAACTGGGACACAGAATCACTGACTTGCCCCAGGGTCACCCAGGGAGGATGTATCTGGGGGGGGCAGGATTTGAACTCAGGTCTTCCTCCAAGGGTAAGGAACAGGGGAGGCTCATAAGACAGCTCCCAGGATCTCTAGGGACCCCTGAAATGCCAAAAAATAGAGTGTAAGGCCCCACAAATACTGGGTGGGGTAGCTTTGGGGGGGTAAATGGGTCACATCAAGGGCTGTACTAAAATGAAAACCCAGCTAAGCTAT
>CM053769.1:479710416-479833405 GCA_028658325.1 Potorous gilbertii
AGTCTTAGAGTCTGGCCAATAACTATTCCCTGCCTTGGGTCCCAATTGTTGGAAATGCCACATAAAATCTGATTCAATAAATGCTTTTTGGTGACATCAGCAATAGCTTCTCTCCTGAACTCCAATTGATTTGGTTTCCTGTATCTAATCTTGTCCAGTAGACTTTGGGGAAATTATTATGTCTACAAATAGAATCATATAAAAATTAAATGAAAAACTGAATATATTTAGCATGTCAAAGCAATGATACATTATTCTACCTCCTATATTCATTTAGTGAACTTAAAAGGAGCATGGTACATGGTATAGAGGGCTGGGCTTGAATTCCTCCTTGTAAACCCAGAACAAATCACTTGACCTCTCTCAGCCTTGATTTCCTCATCTGGCAAATGGGACTAACCATACCAGCATTACCTTCTTCACAAAGCAGCAAAAGTGCTTGCAGTCTTAATGCCAGTATATAAGTATGATTTCCACACACAGGACCCTCTACTTTGGAAGGAATAAATAATAGAGTCTTTCTGTTGGTAGTCTATCTGTTGATAGTTCCCTTTCTGAGGGAACATCCCTCAGAATTTATCTTTCAATCTCCCTAAAGATGAAAATGGGGAAACAGTTGAAGTCCTTGTTGTTGAAGTGTGCAGGCATCTTGAATGATATCTTCCTGGCTGTTTGACAGCTCAGAAGAAAATGTTGAAACTGTGTGTCAGCCAATGCAAGGTGGCATAGGTCACACAACAGAGAGGCTGGTTGTTCCTGGTTGCATCATTTGCTGGGATCTTGATGGCAAGATTAGTGGACAGGGAGGCTATCTTTATTTGTCCTATAAAGTACTGTGCTCAGCAGAGCCACCTCAGTAATGACGGTAATGACTGATGGATAATTACGGCTGAAACTCTGAGGCCCCATCCTCTTTGCAAACTGTGCTTTTACTGAGTCCATGTCTCTTACTCTTTCCAGTTTACAATGGTCTCCCTGCTTCAAGTCTTTTCTCACTTAAACCCATCCTGAACATCAATCTGACCTTGACATGACTAAGCAAGTTCTGGTGGCTCCCTATCACCTTTGGGACCAAATACAACCTTGACCCATCATGGCCTTGCCCAACTTTTCCATCCTTCCCACATGCTATAGTCTGGCCAAACTGACCTCCTTTTTCTTCCACTTCGTACGTTATCTCCATTTCCCATTTCCCATATATTTGCACTCATCACCATCCTATGCCTTAGAATACATTATCCTTTCAATGTCTTAACATCCTTATTTTTCTTCAAGACATAGAGCACCGCCTTTTACACAAAGCTTTTCTGATGTCTTCAGTTTCTGGTACCCTTCTGCCGTCACTTTTGGATTGAGAATATACATTGTGGATGCATTTGGTTGGACTGAGATCAATATAGAACAGGAAAGCCCCCAATAGGTCATTTAGTCCACCTCCCCTCAGACTTTACAGATGAGGAAACTGAGACCCCAGAGAAGTTAAAATGATTTGTCCATGATAAAACAAATATTTGTTGGTGAGCTACTTCAAAGTCCTCTGACTCCATATCTAACCCTCTTCCCATGACACCACACTGCCTTTTTGAGGTGAGATAAGATTTTGATATCTGATAAAAGACAACCCTGTAACCTGGCTTTATGATGTCCCCAATATTTTAATTAAAGACTGTGAATTGGTTGGTAATATCAGGCCACGGCAATTACTCTTTATTTTTTCTGTAATTTTAAAATGGTCATTCACAGGATCGAGGAAGTCTTTTTCAAGGCCTATCATTCCCCAAATGATGTCTCATTATTGTCAAAGATTTAATGATATAATGATGTAGACTATACAACAATGTTCAGAAAACTTTTGCGGAGGCTGACTTTTTTTTCCACTAGTGCTGCTTGGGCAGTATAGACAGCTCAGCAAAAGAAATAAGATGGTCATTGCAGCCAAGCAGCCCTGCTGTGATTTTCATAGTTTCTGTCTACCCTGCACAATCATCAGGATTTATATGAGATTCATAAATCAAGGAGAAATCCTGTGGTTGTGATAATGGCAATGTCCTTTAAATAAGATGCTACCCTTCATAACCCCTGACAGCAACACGGCACGGATATACCGACTTTGCAACAAAAATATTCATCCATTGATTGAAAAGGAATTTTTCCTCTTGCAACAGCAGTATTTTGTCCTTTCAAGAAGCACAATAAAATCCAGCACTGATGCGCAGTTGTCAGCTTTAGAGAGGTAAATGAATTTTCAGCCTTTGGGAGGGTGGGGGTGGATATCAACGCAGTGTGAGAATTTGATCAGTTCAACAAACCTTTGAGACACCACTCCTGAGGTCACTCTCCTACTCACTCCCAGATTGAAGTCTCCATGGGGTTTGGCTTTTATTCTTGGGGTTCTAGGGATAGCACCATGGAGCTGTGGGTTCCAACATTTGATCTCCAACTTGTATACTTCCATTAGAGACTGAATAGCAAGGACAGTAGTTAGAGGAATGTGTCCCTCCTCCCTAAACCATGTACATACTCTCCTCTTGCTCACACCATGTCCCGTGGGAAGACTGGACACAGACTTAAGTATGAAGGTAGTAAGGTATATGTGTAGAGAACATGTGTCTAAGGAATATCTCCCAATCCTGGCCTTTAGAGTCTTTTTCTGTTCTTGTGAAACCCCGCTTGGGCAGAGTTCTTTGTTTGCTACAAGGATCAGTTCCTCCATTGAGTCAGAAGACATCACTTCTCTCTGCCATGAGAAATCTCATTCCCTGAGATTGCCATGTTCCTCAGTTAACTATATTTCTCTATCTGTCTGTAGATACTTCCTCCCTTGTTGGCCATCTTTGTTATGGAAGCCATGTTTCCATTTCCTCCAGTTACTTGATGGAGCATTGGATAGGATCTGTAGGTCTTCTAAATTTGTCAGGTTTCTTGGGTACTCTGACTTTGCTATCACCTGGGAAACTTTCATCATGACATAATATCTTAGCCCTTAGCTTCTGAGAGTTGGAATTATCCTTATGCAAATTTCCACATGATTGGAAACCATGAACTGAAACCAGGTATAGAATAGCTCTTCATGCTTCAAGTTTAACTGCCTATCCCTGATAGTTCAACCTAGTCCAAACACACTTTTATTAAGGGCTCACTATGTGTAAGGCAGTCTACTAGGTGCTGAGGATATAAAAGTATAAAAGTGAAGAATTCTGGTCTTCACAGATCTTATATCCTATTGGGTGATGTGACATGCAACCCAACAAATAAATACAAAGTACATAAAAAATACAGTTGTTCCTTCCACATTGCAGGGGTTAAGGGTGCACCCTACCCCCCGCCATGATGAAGAAAATCTGTGTAAAATTTGTTGGCCCTCTCTTTATACCAGAGCAGAAGTCTGCATTTTTCCTTTTTCTTTTATGTGGTGTTTACAATAGCTTATTGTAAAATTTGGGTTAAGTATTTGATCATAGTTCTGTGTTGTTTGCTGGCTTTCATGTATCATCTGTGACTCTCACAAAACTCCCTCCAAATTTCCATTTAATTTCTTATGCCAACACATAATATATTGAAACCACAATGGGGAAAGTCACAATGTGGAAAGGATAACTGTAAATAGAAAATAATATCAAGAATAAGAAAGTGCTACCAGCCAAGGTAGGAGAAATATGGTAAGGTTTCATACAAAGGAAGGAGGTTGCTTTAAAGGAGGCTGGGTAGTTTAAAGAGCAGGTAGGTGGTACAGTGCTGAACTTGGAGTCAGTAACTTCTGAGTTCAAATCTGGTCTCAGACACTTACTAGCTTGTGACCCTGGGCACATCACTTAATCTTGTTTGCCTCAGTTTCCTCATCAGTCAAATGAGCTGGAGAAGGAAATGGCAAGCCACTCCAGTATCTTTGCCAAGAAAACCCCAAATGGAGTCATAAAGAGTTAGACATGACTGAAATGGCTGAATACACATCGCAAAGGGAGTCTAAGGGCCTTAGGTGAGGAGGAGGGGAATTCTGAGCCAAGACAGGAGATTCAATGCCCTGTACAAGGAACACCTTGAAGATCGGTGCGACTAGAACAGAGAGTGAAGGGGACAGCCCTATAATGACTGGAAGATTGAATGGAAGCTAGATGATGGTGGGGCTTAATGTCAGTCTGAAGAGTTGAGATTTTGTCCTCTAGACAAAGGAAGCCACTGAAGAGGTTTGAGTGATGGGGTGATGCATTTATGTTTTAGGAGTATGGTTTTGGTGTCAATTAGGAGAATTCATGGATTGAAAGTGAGAGTGATTCAAAGTCTGAAGGAGGCCTTAGTAATAGTCAATGGGGGAGATCCTGAGGGTCTGAACTAATGTAGTTATGATGTGAAGACAAGGGGACAGAAACAGAAGAGATTGTGGAAATAGAACCAAATGTGGCGATGAGAGAGAGGGAAGGCTCAGCAATGATGCAGAAGTTAGAAGTCAGATTCCATTGACAAAAATAGGGAATTTGAAATAAAAGATGTAAAACTGGTCATTGCAGTCAGGCAGCCCAACCATGATTTTTGTATTTTTGTCTACACTGCACATCTACAGGTAAACCTCAGTGAATATTTCCCTCTTCCATCCAGATGAAGGAGGTAATCTAGATGCATTTTCAATATCCTTTCATGATCTTATGATCCTTCTAAATAGACTTACAGTCTCCCTGAATAATAATGAGGATGATGATGATATTAGTTGGCATTTATATAGTGCTTTATGGTTGGCAAAGCACTTTACATGTATTAACTCATTTGATCCTCATAACAACCCTGAGAAGTAGGTGATATTTTTATCCCCTTTTCAAAAATGAGGAAACCGAGGAACCAATAGGTTGTGACTTACCAGAGTCACACAGCTAGTATGTGACTAAGGCAGCATTTGAATTCAGGTCTTCCTGCCTCTAAGTTGTTTGTTTGCTCTGTCCATTGTGCTACCTAGCTGCCTCTTACATCAACTCTAAGATATTATGTGTTCAATTAAATTAAAATAAATAAAGATACTATGTGTTAAATTAAACACTTACTGAGGGTCAACCAGAACCTATATTTATGGATGAATAAACACTGCATTAAGAGACTTAAATAAAAACCATCAAATCCTTGAAAAAAATGCCAGATAGGGAATAAACGGAATCATAGACATCCAGCAGGGAGGGACCTTAAAGATCCTCAAAGAGGGTCAACACCCTTATCTTGCAGATGAGTCAAAGGAAACTCAAAAAGGGAAAGAGAAATGCCTGAGGTTTCTTAGGGAGCCCCTGGAGGCAGAATTTTAATTCAGGTCTTGAGATTTCAAATCCAACTCTTTCCACACTGCCTCCCCTGAAGCCAAACCAGATGCCAGCAACTCCATAACTGAATGTCTTATTTAAGATACACATTTATCATTAGATCAGTAAATTTATTCATTTCAGGATATTAACAAGATGTCTTTCATGTATCATTAGAATAAATTATGTCAAATACTCCATTAAATTATTGAACTATTTTCATTATTAATGACTCCTTTCAATTGCTAGCAAGACTAACAGTCAAAGTTAATTAATGATCAATTAGGACAGATTATTGTGCTTGCCTCTCATTTGTTTTCCTACTCATCAACTTTCTTTTCTCTAAACCAGGTCAATATAAGATAAGGTCTGGTACTTTCAAACTTCTATTTTCTAACAACACACATACACACACAGATAAACTCTCTATCACAACCACACAGTTTAAGAAACTGGTAATTTCTGTAGGTCACTGATTGATCAGTATGGGATGGAAATACATATAGCACCTATAGGTCCTTCCCCATTACAGGCATTTATTACCAAATACTTCATGAATTAATGGATGAATAAATGGCCTTCCCCTTTGATTCCTGTATTTCTCACTAAAGTGAGAAGGTGTTTTAGTGATGCTGCTTGACCATACCAACAAAGAGAAGCCGCCAAGATACTATAAGAATACTGAGCAGACTTATCCAAGAAAGCCATCCCAGGCACCTATCTTGATAAGAAGTGATTCTTTCGTGGAATGTGTCCAGCATGGTGACCAAAATGGAGATGGAGGGAATGACTATCAACCACTGTGACTACTGACATTAAACCCAAATGCATAAATAAAAGTGTATAATAATTTAAGAATGTGTTGGTGAGTCTTCCAGGAGTTCCAGATTGGGCACAGTATAACTAGGGATGAGTGCTGGCCACTTAGCCAGATGGTGAGGTTCAATGCCTTGAAAGCCACCAAGGTGACTGGGCCCTGAAAGCAATTCCAGACCCCTCCTCAAAGTGGGTAAGCTGATGATGGCACAATGTCCAGCTGCCCTCAAATAAAGGAATCTTTCCTCTTCTCCACTCCAAAGAATCTCTTTGGGTGGGGCTCTGAAGTCAGAAGACCTAAATTCTAATCCCACTTCTTAAGCTTACTATTTCTATGTATGGCCTTGGGCAAATTATTTAAAATCCCTAGACATCAGTTTCCTCATCTGTAAAATAGAGTTGGAAGAGTTAACCACTGAGAGCCCTTTTAGTTTTAAATCTATGATCCCATCCCTTCAGGCAAATGAACCCCCAAAAGAGATGAGAGATAGGAAAATATTAGTGGGGAAAGGAAAGAAAAAAAGTTAAAAATCCATTTGGCACTTGAATATCCATAAATGGGGCAAGCATATACTTGCTCTTCTTGTTATTCAATAATTTCAATCATATCTGATTCTTTGTGACCCCATTTGGGGGTTTTCTTGGCAAAGATACTGTAGTAGTTTGGCATTTCTTTCTCCAGTTCATTTTACAGATGAGGAAATGAAACAAACAGGGTGACGTGACTTGCTTAGGGTCACCCAGCAGTTAAGTATCTAAGGTCAGATTTGAACTTAAGATGAGTCTTCCTGACTCCAGGCCCAGTGCTCTATCCACTGCACCACCACCCAAGTATACTTGGCAATATATTCCATCACAGGTCCTCAGGAGGAGAGAACTTGGCATAACTGGGGCATCAGGAGTCACTAAGTTCTCCTTTGTTTTGCCTTGACCCCCAAGGTCATCTCTGGATTCTAGTTGTGCCCTTGTCCTCTAGATAGTGACCATGACCAGACCACATGTTTCCTGCTCTCTCCAGAGTCTGGTTATATTTTTTCTACTACCAACCCATTCCCCATCCCCTTGATCATATCCAGTTAAATCACCCAGCTCTCCCTTCTGAGTTAAACTTGCCAAGGAACAAGCCAATCTCTTTGCATCACTGGACTGTGTAATTTTTCATTTGAGTCCCAGAAACAGACCACATCAAGCAAGTTCAGTTGAAGAAGGCAGGGTAGTATATAAAATGTTTTAGGAAAAATAACTTCTTCAAATGTGGTAAAAGTAAAGTATGAGTGAATTTTGGCATTTAAAGGGGAAAGCATCTGGTATCTCGAAATTCACTCATGAAGCCCCCTTTCCAAGCATTGCCTAAGAAATGATGTATTGTCGTCTTGGATGTTTGTGTAATACTTTTAGCTTATGAAGGCTTGACATATTTCATTTTACTGTATCCTCACAATTCATTTATTTTATTATCATTGCCCAGATGAAGAGAGCCAGAGAGAGATTAATGATGGGCGCTGAGGTCAAACAAAAGGATAGTAGAGTAAAACCTAATTAGAGAGATGTATGGGCAGAAAAAATGGAATAGTCATTTGGCAAGAGATAGCATTGTATCTAGTCAATGTTGAAAGAATTAAGGGAAGGTGCCAATTCATTGACAGATCATCTGTGGTAGATTTATAGGAGGTCACGGCAAAAGCTACAAGAGGTGGACAGAATTGATGAGTTATGATCTGTGTCACCAAAGATACTGTAGGTTTAGAACTGGTAGTGGGTTCTTAGTTCAAGATTAATAGATTTCAGGAGGTCCATGAAAAAATTAGCATCTTTGTTATCCTTAACATCTGACTAAAACTTAGCATTTCCTTCATTTACGAATGTTGGCACCAACCCAGTTTCATATTAGCAGTAACTATGACTTTGTTATTGACAGAGAGTACATATATGATCCTGTCACATTAGAGCTGCTACAGATATCCTGAATTCCGTTTACACTCGTCACTACTTGAAAATTACTGTAGCTATTAAATGGCCTCTAGAGTGCACGTGATTGCAGTCTTCAGCCTAAATATAAATTGGTTCTGGTTTTCTTTGTAATTTGAGGTATCCTATTTTATGCATTTTGGCTTTACCAGACTGCCAAAGGGTCCTTGAAGATATAATAAGCAGATTACAACTCCCAGATCTAGACCAAATTTCTTCATTTTAAAGAAAAAGGAACTGAAGCCCATAAAAGTTGACACACATAGCAGAGTCAGGGTTTAAACTGAGGGCTCTAATCTTTGCACCATACCATGATCAAAGAGGTTTTGTATCCAGTGAAATTTACAGTGAATAGAGAGCTGAGTCAGGGAGATCTGAGTTCAAATCAGTCTCAGACATTCACTGGTTGTTTAACCCTGGGCAAGTCACCTAACCCCTGTTTGTCTCAGTTTCTTTATCTGTTAAATGTTAAAGGAAATGGGAAACTGCTTCAGTATGTCTGCCAAGAAAATCCCAGATGGGCTGTTCTTCATGAAAGAAACAACTGAACAGCAACTTCACTATTATTATGTCTATTTTACAGATGAAGAAATTGAGATCAACAGTAGCTTACTTAGGGTTACAAAATAAATTAATAGAAGAGAAAATGCTTCTCAATTCTCTGAGGCATGTGTTGGAGTCAGCCCTTAGTCTTCTCAGGGAGATCTCATTGTAAAATTTTTGGTGTAAGCATTAATACACCTTAGAAAATAGCAGTTCCTCCAAATCAGGACCTGATTTATTATTTCATGGATGCTTAGATTTAAGAGAATGATAAAAATATTAATAATGAAGATTATTAATAAATAATGAAGATTAAACTTCAAAATATATCAAGGGTATATTTTTTTTTCAGAGAGTCGATTGTTAAACATTTAGGAACATCACCTTGATCCCATCAAACAAATCTTCCAGAATTAACTGTCCATTATTCAATTCAATTCAATTCAGCAAATATGAACTGTCTATGAAGTATGAATTGGAGGTCTGCCAATTAGATGACCAAGTTCATCCATTTTGGGTCAAAATCATTTGGCAAACAGGGTTAAGTGAATTGCCCAGGATCACACAGTTAGGAAGTGTCTAAGGCCAAGTTTGAACTCAGGAAGATGAGTCTTCCTGACTCTAGGCTTGGTGTTCTATATCCACTAGGCCACCTAGCTGTCCTTCAATAAATAAACATTTATTTATTTATAAATTTATATTTTATATTTATATATATAAATATATATATAAATTTATATATTAAATTTATAAATATTTATTTATTTACCAAGTTCCAGGCACAGTACTAGACTATTGGAATACTATGACACACACAGACACACGGACACAGACGCACACAGACTCAGAAACTCACACACACATAGACACACACACAGACACAGATACACACACACATATACAAACACACTCACACAGATACAGACACACGCGCGCGCACACACACACACACACACACACACACACATAACACCACCAACAAAAACCCCACAAACAAACCAAACAAAACCCAAGAGATAACATCCTCGCCCTCAAGGAACTTGTGCTCTAATGACTTCAGCTCCTGCTTGCCATGAACCCCACTCCCATCCTAGGAAGAAAGACTATCAAAATACAAACAGAAAAAACAGCAATAATATGATGCAATTAAAACTGAAGTTGTAATAACTAGGCATGGCCCCAGAGAAGATATATGAAATCACGCTCTCTTTCCACCCTTCTCCTAGGAGATAGAGGACCATGGGTGGGGAGCTTGGTATTTAAAATCAGACATTTGGTAGGTATTGTTTTTTCTGAAACATTTTTCTTTTCCTTTTTTGGTTGGTTATAAGAGTTGGCTTTTGGGGAAGGAATGCAGAAGGAATGTATTAGAAAATGTGGGTGCTATGAAAAACAAAAGATAGTAATGACATTATTTTAAAAATAAATAAATGCTTCTTTATCCATCCATCCATTCATTCATTCATTTAACTGGTTATCTGAGAAAGCTGAACATGACAGTGTAGACAGTTCAGGACAAAATTTCAGGGTGTATGTATTTCTTTCAGGAACCAGTTGAGTAATTAACAACTGGTATCAATTAAACTACAAAGAATTCAATTCACTGACATATGGACAGTGCTTGATGCTAGCATCTTTTTGAGGAGATAGATCTAAATATTTTGATCATTCTAAAATGTAAAGCTCTAATTAACTGCATTAAATCAAGTTTGATTAGGTTAAGCACATAATTGAAAATATGGCAAGGGCTGAATAAAAGCCCTGAGTGATTTTAGAAAGAGGATAAAACTGCAACTGGGACCAACCCTCACTTTTGTTCTCCGGTTGAATTATGTTTTTTACTATTTCACTGAACTATTGATGCCCTCATGGAAGTTTGCTATTCATCATAAAATCAGGAATTCTGGGACAGAGCCCAGCCTTTATCCTCCTCCTGCTAATGTAGCCCAGCTGCTGGAGGACAGTGGCTATCCATTCTGTTATGCACAAAGAAAATAATTTATTTTTGTTCCTCATGTTCTGCAAATCTTTTAGCAGGTCATTCCTTAAAAGGCAGTTCATAGACTTATTTCTCCCTAATGAATAAAATTCTTTCAGTAAACACAGGGCTATTTCTTTCATTAAATTTCCAGCAACAAATTTCTACTTTAAACCACACATAAATTAAACATTTTTTTTAACTCTCTGAATATCTTTATTTTTTCTCCCAAAGCAACAGAGCTTGTAATGAGGGTGGGTCAACTGAGGTTTTGTCCAAAAAACATGGAAATTTAATAGAATTTGACCATATGAGCCCATTGGCAGTTAGAAACAACAGAGATGAGCACCTATTTACCAGAATAGGTAGTTAAAATAGGAAACTACTGAGTGGTGAATCTTTCTCTGCCTTGGCACTCTGGGTTACCTGGAGTTAGCAGGTACCTCTATAACTCAGATCTCCAATCAAAATGAATTTGTCCAAAGCACTCAAATTTTCTATATAAAGCCGTGATTTTCTGGGCATAATTTAATTTTAATCTTATGACATAGTTTAGGTTTTCTTTTGGGGAATAGACCATGCTACCAGGATAAGAGCATAAACAACACAACAGTAAACTAATTTTTCTGTAGTACTTTAAGATTAGCAAAGCATTTTGTGCACATTGTTTTGTTTGATCTGATCTCTTACCAACAATGCTATAAAGTAGGTACTATAAGTATTATAGGACCCATTTTATAGATGAGAAAATTGAGTCTTTGCTCTCTAAGACTAAAGTAACTTACTCAAGGTCATGTCATTAGCAAAGGTCAGAGGTTGACTTTTACAGTCACAGAATTTGAGAGTAGAAAAGAATCTCACCAGAATGGATCTCTGGTCCAATCTGTACATGAAATGAATTCCCACTATATCTAGGTTTTTCTGACTCCAAGTCTGACACTTTAGACCCATGGAGTCCAAATTACATGAATGAAGAATGTCTGTCTGTGTATTCAACTTTGGTAATTAGATGGATAGAAGGTAAAGTAGTCTGGGAGGACATGGACAACATTCATATATCATGAGAAGGTTTGGATGGGTTTTGATTTGCAACTGTAGCCCTTTGACTGAATCCAAACTTCATAGAGAAAATCCCCTTAGTAAAAGGATTTGTTCTGTAAAACTTGGACTCAGTCAAAAGGCTACACCCATGGATCTAGAAGACCACATATGGCCTCAGGTTCCCCATCCCTGCACTAAGTGATTATAGACCCAAGTGCAGAAAGAAGCATAATATAACAATATAAGCCTATTTGATCGTTTCCCCTTTTCTTCCTCTATAACTATTCCATCTTTTTTTCCCCACCCCCACATTTCACTGATGACATCCTTTGTTCCTCTTTGGCCTTTCTCCTCATTTGTGATATGTTGCAATTTGTTCATACCTAACGTGCACCTCTCCATTGTGTTCTGAGGCATTTCCCACTTTGGACAACAGTGTCCCATGATATGCAGTCATATAAGATCACCAGATGAAGACAGTATCAAAAAGATGGACCTTCCTTTCAGAAAGAGGCTTGGAGTCACCCATGAAACTCAAACAGAAACATAATCAGGAAAAATCCTGAAGCCTGCTAGCTGTGGCATCTGAAGAAGATGCAATGAACAATTATGGAAAACTATCCTCTTTAAGATTTAATATTCTTAGTGGTCTGTGCTCTTGATGTAGTCCAACAAAGAGTGTGCTTCTGTTTTTCTTGAAGAAATTAGAGTGTAAATAATAGAAAGTACAGAGATAGTTTGCCTCTTTGCATGTGTTAATTTCATGGACAGAAATTGATGGAGAAATTATTTTAAAAATGGGATGAATATTAGCTGCGTGACATATCAATTTGCAAATATTCATTATGACAAATAACAAGAGGAATAGAATGCCTTGTTTACTTAAGTGATCAGAAAACTCATTTAGAAGAGTAATGGTCTTTCTCCAGAGTTTGACATGTCAAACTAACAGAAAGCAAAGCCTGCCTAGTTATAGAAGACTAATTCTGAGCAGAAAAGAATCAACTTTAGCACCTGGATCCAGGTCAGTCAGCCAATCAGTCCATCAACAAGCATTTATGGAAAATGCCAGGCATCAATTATGGTTGGTCATTGAGTTGATCAGAGTCCTTGAGCCTTTCAAGGTTATTTGTCTTATTGTGTAACTTGTTCTCCTGGTTCTCTTCATTCATTGCATGCCAATTTTTCTGAAACCATATCATTTCTTATGCCAATATATAATATTCTATTACATTCACATGACATGATTTGTTCAACCATTCCATAATTGATGTACCCTTATTTTTAGTTTCTAATTCTTTACCACTTTAAAAGAATGGCTATAAATATGGATCTGTTTCCACTTTTCTTGATCTCTTTGGGGAAAAGGCCTAGACATGGTGTCACTGGGTCAAAGGGCATGCACAGGGACATAGTTCCAAATTGCTTTTACAGAGTGGCTGGATTGTTCACAGTTCTACCAAAATGCATCAATGTGCTTGTCTTTCGCACAGCCTCTCCAACATTAACCAGGAGGGAGACAGAATATTAGCATTGCTTACATTTGAATTTCTTCTGATTATTAGTGATTTGGAGAATTTTTCATAAAGATAGTGGTAGTATGGATTGTTTCCTCTGAAAAGTGCCCATTCAGGATCACCTGGGGAATAATTTTTATTCTTACAAATTTGAATCAGTTGTTTATATGTCTTGGAAATGAGAACTTTATCAGAGAAATTTGCCATAGGAACTTTTAACCAGTTACTTGCTTCTCTTTTAATTTTAACTGCACTGGGTTTATTTGTGCAAAACCTTAAAATTTTATATAAAAAATTGTATATTTTTATCATCTTTGATCCTTTTTATCTCTGTGTGTGTGTTGTTATAGGTTCTTCCCCTATTCATGTATCTGAAAAGTATTTTCTTTCTTGATCCATTAATTTATTTATGATTTTAAGATTTATGTAGAAATCATATGCTCATTTGTAGCTTCCTTTGGTATTTGGTGTGAAATGTTGATCTATACCTAGTTTCTGTCAGACTATTTTCCAGTTTTCTCAGCAGTTTTTGTTAAATAGTGAATTCTTACTAGAATAGCTGAGATCTTTGGATTTTCAAAAACTAGATTACTGTGCTCCTTTGCTTCTGTCTATAATACCTAATCTGTTCCACCTCTCTATTTCTTGAATAGAGCCAAATAGTTTTGATTATTAGTTTACATATAGTTTATAGTATAGTTTTGAGATCTGGTACTACTAGACCACCTTCCTTCTCCCTTTTTTCATCGTTTCCCTTGAAATTCCTGACCTTTTGTCCTCCAGGTGATTTTTTTTTTCAGCTCCATAAAGTAATTCTTTGGTAATTTGATTAGTACAGTTCTAAATAAGTCAATTTATTTAAGTGCTATTTTTATTATGAGGCTGTTTTATCTTGCACAAAGTATCAGTAAGTTGTACTTGCCTAGAGATATTTGTTTCAATGTGTGTGTGTGTGTGTGTGTGTGTGTGTGTGTGTGTGTGTGTAGAGACCCTGGGATTTGTTTTCAAAGTTAGTTATAATTCAAAAATGAATCACAGCCTTATAATCTAAAGATCATCTCATCTGTTTATATAGAAGAGTCTTATTTTCCATTCTTCAGAAAGGAACAGCTATTTCTGAGGGCATTGTTAGGAAGAGTAACCTTTTCTTTCTCCAAGGTATAATCTACAGGAAATTTCCCAAGTAGGTTTATAATAGCCTATATGGCAACTCGTGCATCAAAAAAACTAGTAGAATATTATCACCTTCTTTCATATGCATAGAATTTTCCCCAAAATGACACTTTGAAAAATGTCATGAGTAGTACTAAGAATGCTGGATATAGAGCTCAATCAAATAAAACTTCAACCAACAGTTATTAAAAGTTCTAGGGGCCCCAAAGAGTGGTATCTCTTGTGGTTCCTAAGGAGCAGGGGTCCTCCTGGATAAGGATCCGAGTGAAGACCAGGAGAGCAGTGACCATACCTCTTACCAGAACATACCACCTTGGAAGTACTGAAAATTTCCATACCCTGAGAATTAACTCTGAAAACAGCAGTGAAAAAAAGCCTGAAGCTTGGGACAGATCCTCTCTTTTCCAGGAACAGAGTCCAACTTTTGTTCAATCATTTCAGTTGTGTCCAATTCTTCATGGTCTCATTTAGTTTTTCTTAGTAAAGATACTGGAGTGGTTTGTCATTTCCTTTTTCAGAATATTTTACAAATGAGGAAACTCATTTGTTTGCCTCAGTTTTTGGCAAAATTGTAAAAGAGCTACAAATTTGCAATGACAAAAATAACTCCTTAAAAAGCAAAATTTGCCTGATGGAAGAAGCTCATGGAAGAAAATAATTCCTTAAAAATTGGAATAGGACAAATGGAAGCTACCAACTCCATGAGACATCAAGAAACAAAACAAAGTGCAAAAATGGGGAAAATAAAAGAAAATGTGAACTATTTCTTTGGAAAAACAACTGATCTGAAAAACAGATCAAGCAGAGATAATTTAAAAATTAATGGGCTACTTGAAAGTCATGATCAAACGAAGACCACATTTCAAAAAATTATAAGTGAAAATTGTCCTGATGTCCTAGGACCAGAGGGTAAAATATTGCCAGAATCACTAATCACCTCCTGAAAGAGAGCCTAAAAAAGAAAACTCCCAGTAATATTCTAGTCAAATCTCAGAACTTTCAGGCCAAAGAGAAAATATTGTAAACAACCAGAAAAGAATGCATTCAAACATTAGGGAGCCATAATCACATAAGGCACAAATGATTTAGTAACTTCCACATTAAAGAAGTGGTGGCCTTGGAATATGATATTCTGGAAGGCAAAGGAACTGGGAGTACAACCAAGAATCACTACCCTGCAAAACCGAGTATAATGTTTTAGGGGGAAAAATGATATTTAATGCAATCGAGGAATTTCAAGCACTCCTGATGAAAAGAACAGAGCTGAATAGGAAATTTGACTTTCAGATGCAGGAATCAAAGGAAGCATAAAAAGTTAAACAGGAAGAAGAAATCATAAAAGACTTAATAACATCAAATTGCCTATATTACTGTATGGGGAGATGATATATGCAATGCCTAAGAACTTTATCATTATTAGAGAAGTTAAAAGGATTATATATATAGAAGGCATGGGGATGAGTCAATTATGTAAAAGAAAATAGATGGGTGAGAAAGAGGGATACCCTGGTAGAAATGAAAAGAGAGAAGAATAGGAAAAATTATCTCATATAAAAGAGGCATGCAAGGAAGCAGCTTTTATAGTGGAGTGGAAAATAGGGGGTATGGGCAATATTTGAACCTCCCTTTCTTCTGAATTGATTCAAAGAGGGAAGCACAGACACATGCACGCATGCATGCACACACTCACTCAATTGTGTATGAAAATCTATCTTATCTAGCAAGGAAACAGGATGAGAAAAGGACAAGAGAAAGGGAGAATGACAGAAGGGGTGGTAGATTAAAAGAGACAGTGGTCAGAAGCAAAACAGATTTTTGAGGAGAGACAGTGAAAAAAAGAGAAAGAGAATAAGATAAACAGAAAAAAGTAGGTTGGAAATGCCCAGTTAGTTATCATAATTGTGAATGTGAATGGAGTGAAATCAACCACAAAATGGAAGTAGATCGCAGAGCACATTAGAGATCAGAATATAGTGTTTACAAGAAACACACTTGAAACAGAGAGATACATATAGAATTAAAATAAAGGGCTGGAACAGAATGGATTATACCTCAGTAAAAGTAAAAAGAAAAAATAGTGGCAACAATCACATTCTCAGACAAAACAAAAGCAAAAATTGTTGTTGCTCAGGTGCCTCTGACTCTTTGTGACCCCATCATCATATTTCCCATAGGGTTTTCTTAGCAAAATACTGGAGTGATTTGTTATTTCCCTCTCCAATGGATGAAGGCAAACAGAGGTTAATCATCAGGGTCACACAGTTAGTGAGTATCTGAGGTCAGATTTAAATATAGGTTTTCCTGACCCCAGGCCTAGTTCTCTATCCACTGATCCACCTAGTTGCCTAAAGTAAAAACAGAATTAATTAAAAATGATAAGCAGGGATGCTACATCTTATGAAAAGGTACCCTAGGCAAAGAAGTAATATCAATACTAAATACATATGCAACCCTAGGCAAAGAAGTAATATCAATACTAAAAATATATGCAACTAAATGGCATAGCATCCAAATTCTTAAAAGTTAAATGAGGGACTGGTAGAAAAAGATAGTAAAGTTATATTAATGGGGAACCTCAACTTGTCCTTCTCAGAGTTAGATAAATCTAACTATAAAGTAAATGATATTAAGGAGAAAAATAGAATTTTAGAAAAGTTAGATATGATAGACCCCTAGAGAAAAATGAGTCATAATAGAAAGTAGTATATTTTTTTCTCAGCTGTATGTGGTACTTTCATAAAAATTGACCATCTACCGGGGCATTAAAAACTTCACAAAAAAATGCATAAAAGCAGAAATATTAAAAATCTTCATTTAAAAAACCATAGCATAGTAAAAATTGTATTCCATAGAGGGCTTTGGAAACATAGATAAAAAATTAATTGGAAGTTAAATAATTGAATCCTAAAGAATGAATGGGTCAAAGAACAAATTCTAGAAAATCAACAATTTCATTAAAGAGAATGACATCATAAAACTTGTGAGATGCAGTCAAAGCAGTACTTGGGGAAAATTTATGTCTCTAAACATTTACATCAGTAAAAGAGAGAAAGAACAGATCAATGAGGTAAAAGAGGCAAATAAAAGTTAATTGACTTACTCAGTCACACAGATAGTAAGTGTCTGAGGCCAGATTTGAACTCGGGAAGAATCATCCTACCTCTAGGCCTAGCACTCTCACCACTGTGCCACCTAGTTATACTATAAGTACTGTAAGTTAGGAGGAATTTATTGGTTCCTAGGGGTGATCTGGCTCATTTTTTGTTGGTATTATAGTATTTCTGTACTTGTCCGGTTCATGTGGTACAGAGCTTTGTAACCCCAGAACTTTACATATTGTTCCATGTACAATGAGTAATTAATAGCTACTTATTTATTGAATGAATATTATTCATCCCTAGTCTTTCCCAAGAGTGTTTGGGGATTCCCAGAGCCTGTGCCCAGAGTTACGGAACAAATCAAGGCTCTTTTTTGAAACTTCCTTGCTCATAAAGGGGCCAGAATCAGGGACTGGTTACTATTTATATAATGTGCCAAGCAGAAGAACTAGAAGAAGGGTCAAGATTAGAAGTATTAGTCAGTACCATAAATTCATGAGGGTTTCAGCATTAGGTAAAGACACATGATGTAGAGTCAGCCAGAAGTTTCAGATATGCAGACACAAAGAAATTCTTAGTATAACAATGAGTCAGAGATGATTGTCTACATTTTTGGTCATGTGATCATGCACATGTATTTTCATCTCTTGCCTATGAGGTCAGGCCCATCTTCTAACCTCCCCAAAAGAACTTTCACCAGACTGGTTTATACCACTGCTACTGTCTCAAAGAAGCAATACATAAAAATGGTGAAGTGAAAAATCTACCAGGGGAGGGGAACCTGTGGTTTAAAGGCCACATGTGGCCCTCGAGGTCCTCAAGTGCAGTCCCTCTAAACTCAGTCAAAGGGCTGCACTTGAAAACCTAGAAGGCCACATGTGACCTCTAGGCTGAAGGTTCCCTACCCCTGACTCTAGTCAGTTAGCAGTTATCTGGTTTATGTGGTACAAAAAAGATTTCCCTTTCCACTGATCTGGCTAACCTTTTTGACTGGATGGAACTCTTGTTTTGATCTGATATTGCAAAGCCTAAGTTTCCCAGAAATTGTCCTCATCAACATTACCTCTCCACTTATTCAAATGAGCTATTTCTCTTATATCAATAAAATGGCCATTACAAAATATATCCATGATAAGTAAGCACTTAAAAAATGAATTCTTGAAATAATTAAGGAGAACTCTCAAGTAGATTACATAACAAAGGAGTAGATAAGACTTCTTGAAAAATTCTTCTGGCAATAACATGACAAAAATATGTAATCACACCTTTTTGTTTATATTTTTAAATTCTTATGTTCTTATACCTTTACCTAATTCTCACTTCCATCAATCCCACATTGCCCCACCATCATATAAATAATAAAAATTATTTCCTAGTGAGAATTAAATATTTAAATATATTTAATTTGAAAATTTTACAAGAGTTGAGAATTTGGACTTGTTAATATTTGCAAAAAAAAATTGTAAAAAAATCTTTAAATACCTTTTGATTTTGAAATCATTTACATATACATATGTTTACTTATAGACATAAACACATACATTTATTTATATATACATGTATACACACATAGAGAGAGAGAGAGAATAATAAGTTGGAGCACCCTGTTTCCTGCCTATCATTAATCTGAGATATTTCTCAGTTTCGAAAATCTTTTTGAGAGCAACTAGGGAGCTCAGTGGATAGAGTACTGGTCCTGGAGTCAGGAAGATCTGAGTTCAAATGTGACCTCAGAAACTTACTAGCTGTGTGACCAGGTCAAGTCACTTAACTGTCTAAGAAAAAAAGGCTTTGTGAGTAATCAAGATGTCTGGGATCCTTAAATGTCTGATTACAAGGGTCTCATGACACAAGAACACTCTAAAATTAAGTGTAGCACCCTCTCTGGACTCCCTCTACAATCTGATATTCATAGATTTCAGGTTAGGCCTTTAGGGGGTGACTATTATCATAGGTTCAAGACAGTGGCGTGCTGGTAAATATTTAACAATCAACTTTCTGGAGGGGGAGGATTACACACAACACAAATTTCAGTGTAATCTACATTATTATAGGCCTTTTCTTCATCACTTTCTTAAGTTTGAACAATCATCACAACAATAAGTCAAGCCTTGATTTGTAGTGTTTGCCAGTTTCAGAGGTGTACGTGCTTGTGTGAAAGCTTAAAATTCAGCAATTGTCTCTTGAGAGTCAGTTTAAATTGGCTGCAGTTCACCCCTGGCTCAAGGTCCTCTATAAGCCTGTACTCCTATAATGACAGCTCACAAAACAATGTCCTTCCTTTAATAGTTAGCCAAGAGACACAATTGTCTCTAAGCAGATATTTTTTGAGATAGCATAGTAAGAGTAACAGTGGCAATGAGGGTGCATTCTTCTACAATGTCAGTGGAGAGAGTGCATGCACATGTAGAGCACACTGTTTGAAAGACAAATCAGTACAGAGTACATGTGGCCAAAGAAATGCATGCCTTTGACACTGCTGGTCTCTGATATCTTTTCTCTTCAATGATGTCCAATGATGTCCTCTCACTGCTCTCCCCAGACACATTGCCGCTGATGGCTGCTCAGCTGGGCTTCATGGGCCTGTTCCTTCCTCAGTTTACCTCTGAATTGCCAAGACTAATTCTCTCTTGAATCCACAGCTGGCTCTTTTCTGTTGTTGGGAGCCATGTCATTCAGAACTGTTTTGATTGACTCCTTGGGCCTGCTTCATTCTGGGTTCAGTGTCTCCTACTGGGCAAGTAGCTCTCCTACTAGATTCCATGGGGATGGAGGAGGTAGAAAAGAGAACTCCCCCAACATACTTGAAACTTCTTTCCTAGAAGTACGATTACACAGTCAATGAGTGATCAATCCCTTCTCATTAGATTGGTTCTTCTTCCAAAGATGGCTCTCCTCTAAACTGCCAGGGTTCACATTCCTTGGAGCTGCTTTCTACTTTTTCTCAGAGCCAGCAAGCTTGCTTTTTATAGACCATCAGGGGTATTGACATACTTCAACCAGCCAATGACAAGCTGCTATTTTAATTCCACCAAAGAAAACTTCAAACTTTCTAGAGGGGTAAGAGTGAAAATCTTTAGTTCATATTAGTTCCTCATCTCTCTTTCCTCCCTTTTCTGCAATTTCATCAACTGAACTAGGCCAGGAAGATCAATTGACCAAGGATGCCCTGGTCAACATAAAGAAGGGACTGGCAATTATGAAGGATATAGAGCTACTGTTGACTTTATGACCCAGAATCTCTGTGCCTAGGGCTTCAGGAACTTTACAGACCAGTCCAGCACATATCATATAACATTAAGAAACATAAAGCCACTGAGAATCAAGAATGGCCCAGGAGCAGTACTGCTTTGCCACACAGACATATCAATTGATTCTTTGTCTCTTACACCCTTCCTCCTTTCAGCACAACTATTGTTAAGTCATTTTTCAGTAGTATCCAACTCTCCATGATCCCATTTGAGATTTTCTTGGCAGAGATAGTAGAGTGGTTTGCCATTTCATTCTCCAACTCATTTTATAGATGAGAAAACTGAAGCAGACAGGGTTAAGTGACTTGCTCAGGATCATCCAGCTGGTAAGCATCCAAGACCAGATTTGAACCCATGGAGACAAGTCTTTCTATTTCAAGTCTAGTGCTCTATCCACTGTACCACCTACCTGTCCACAGCTATCTCTAGACCAGTTTTTAAAGAACCTCATCTCAGAGAGTCTATTTGTCCTTGGTTTTTTTATATTTTACTTTTAAAATTCTAAACTTAAACACTCCAAAAAGGAGCATTTTCATGTACACAGCAGAACACAAAAAGAAGCTTCTATATGAAACTGTGAATCACTATTTTGCAAAAGTATATAATAAATTCTGCACAATATTTTCAAAGCTCTCCTGTTTGTGTTTCCTTCGAAAATTCCTTCTGTTCTCTTTGGTGTTACAATGGCTCTCTGTTGTAGGCAACACTATTGCTGACACCTTCTGACACTCCTTCACTAACCAAAAGAAAGAAAGAGGAAAACAAATTCTTCAAACAAAGAGGAAAAGTGAAGCAAAAAGAATCCACACAGTGGCCATGTCCAAAAATTTAAGTCCTGGCACCTTGTTTTTATGATTTCTCCATCAAAAGGTAGATAGCTCAAGTCATCATCAGTCCTCTGGAGACATGCTTGGTCATTACATTGGTCAGAGTTCCAAAGTTTTTCAAAGCTGTGTCTTTATAGTATTGTTGTTTTTGTATACATTGTTCTCCTAGCTCTACTCATGTCACTCTTCATCAGTTTATTCTACCCAGGATTCTCCAAAAAGCACCTTTCATCGTTTCTTATGATGCAATCACATTCCATTAGCTCATATAACACAACTTGCTTTGTTAGTCCCCAATAGTCTAAGAGGCAATATAATGTTTCCTCTTAGATTCTAGTTCTTTTCTTTTCTTTTTTCACTCCTTTTAATTTCCTCTTCAAGATCTGGAAGTTTGTTTTATGTGTGACTATTCTTTTTATGATATTATGCTCTCTCTTAACCAATTCCCCACTCCAGCTTCTTGTTAAGTTTAATGTATTTCTCCATCAAACCATCTGTGCTTCTCTCGGTGTGCTGAGCTCTCCTTTGTCTGCTTCATATAAGAGTGAGCTTCATACGATGCCCATTTTCTTTCACCCATTTCTCCATGTTTGTACATTCTTTTCATCTTAAGAATTAAGTACTATTACCTTCTTCCACTTTTCTACGCTAGTCTATTCCTCCTTTGATCATCTTTTCTCTTTCCCATCTTCAAATCCACAGAACAGAATCAATGTCTCTTTCCAAAAGCTCTGTTTTTCTTATTTAACTTTCTCAATGTCATTGGAAGACATCTGGTTTTGGAAGAGACACATTTCTTCTCCCCCATTAGAATATTAGCACTACAAATAAAATATTTGTAAAGTGCTCCATGCAGTGCCAGACACATAGCAGATGCTCTGTAAATGCTTATTTTCTTCCCTTCCTCCTCCCTTACATCATTCTCATGCAATGCCTTCTCATTGTTCACATAAGGTTTTCTTTCCAGGTTTCTTTAGACTCTTCTGTCTGTATTTTGCATCAGGAAGGCTTAAGGGTCTTCTAATCTAGGAAAAGTCCATTTTATGCCTTACAGTAACATACTCAGCTTTTCAGGATAGGTTATCCTTGGTGGCAAGTCTATCTCTTTTGTCCTTTGCAATATTGTACTCCAAGATTTTTTCTCATTTTTAGAAGAAACTTCCAAGTCTTGTGTGATCCTGACTTTAGCTCCTTTGCACTTGAACTGCTTCTTTTTTGGTGAATGGGGTGTTCAGGGAGAACTGGCACCTCTGGTGTGAGGGTATGCTCAGCCCCTTTCAGGGCTGCTCATCCACCATTGGTGTCCACCTTCCACCTACTCTCACCTGTGGCTCCAAAAAGCTGTAGGATGCACAGCAACTACACCCTGGTAAACCATTTTGACAAATGGGCTAGACGAAGTTGATAGTAACCAGCAGACCTCAAACCTCTGAAGGTCTACCCAAAACATGTGAAGACTCTCCCAGGTAGAGTAGTCAGATGAGAACAATTTGTTCTAATGTCCATGAAGGCAGCTGAAGGAAGTGCTGTGGAGCATTTAGAGCTTGGCCAGGCATTAAAGACCCCTCAGTCACCCATCTCCTTGACCATTAGGGAATCTGTTTCTCTTCATCTTTAGAACATCATGAGGAATCTGATATCATTTTCAAACTAATATGAGATATTTCAAGAAAAGTTCACCTGAGTAGGAGACTCCTGTTTTATCAAGTACTGTGTTCTAGGAGCCTGTCATAGAATTACTGTGTATGTACTCTAACCCTCTGGCTATGTCACCCTGGCTCAATATTAACCAAATGAACAGGAGAATGGAAGTAATTTTCTGAAAAATTCAAGAAAAGAAAATTAGTAACTTTAGTTAGTGAGCTATTTTTAAGGAAAAACACCACTATTTTAGTTATTCTGTAAGCACAAGCATGGGAGCACAAGCCCATGTCATTTAATATTTTTAACTGCCAAACTTTGTCATGATGCTTTTGAGAATTAGAGAGAATAGGGTACAGCTGATAGCATTTGGAAATAGATTTCTTTCTCTTTTTCTCCATTTTGGGAAATTAAGAATGAGAGATGGTATTGTGGTACATCACTGGACTTAGATGTAAAATACCTTTAGGATCTTGAGTTCAGGGCCTCAGTTCAAATCCAGCCTTTGACACTCTCTGTATGTACCTAGATGAGCCATTTTGTCTCTTTTTGCCTCCACTCTAAAATGGGGATAACAGTACCTATCTTGCAATTGTTGAGATAATATCTGTAAAATGAGATAACAAGTTCTAAGCATTGTTCCTATAGGTGCTATATTAATGCTTTCCCTTCCTCTTGAACAACTGAATGATAAACAGGTGATGGATATCCAAAGAAAGTTTTTGAGCAGAGAATTTATATAATGGTTTGAATGTTAACTTATACCTTACTATTTATGAAACACTTGTTATAGCAGCCTCCTGAAATCTATTTGCTTCCTTTGAATTTTTCTGGACCTTTAGGTGCCAAAGAGAGATGGATATGAAGAATGGAATAGACTTAGGGTCACTATAAAAGTCTGTCATAATGGTGATGCTCATTTGTAATCTGTGGCACTATTTTTAAAAGGGAAGTCACTTAAAATCTATATATTAAACACTGGTATGTATTAGGATCAGTTTTCAGGATAAGTTGAACTCCTGGGGTATAACTATGACAGAGGGAGATGAGAAAGATATATTTGACTGGGTGTATGGCCTGAGCAAGGTGTAGAGGGAGTGATTTCCTGGATCCAGTCTATCAAAGCCCCAAGAGATTAATTTTCTCTCAAGCTTGCTACTTGACACTTGGCAGATGTGGAGAAAGAAACTTGACCACATGCACAAGCTGGGAAAGTTTTCCTGGAGCCAGCTGCTGAAATATGTAACCACAGGTTTTACTTGGTTTTTCAAGAGAAGATACAATAAATGGTGACTAGTAGTCATCAAGGACTATGTGTGAACTGGAAGGTGATAAGATGGCTTCCCCTTCTCCTTGGGAACTTAAAATCAAGTATACTTGCTAGTATAATCCTTGAGAGAACAGAGAGTTGTTTGATGCCAAAAAGAGTGGGAAAGAATTGGGATTTCAATCATTATCAAAAACAATATTCAGATATTCAAGATGAATTGATCTTCCTTTTCATTGTTAGAAGTGTTGTTTGACTTATATTCAAAGTAACTGAGTTCTTTGGGTATACACAGAAGGGAAGAAAAGCTTGGGATCCAAGTGTGTGGGAGCACAAGCCAAAAGAATAGTGAGTTATTATTGAGATTGTTCTATATTTTTAGATTGAAATCAGAACCTTGGAGAGAGCATCTAGTTGTTGGAGGCTGTTGGGAGATTATGTACACAACTGGCCCTGTTTGACTTTTAAGTACCCCCTGAAAATTTGCACTAGTATGGTACCTGAGCAGTTGATCTGAGTCAAGCTTTCTTAGTGCTAATAGACACAATGCCCACATGGCATTCTGACTATCTGTGTGCAAGGGGAAATTGTGGTTATCTTTCTGTGACTCTAGTCAAGTGATTTCACCTTTCTGATTTGCAGCTTTCTCATCTGGACAATGGGGACAAGAATAATTATAACACCTATCTTGTAGTGTTATCTTGAAGAAAGCACTTTGTAACCTTAGAATGCTACCAATATTCATTCATCATTAACAGTCATTTATAGGACCATGTGAATTTTTGAACAAGGTTCTTTCAGATCACTTGGACAGAGCTTGGATGATGAAAACAGAAACACATTTGGAAAAGGGCTGCATTTAAACATGTGGCTTGAATGTTCCTTGAATGTAGGTTTCCTTTATATGAATAGAGCTATTCAGTCATTTTCTTGCTTGCCAAGAGTGATGGAAACAAACAAGTTAAGATTTTAAATGTGTGCTGTCTGGGCCCTTGGTAACAAACAAAATGGTGTGGGCACTCTTTTGAATGTAGCTGATTCTTTTCCTATTATCGTGGAGAAAGAGAAGTGAAATTACTCCCAACCTTGAATGCTTTCCCTTCTGCTTACCTTGAAAGCATTCAGGAAGATAAATTATATATTGTCAGCTGATAATGATATTTGGATTTGTGTGGGCTTCTCTTCACATACAGAAGGTAATGCTGAGCACTCTAGGACAATACAAAATAGAATTGGAACAAGGACATGTGATTTGTTTCTCCTTTGCTGTTAATTCTATACAATAGCAAAAGAGTTCTTCTCCTACTGTGAATGAATGATTTAGATCTTGAAAGACACAGGGTAAAAATATTGCTAGATATCTCTTAACTTTAGAGTACCCCACCAAGCATTTCTCATACAGCAGCACCTAAGAGTCATCAAGCAATCAAACAATCAAGCATTTAAGTAACTGGACTAGGCACTGTCTTAGGTCCTGAGGGTACGAAGAGGCAAAGAAACTCCTATTTCCCAGACACAGGACCAGGATCCCACAAAGCTACGGTAATCACCCATCTAGTGGAATTTGAGAGACAATCTTTGTACTTTAAAATTTGCTAGTTAGGAAAATGGAAAGAATTTAATGCTGTCATCTGAACTAACAGTTCCAATGTAGAGATTCCTGTTCAAGCTTGATAGAATGATGAAGGTCTTGGTTCTATTTCCTGCCTCACATATGAAAAATGTTTCCCTAACATATAGCTCTTTACTACCTATGAGGTTTGACTCAAAGTCTAAAAAAGACTTTGTCAGCTATGAATATATAATAAGGGAAAGAATATTGCTACATGAGGGAAAAGAGTGACCTAGACCTTAGGTATTTTGTTGTGACTTTCCTATTCCCACTCATTTATATAGAAGAGAAAATATTTTAGACTTGAGAAACTGGGGGACCCCAATTACTGACTAGGAAAGCTGCTGGAAATTAAACAGTGATTCATAAACTAGATTTAAGCTAGAGAGTGGTCTGTGGAGGAGATCTGTGACCCTGTGACCAGTAAATGAAATTAAACCTGGATGCATCAATTAACTCTAAATGTTTCTGCTCACTTTTCCAGAGAGCTTGACACCTGGTACAGAGTGGCCCACTTCTAGGGCAGCTAAGTGGAATGGTGGACAAAGTGCTAGACCTAGAGTGAGGAAGACCCAAGTTCAAATTCAGTCTCAGGTACCGACTGTCTATGTAACACTGGGCAAGTCACTTAACCCTGTCTGTCTCAGTTTCCTCATCTGTAAAATAATAATAACACTTACCTTCCAGCATTGTTGTGAAGATGAGATAATATTTGTAAGGTGCCTTGCAAAGCTCAAAGCACAGTATAAATGCTAGGTATTAAAATTAACTAAATCTCTTAAAGAAATAGACATATTATTCTTCATAGGGAGAAGAACCAGAAAGGGACTTTTCTCTCCTAATTCTATTAATGGGTATGTTAGGCATTAAGCTTTTTAACGGATCTGTTAAGAGCCTCAGGCTTTAAAAAAAAAGAACATGGAAAAGCCCACCTTTTGTATGAGGAAGAGGTGACATTGCCACTGAAGACAGAAGGTAGAAGCAGAGGAAATCTCAACAACATTCTGCCCAGTGAAAGTATGTATACTTGGCAGCAGGTTGGCAGAGCATGGCTAAGCACCAGTCATGTTACCCAGCATGGCGCAAGCCTTGAGGAACAAGGTATCCCACTGAGTCTGGCACTGGTGAGAGATGGTGCTCGACAAGACCAGTGGGGAGTAGACCTATTGGAAGCTGTGTGATCAGTTGCTCTAGAAAGCAAACGACAAGTATTTATTAAGTGACTGCTATGTTCCCAGCACTGTGCTGAAGATGATATCACCAGAAGACCTCAGCAGCTTGCAACAAAAGAGAACCTCCACAATCAATCCTCCACAAATTTGCCCCTCCCCTGACACATCGATTGACATTTGATTCTTATTGGCTTGCCCCTCCACATGTGCATCTTAGCTATGTATCTTGCTCACATACATGTCTTTTCATGCGGGCTGCCTCTGTGTCCATTCTTTACAATGACTGATAGTCTATCCCAAAATTCACAGGGGAAATCTTCTCTTGCTATGTTGCTTATTTTGCTGTTTCTTTAAGTGCTTTTGCTTAGAACTAAGGGTGCCCTCTGCCTGACCAGTTGGAGATGACCAGCTGTTGGGGATGGGGACATCTGAACCATGGTTTTGAGTGAATACACAACCTGGGATAGGCTTACCTGAGGCACATGTGTGAGTTGGGGGGATGCTCTGAAGAGCTACACTGTAAAGACAGTCAGACTTCTTCCATTAAAGGTAGGGTTCTTGATTATGGCATGGACTTCTTTGGCTTTCTGATGAAGCCAATGGATCCCCCTCTCAGGATAATGTTTTGAAAGGCATAAGTTCTTAGACCCCTGAAATATGTCCACAATCCCTTAAATGTCCATGAATCCCAGCTTAAGAACCCTTGCATTAAAGGGAGTCTGTTATATCTATCTTGGTGCTGTGCATACAGTAGGTTTTGAAGAAACAGCAGTTGAATCTGTGTCTTAGGTAAAATGTGAGCAAGTCAAATGATGTGGAGCATAGAGGCACAGTTCTTGTTCTCATCCTCACCTTTCCTGTCTCTCTGCTTTTGTTTCTGTCATCCTCCATGCCAAGAGGCATTAGTTCATTAGTCCAAAGCAAGAGACTCCTCATTCTTACCCTCATACATCTCTCTTTGTTGAATTTCTTCTCTTCTTTTTAAGACAACTCCATCTTCTTTCTTTTTCTCTTCCCAGGTGAAAATTAATCACTGACTCTTCAAATTTCTCATAACATATTGATTGATCAGACTTTCCCTTCCCCTCAGTTTCACTCTCTCTTCCCTAATTTAAGTGTAAGCTCTATCTTTGTATCTCCAACACCAACCATAATTGCTGAACTATTTCTGGGCAATGTGGTTCTTAGTTCTGAATTTTCCAGAAGACTCTTTCTAATCTCCTATTCATTTTATAAGTGTGCCACAATCAGGGATTGAATCAAATTGCAACACTCCCCAAAGCAGTTTTCTAAACATGGACCTGACTTGAACCTGTGAATTTTTGACTTTACTTATTTTGTAAGGTTAACTCATAAGCTTACACAGAGGGGAAAACCAAAACATTCAATTAAGTATTTAGCCATTAGACAACAGAATAAGGCAGGATTAACCAGGGGTAAGGTAATGGATGAAGGGTAGAACTATGATAAAATATTCTAAAGAGAGGAAGTAAGGAAAGTTTGGCAATTGTTTTAGCAAGGGAAAGAGAGAAAGATTTTTTCTTTCTTTTCTTTTTGGAAGGCTTGGTGGTGCGTTTTATTTTTCATACCATAATCATTTCTTAATACCATTTCAAATTCTATTAACATATTGTTCTGGCCTGTACACAGCCTCTCTGACATTGAATATTTCCTTCTTTCTTTCTTTTTCTCCCTTCCTTCCTTCCCTTCTTTCTTTTTCCTTCCTTCCTTCCTTTCTTCTTTCTTTCCTTTTTTCCTTCTTTCTTTCCTTCCTTCTTTCTCTTTCTTTCTTCCTTCCTTCTTTCTCCTTCCTTCCTTTCTTCTTTTTCTACTACTACTTCTATTACTACTACTACTACTTCCACTTCCTCTGCCTCTTCCTCCTCTTGCTCTTCATCATCATCATCATCATCGTTATCGTCATCATCTTGATCATCTTCATCTCCTCATTTCTCATCCATTTACTCTCATTTTGGACTTTTTTGGCTTCTCTAACTGCATTCGTTTTTAATTAACTTCTCCACCACACCTCCAATAAACTCATGCTTGAGGAATCTCATTATTTTGAAAGATCCAATAAGCTTTGATACTGATACCTCTTAGTAATCTCCATTCCCCTGATTGGAGGCTGGAGCTATAAACTCCTCAGCCTCCACTGAAGGAAGTGGGACAGGAGATCAGACATCTCCTGATTTCCTTATTTCACATCTACCTGCTCTCATTTGCGGATTCCTTTGACCTTTCTACCCACTCTACGCAGAACATCTTCTCTCTTTTACCAACCTTTTCAGCTTTCTTTTGTATGAAGTCTTCTCCAATTAGATTGTAAATTTCCTAGAGCAGAGGGATTATATTTTTTAAAATTTGTATTCCTAGCACTTAGCATATTACCAGGCTTATAGTAGGTGCTTAATAAATATTTGACTTTTAGCTAAGTTACATGACCTCTCTGGGGTTGGGTAGCTTGTAAATATCTAAGGTAGGATTTGAATTGAGGTCTTCCTGAGTCCTGTTACTATCCAATGTACCAATTAGGTGCCAATTTGAGTTGTGAGGTAAAACATCAGAATTTGGATTTCCATTTCTTAAATGTTTTCTTTTTTAAATGAGATAGAGACTAGACCTGGGATTTCACTGTAGGGAACTCCCTGGATGAGAAAACTCCCTCTGCCAAGGCAAGTTAGTATATACTTTGCAATTTGTCATCTTAGAAAGTTGTTTGGGGGCAATGAGAGGTTAACTGACTTGCCCAGAGACACACAGGAGTATGTATCAGAAGCAGGACTCAAACTCAGGTCTTCCTGACTTTGAGACCAGCTCTTTAACTAGCTTCAATGCCACAGTCTTTCTCTTTTCATATGATAGCTGACAATGTGAATTTCTTATTTCAGAGTCTATTTATATCCTTTGACCATCTGTCTATTGGCTTTTCTTCTTACTTGTTTGGGTCAGTTTCCTATTTGTGTTGGATATTTATGTTGGAGGAATTAGAGGCAAAAATGCCCCTTCCCCTCATCAACAATTTCCTTTTTGATTCTAGATGCATTTATTTTATTCATTCAAAGTATTTTTCCATATTATGTAATTAAACTTGTCTCTTTTTTTTCATTTATGATCACTACTCCCCCTGGTGTAGTTAAGTGTTGTTCTGTAACTGTCTGTCTTCTGTAAGATTTTTTTTCTGCTCTCAATTTTTAAAAATTATATGGTGTTTTATATTTAGGCATTGCATCCATTTAAAGCTTACTATGTTATATGGTATGATGGATAGAAATATTCCTAAGAAACACTTTCTATGAAGAAAGAGTTTTAAAAGCTAAGAAGTACAAAATATTACAAGCTGATAAATATTTACCCTGTGACCATTTTTTAATATCTCAAATTTTGGCCTCAAGTGTTTTCTTAGTTTATCTAATGACTAAAAAACGTAGTTGAAGATCACTCTCATTCTCTCAGGGTTTGCTTACACAATTCATACATTGTTTTCTCATGAATTCACAGACTAGTTTCTTAGTTATTTTAGTGAGCACATTCAAAAATGACACATTTCATATAAACTTAATTTTTCAAGCATGAGTTGGGCTCTAATCAGTCCTGATATCATGCTGCAAAAGTGATGAACTGTTTTGTTTTAGCTTAAGAATTTGTTAACAGCTTTGTTGGGTCTCAGTTTCCTCAGTCAATAAATCTTTATTAGGCATCTATTGTGTGTCAGGTATTGTGTTAAGTGCTGATGGTACAATGAATGGTAAAAAAAAAACAGTACCTATTTCAAGGAGTTCACAGGTTAGAGAATTGGACTGAATGATCTCTAGGGTGTCAAACAACTATGATACTTTGTCAAGAAAAGGAATACTTTAATATTTGAACCCAAGTCATCATTAATCAAAAAAAATTAACTGGCATGATTTCATGGTCATATAAGTAAGTTATATAGAGTATCATAAGGGACTTAGAAAAGTTGGTAAGGAAGCTCTTATAGGTTTCAGGGGGTGATGGTTAGAGAACCCAATGACCCATAGAACCATAGCTATTCTGACCTGGAAAGGACCTCAGTGGCCAACTAATTCATGCCACAACTTGATGAAGTATTTAAATACAACCATCTACCTTCAACTGGAAGACCTCTAGTGAGGAAGGAATTACAGTCTCCTGAAGATACCCATTCCACTGTGGTATAGCTCCAATTATTAGAAAGGTGTTCCTTACACTATGTCTAAATTTGTTCCTTGCATCTTCCATTTACTGTTTTTAGTTCAGTCCTGTGGGATCAGACAGAAGGACCCTAATTCTTTTACCTAGTGATAGCTCTTCAAGCACCTGGAGATAATTTGCATACATCTTTTGCTTTTGCCACACCCAGTTTTCTCTTCTCCAGACTAAACAAACTCCGTTCCTTCAATTGATCCTCATATGGCAAGAACTGGAAATCCTTCATAGAGCTGGACACCCATCTCTGTATATTTTACAAATAATGTTTCACAATCACATATTGAAATCATATCTGTGAGCTCATCAGTTTGAGTTTTCCCATCAATATTAAACAGGAAGGGAAGGGAACAATCAGCTAAGTACCTACTATGTGCTGGGCACTGTACAAAGCTCCTCATTAGCATTATATCATTGGATCCTCACAGCAACCTTGAGAGGTAGGTGCTATTATTTCAGTATCCATTTTTATTATTATTCCTCATTTTTATAGTTGAGGAAACTGAGGCAGACAGAGGTTAAATGATTTATTCAAAGTCACACACTTTGTAAATATTGATACTGAATTAGAATTCAGGTGTTCCTGATTCCAGGCCCAGAGCTCTATCCACTGCATCATATAACTGCCTCTGTATTCAGTGATAAAAGATTGGAATCTGTCCATGCTCACCTACTCTCTTTGACTCTTATCTATGTTTTTGTATAAGTTCCCCACCTGACCTCCATTTAGAGTGCAAGGAGCCTTCTTTGCTTTCTCCTAACATTGAGAGGGTACTGTGTAGGAAAATTCTGGCTACCCACCAGCACACCTTCTCTGCTTTTCATACTTCTTCTTGATGAAATCCTTCATTCTTCATGTTTAAAATTCCTCATTGATTATACACTAAAGTCTCATCACACCCACCATGTGTTTCTTTGTTGCTTTCTGTGAGATCTTCACTATTTGGAAATTGTTATAGACCATGTCTTGCTGCTATATAGCAACTCCAATAGGATATATATATATATATATATATATATATATATATATATATATATATATATATATATGTATTAACATAAACTTTGTTTCCAGGGCAGCCTTGGAGTCTCCAAATAAAAGTTCTACCTTCCTCAGGCAGTCTACACTGTTCTGTTCCTTCTGTTCCCCCAGACACAACTTGTTGTGCATGTAGATTATATGTATGCTGATTGATCAGCAGTATAGGTTGTCCATACAAATGTATATTGCAATCTGGGATACAGACATTCTTTTTCCGCTTGGTCTTTCATGTGTGGTTGGTCAGATGGCGAGGTCCAACCCTTCTGAGTTGTTACAAATTTCTTCTTCAAATGACAACAATAACTGAGTTTAATGTAGCCCTTTTAAGCTACAAGTTACTTTACACATAGGATCTCATTTGAGTCTCAAAATAGCACTCTGAAATGATACTAGCTTATCAATAATGTTCTAATAATGTGGTTTGGAGGTCATTTTCTGTTTCATAAAAAAGAATTCCATTATAATAATGGTACTAATAGCTAACATTCATACAGTGTTGCAAACCACTTTACATATACTATTACTGTATCCTCACAATCACTCTATGGGATAGATACTATTGCTATCCCCATTTTATTTATGAAAAAAAGGTGACTGAGAGATTTAATGGCTTGCAAATAAGTAGTCAAAGAATATGAACAGAAGAGTCATTGTATTACAGTGGGAAAAAAATTAAGAGCCATGCTTAAGACCCATCCCTGTCACATGCTATTTGCGATGAGCTAGTTATGGTATTTTATTTGCACCCACCACCAGAGCTTTCCCCGCTAGAACAGTCTCTTGTGTCTTGTCACATGCATACAACATGTGAGAAGAATCATGTAATTACTCATCACTCTGGAAGAATGGGCCAATAAAAAATTCCTGAATATGAAAATGTTCCAAACAATTCTATATGAATGTGGTTTAGTTGCCATCTGAAACTGGAACACTTTGCTCTATAAACACTGCCATATCTCTACTCTAGTGTGATTTCAAAACCTGGGCAACAAAGAGAAAATATTTGCTTCTATCATGTTGCTGCCTGACCAGCCTACAAGAAATATTTCTACTTGAGACCTGTCCTTCTGACATTGACTTTACAGAAATGTCTTTTTTTCACTAGTCTGTGGATTTGACCCTATGTGTGTATAAAGAAGCTTATGGATAAAGGCAGTGGCTCTTAAAAGGTGATTCGCTTATGTGGTAAGCCCAAGGATCATTAGAAACTCTGAGTTCAGGTCTTGGGGTTGGCTTCCAAAGAGTTAATTTCTCTCTACCTTATTGCCCCCAACAAAAGAAAATTGAGGAAATTCTCCCAAATAAAGTTTAGTAACAATTCATGTCAAGCTTTCCACAAATATTGGTAACAGGGTCTTGAATTCATATAAAAGCTCTTGGCATTCGGTATATATAGGACAGACTCTTATTTCATCCACAGAAAAACTGCACAAGATGCTAAGGATGCTTTGTGGTGGCTAAGTGGAGCAGGGAAGAGAGCCCTGGGCCTTGAGTCAGGAAGATCCGAGTTCAAATCTGCCTATTCATCATTTCTTATGGATCAATAAACATTATTCCATTACATTCATATACAACTTTTTCAGTCATTCCCCAATTGATGGGCATCCCCTCAATTTCCAATTCTTGGCTACCACAAAAAGAGTTGCTATAAATATTTTTGTACATGTGAGTCCTTTTCCCATTTTTATGATCTCTTTGGGATATAGCCCTAAAAGTGGTGTTGCTGGATCAAAAGGCATGCACAGATTTATAGACCTTTGGGCATAGTTCCAAATTGCTCCTCAGAATGGTGGGATCAGTTCACAACTCCACCAACAATGCATTAGTGTTCCCCCTCCAATGTTTATCATTTTCCTATTTTGTCATGTTAGCCAAACTGATGGGTGTGATGTGGTACCTCAAAGTTGTTTTAATTTGCATTTCTCTGATCGATAGTGATTTAGAATATTTTTCATATGAGTGTAGATAGCTTTAATTTCTTTATCTGAACATATCTTTAGGCCTTTTGTTAATTGGGGAATGACTTGTATTCTTACAAATTTGACTCAGTTCTATATATGTTTTAGAAATGAGACCTTTATCAGAGACACTGCCTGTAAAAAATGTTTCCCAGCTTTCTACTTCCCTTCTAATACTGGTTGCATTTGCTTTGTGTGGCACTTAATGGTCTCTCAGACCAACTATTCTGACTGGTGACACCAGAGCAAATATAGAGGCAGTGAAACTGCACCTAATTGAATCCATACTGTATCTTTATCCAATAACCTTTCCATGCTATTGTTAAGGAAATGTCCTTTAGTTTATTTTATGAAGGTATTATTTCATTCAGTCTAATGCCACACCTGAACCACCAGACTGGCCTGAGTCAGGCCAGCACTAGAACATTTGGTATTAGTTGACAGGACTGGATCAGTGTGACTTTGTGACTGATCTCATTCATTAACCTCTCTGATAGGAGGTGGGTAGCACACTTCCACCTTAAGTACATTTGGTCATTGCATTGATCAGTTTCCCACCCCATTTTTATAAAAAAAGAGAGGGTGGTAAGAGAGAATGTGCTTAGCACTAGTGCTCAAGGTTTGATGAAATCTAATTTTGCTTTCCTTCCCTGCCCCTGTTTTCTTTCCCTCCCTCATAGCTCAAGTACATGCTCATATCCTTTCTTTTTATCCTTTTAAACATTTCTTCACAATCCATTCTCCAGAGCTATAGTTTGTTTTGCTTAGGATGAATCCCTCCCTTAATCTATCCTCCATCATTCTGCCCACATACCACTTTCTTCTTCCCTTTCCCTCCTGTTTTTCTGTCAAGTGAAAAATATTCAACTTCACTTTTATAAAAGAGGAACCAAGGCCCAGAGAGGACTAGTGACTTTCTTATAGTCATAGAAAAGTAGAATTGGGATTCAAACCCAAGTTCTCTGACTCCATAGCAAGTGCTCTTTCTATTATACTATATTACCTCTGTACTATCTACTTATTAGGTTACTATGGTAAGCAATTCTTATTTGGTGAGAGTTAGACTGGTTAACCTCTGACTAAGATTATTTTCACTTCCTATATCCTGTGATTCTGATTCAATTTGACTTAGAGAGATATGGATACAGATATAGTCATGGCCATGGTCATGGACATAGGAATGGACAAGGATTTATAATAATACAGTTACAAATATGGACATGGACACAGACAGACATAGCAGACCTGACAAATATGGTTACAGATAGAGGATATAGACTTTGACATTGACATAGCTATATCACAAATCTACACCTTGTATATCTATCACTTCTCACAAATTGAGTGGTAACTGATATGGGACAAACAAAGCTTTCCTCAAGGTTGCTAACACTCAGTAAGGTTTATTTCCTCCCTAACTCAATCTCTTCCCTGTACCTTGTGGTCCTATTATAAAGCATGGAACAATGGGCTCTGGATCACTGCCCTCATGGTCCTATCATCTTGGAATCCCAAGGGAAGGGGAAGGGAAAAAGGGCTGTCTTCCTCCCACAAACTTGGACCAAAGGCTGAGGCTCTGGTCAAATTCATTCTTGGTAGGACTGTGCCACATAAAAGACTGTTCTCAGTTGCCATGCCTGCCTATGCCCTTGAACAGTTTTCATTAGAGGTGAAGGCATTCCTAATTCTGGCTCTTATACAAATGAGTTACATAATTGTAGAAAGTGAATAATCTTACTCTTTGGTTTCCCATGATTATGACTTCAACATCAAATCAATTTAAATCTAAATTTGTCTGTTATATTTAAGAAATTACAATGACATTTAGGTAGCCATGGTCAATAGTGACAGATATGTTGAGTCCTGGCTATTTTTGAAGGATTGCTAATTCCTTTGATGCTGCATTTTTCACTAAGTCATCTGAATTTTTCTTTAAAAACAATTTGGCATTTTTTTCACTCTTCAGAGTCACATTTTAGAATATGCATGACAGAGGGATAAAAATATGTGGGTGATGTTGTCAAGGCTCAGCTCTAAGAAAATCTAATGTAAGGAAATCCAAACTTAGAAAAAAGATAAATTACAGATTCACAGGATTTCAGAGCTACAAGGAACCTCAGAGACTATCTAGTCCAACCTGTTCCTGAGCAAGCATCCCCTCCACAACATACGTAACAATTAGTCACCTAGCCTTTTCCTGAAGGCCTCCGCTGGGTGGGGAAGCCACCACCTCCTCATTCTGCCTTTGGAGAGTTCTGAAAGTTAGAGTGTTTCATGATGTCAAGCCTAAATTTGTCTCTCTGTAAATTCTCTCTATTACTCTGAGTTTTACCTTCTGGGAGTATGGAGAACAACACTATTTCCTCTTCTCATGACAATGCTTCAGATATGTGAAGGCAGCCAGCATGTTCCCTCCCCTCTGTCCTAGTCTTTTCAGAGCTAAATATATTCAGTTCCTTTAGCCAATCCTTCTATGACAAGGACTCCAGACCCTACACCATTCTGGTTGCCTTCTCTGGATACCTTCTCTAGATAATCAATGTCTCTTTAACTATGGTCCCTAAAAGTGAACATAATACTTCAGATGAGGTATAATGATGGCAGAGAAACACAGATCTATCCCCTACCTCTTCATGGAAGCTTTGCCCCTCTTAAGGAATTCCATTAGTTTTTGGATCTCATTAATTCTGGGTTTTTTGTGGGGGAGGGGGTTGCCTCATCCCATTATTGATGTATATTGAGCTTGCAGTCTACTAAAACCCCCAGATCTTTTTCAGAACAATTGATTTTTCAGAACATATATATCTTCTCTAGCTTGTACTTGTGAAGGTGATTTTTTTATATCAAAGTGAAAAGCTTTATATTTATTCCTGCTGAATTCCATCTTATTAGAATCAGTCCAATGCTCTCCTCTCTCAAGATCTTGGATTTGGATCCTGACTCTGTTACCCAGTGTGTAAACTCTCCTGCCCTGTTTGTGTAATCCTTAAATTTGATGAGAATACTATGTATACTTTTATATGTCATTGATAAATATATTAAACATCACAGGGGCAAGCACAGATCCCTGAGGTACTACAGTGAACCATGAACCAGTGTTCTTAGAGAACAGCTATCCAACTGTGTGTATTTGTCCTTCATTGCTGAAGAAGACCATGCTATTAGATAAATAATGGCATGACTTACATATGACTTTGATTTGAGTGAGGGAGGGCTGTACAGGTCACCAACTTCACTTCTCCTCCAGAACCCTCTGAATTCAGTGACCAGATATTCATCAGGATGACTGGAGATGACCCAGGATGAGGCAACTGGGGTTAAGTGACTTGCCCAAGGTCACACAGCTAGTGAGTGTCAAGTGTCTGAAGTGAGATTTGAACTCAGATCCTCCTGACTCCTGCACTGGTGCTCTACCCATTGCACCACCTAGCTGCCCCAACTATCCAACTAGTTCTGAATCCAATTGCTGTCTCCACCTTCTCCTCGAGAACAATATAAGACACTTTATCAAAAGCTTTGCTAAAAATCTAGGTAAATTCCATCTGTAGCATACCCTTATCCACTAGTCTAGTAGCCTCATCAGAAAAAGGAAACAAGAAGAGTCTTGTATGGTCTATTCTTGATAAAGCCAAGTTGCCTCCCCCTCACTTTCCTTTCTAGACATTGACCAACCAACTTTTAATGCTTTATTTTGGAATTTTCCAAGAAATCAAAGTCAAGAACCATGACCCAGAGCTTGTTGACTCTACTCCCTTAATTTGTTTTTTTTTTGGAAATCGGAGCATTTGCCTTGTGATACCACTCTTACTTTCCAAGATCCACATATCGCTGACAATGACTCAGCCATGATATCTTCCAGTGCTCTCAGGACCAAGGATAGAGCTTATCTGGATCAAGTCACTTGACTTCATCCAGGGCAGATGGATACTCCCTGACTAATGTCCTTACTTAGTTTGGGTATGTTTATTCTTTGCAGAGAAAATGGAGACACAATAACAATTGAGCAACAGTTCTTCATTGTCAGGATTTTTGTCCTGTCACTTAGCTATGTGATTATATGCTTGGACTCTCACCTCTGGCTCCATTCTGTAAAATGGGGACAATGATTTTCTACTAAAACTCCAAGCTCAGGGAAGGGTGACTGTTTTATCTAACCTCAGTATCTCCCCTTAGCCCCTACATAGTATATTTCATGCAGTAAGTGATTAATAAATGTTATTGAAAAGTACAATAGAGAAATGATTTAATTTACATCTTTTAACTATGTACTTTTCTTGGGACATTCTAATACATAATATAAGCGAGATACATCTCATGAGACTCTGTTAAGAGTGGGGTGTTAGGATTTAGGCAAGGGGGCTTTTTCTGTTTTCTAATTTTGTCAGTCTCAGTGTAATTTGAGTAGAATTATCTCCCTACGCTTATTTGTCTTTATTTATCCTTTCACCTGATATAGTGTTTTATGTATTGTAGGGGCTTAATAAATATGTGTTCAATGATTAAATAAGGTAAAAACTTAGGACTCAGAGTCAGGAAACCATAGTCAGGTTCTAGGCTATGTTCTATCTCTTCTTTCTTTTCTGACTTTGGCCACATTCTCTTTCTGGGCTTCAGTTTCCTCATTTATAAAATGAGAGATGTTAGATTAGATGATCTCTAAGGTCTTTTCTACCTCCAACATCCTGAACTTCTGTACTCTGCTAATCTTTCATAAAAGATCCAGTGATTTATTTCTTTGTTGATATGGAAAAAGCAAGGTATGGATTACTGAAGTGCATACATAAAAATATAGATAAAAATGTCATCTTAAAATCTTTACTGATAAAATTTGAATTTAAGCCAGAAAATCTATTTGAAAGTTTTTATTGATAATTTTTGCTTTCACAACACCTTCATTTCCAAATATATCAATCTCCCAGCCCTCTTTCCAGAAAGATATTCCCTGTTACAAAGATGAAAAAAAGAAGGGAAAAGAAGCAGTTAAGTAAACCTAATAAAACTAACAAACTCTCAGCCGAATCTGACAGGATATAAAATGCTTCACATCCATTATCCACCATCTCTGCAAAGGATGAAGGGATATGAATTTTCTCGTTTCTTCTTCATGGTTGAGGTTGAAATAGTCATATAACATTTAGTTTCTTTTCTTTCCTTCCTTCTTTTTCTCTTTCCTTGCTTCCTTCCTTCCTCCCTCCTTCCTTTTCTTCCTCTCGATTTTCTCCCTCCCTTCCTTCCTATCTCTCTCCCTTTCTCCCTTTCTTCCTTCCTTCCTTTATCCTTTCTTCTCTCCCTCCTTTCTTCCCTCCCTCCCTCCCTCCCTCCCTCCCTTTGTCGTTGTAGCTGTTCTCATTTAAGGTACAGATCAGGATAAAATAGGAATAAATAAAATAGGAAGAACAGACCATAGGGTCTCATAGGTTTAGAGTTGAAAGAGAACTTGAGCTATCCAGACCAACCCCTCTTTCAATCCCTGTAATCATTTTATTGACAGTAAGTGTGTAAGAATAAACACCCACTAAATAAAGACTTATCTTATTCCAGCCAGCTGAGATGTTGGGTTTCATACTTTGAGACGAAGACTGAAAAGTTGGAACTAATCTGGAGGAGGGCAGCCAGGACTAGGAGAGCTCATTTTACTTGGCTCCAAAGGTTGAACTAGAAATAATGGGGAGAAATTACAGAGAAAATGACTTAGGCCTAATCAAGGGGAAAAGTTTTTAATGATGAGAGATTATTATTCTGTCACAAAGTGGAATAGTCTGTCCAAATATAGGGGTTCACCCCCACTGATTTCTTGGGGATGTTTAAAAAAAGGAGGGGGGAATCTTACCAAGGTATGGTTAGACTAGGTGACTCCCAAGGTCCTTTTTCATTGGGAGGTCCTGTAGGTCTATAAACCAGACTTTATGACCAATTTCTTTTGCTTTATGAATTTCTCCTTGCAGATGGATGTGATAAAATGTCTTAGTCACTTCCTGTTGTGCTGTTGTCTCCATCTGCCTCCATAGTTCTAGTTGTTAAGAGAATGAGTAATCTCCATCATGTTCCTACTCAGCAAGGAGGAGTGAGTGGAAAGCTAATTAGTGTTTGTAAAGTAGGAGGAGAATCTGGAGTGAAGAGGACTATAAATAGCGGTTGATTTAATTATTTGATAGTAAAAGGGGAGGGACATACCATGCCATTGTAGAGACTAACAAGTCAATATCCTATTTCCTGGACAGTTGGGTGAAAATGAGAGTTCTCATCTAACTCCACATTGAGTTTTGTATGGTGGGACCAAGAACATGAAAATATGTCCTAAAAAAATTGACAGAGCTTAGGATATGATGAATTCATGTGCAGTTTAGGTGTCATGGAGTGAATTGAACTATGAAGTATAGCTCACTGACAACCATATCATTGCCACGCTTCATCCTTCAACCTGGTTCTTTACCTCTTGCCTTATTAATTCTCAACTTGAGTTTTAAGGCAGTCATAGAGCCATAGATTTAGAGCTAGAAGAATCTTTATTTTGAAAAGGAGTAAACTGAGACTTAAATAGAGGCAGCTAGATGGATCAGTGGATACAGTTCTGGGCTTGGAGTCAGAAGACTCACGTTCAAATCAGACACTACTGATGTGACCCTGGGCAAGTCACTTAACTTTTGTTTGCCTTAGTCCCCTGGAGAAGGAAATGACAAACCTCTCCAGTATTTTTGCCAAGAAAACCCCAGTACTACTATGGTTCACAGGGATTAGGAAGAGTTGGACAGGACTGAATGTCTGAACACTAGCAACAGTAAACAGATGATCAGAGAAACTAAATGACTTGTCCAGGGCTACACAGCTAGTTAAGTGTCAGAAGTAGGATTGAAACATAGGTCTTCCTGATGACGTGTCCCACACTATTAATTTACCATGATATCTCTCAAGGAGCTCCTCTATTTCCTTACAAATTAATAAAATTATATATAATTGGCTACCTCTGAGCCCCCATACCAGTTTATAAAATCAACCAGGGAAATCTCTTTTCCCATAAGCTTTTCTCTCTTTCAAACCCTCTAGTTTCATGGGCTTATATGATATGAGCATTGAAGTTACTGCCTATATAATTTATTAACAATGTGACAAAAAAATACAAAGACATATTTCATCAATGCATATGCTAGCTGTGGGTTAGAGTTCCTTCTGACTATCTATTATAACTGTTGACTCCTGAGAGTCACAAAATGAAACCACAGCAAAAATCCTGGGTGTTCTAAATAATTTGCAAATCACCATAGTGTTACCTGTTGAATGAATGAATGAACTTCTCAGCAATCAGGGCTTATTTGACAAAGTATTGAATTTATTCTAAGAATGATTTAGTAGATATAGCATTGGAAGTATAATCAGGAAGGCTTGAGTTCAAATGTTCTTTCTGACACTTAATAGTTTTGTAATCTTGATCTTCATGTTTTCTCCTTTGTCCCCTGTTTCTTCATCTGTAAAGTATAAGGGTTGAACTTGATGGTTTTACAGTTCCTTTAGGCTCCAAATATATGATTCTAGCTTCCCCCTTACTGCCATCCTCCCAGGCCTAAGCGTCATTCTTGAATCCTTACTGTGTCTCACCTTCCCTAACCAATCTGCTGCCAAGGCCTGTTGGATTTACCTTTGTGATCTCTCTTACATATGTTGCTTTCTCTCCTCTGACACCACCACCACCCTGGTGCAAACTCTCATCTCCTCCCACTGAGATGATGGCAATAGTCTGCTGGTTGGCCCACCCATCACAAGTCTCACTACTCACTAGTCTGTCCCCCACAGAGCTGTCAAAGTGATCTTCCTTAAAGCACAGTTCTGACCATGTTACTCGCCCCACAGGAGAAACTCTAGATGCTCCTATCATCTATAGGGTCAAATAGAAAATCCTCTGTTTGAGCTTCAAAATCCTTTACAACCTGATTCCTTCTTAGCTTTCCAATCTTCTTCTACCTTACACCTTCTCTCCTCCCATATCCTCTGCAATTCTGTGACAACGAGCTCCTTGTTATTCCTCAAAAATGATATTCCATCCCACTATGCTGGAGATTTTCATTGGCTTTCCCTCATGCCTGGAATGCTGCCCCTCTCACTTCTTTTCTTCACTGGCTTCCTTTAAGACCTGACTAAAATCCCAGCTTCTACAAGAAGGCTTTCCTGATCCCCCTGAATTCTAGGGCTTTCCCTCTATTGATTAGCCTGCAATTATCCTATTTCTACATGGTCCTTTGTATGTTGTCTCCCCCATTAGACTGTGGGCTCCTTGGGAGCAAAGACTGGGTTTTTCCCTTTCTTTGTATCCCAAACAGCACAATGCCTGATACATAGTGGCCACTTAACAAATGTTTTTTGACTAACGGATCCTGTAATCTCTTAGTGTTGTATAAAATCAATTGATCTAGCACTTGTCCTTTCATCAGTGTGTGAATTCTTTCCACTACCCCGGGTCACAAACTATCTATAAGGTATGTAGTGTTAGAGACTGACCCAAGGCTCAGGGAGTTTAGGGGACTGGCCCATGGTCATACAACCAGAAGGGTTGGAATCAGGATTTGAATCCACAACTTCCTGCCCTAATATCCAAAACTCTGTGTCTCATAAACTCCCAAAAGAATAGTAAAGCCAGTTGAGTGCCATATTTATAGTGAAAAACAATTATACGTCTTCCCCACTCCTCGCACTCCCTAATCAATCAAATAATGGAAAAAACCAAAGAATCATATTGAGAAGATTTGGCTTGAAAGAGACTGAATAATGTTGCTTAATCTCATTTCTCAATAATAATGCATGAGATCAAGCTGTCTATGCTTGTACAATCAGCAAAGTGCAGTAGATAGGGACTTGGAGGCAGAAATCAATCAGTTAATTGACAAGTACTTATTAAAAGTACTTATTTTTACATTCTAAGACACTGCATTAGGTGCTGCAAGACCTGGGTTCAATTCTACCTCTGATCCTCATTGCTCTAGGACCATGGGCTAGGCACTTTCCATTTCTGAGTCCCAGGCAACCCTCTAAGACTATAACTTACAGACTAGACCGTCTTATTATAGGTGAAGTTAGTGCTTCTGACACTTAACTAGTTGTGAAGCCAGTGTGTGTGAATTCTTTGCACCACCTCAAATCACAACCCATCTGTAAGGTACAGTCTTAGTGGTCAGAGTCTCAGGGAGGTTAAGAGACTGACCCACAGTCACACAGCTAGAAGGGGGTCACCCTTAAACACTCTGAATTTTCAGGAAAGTCTCTAAAACCCTAAATTATAGGAAACAGTTATAAATCCCCTGGCCATGTGCTGAGGGGTGAGTCACTGAAGATTTCTGTGCCTCGGTCTACTTATTCATAAAACAAAGGAAGGTAATAACACTGGTAGCACCTACATCACAGATCTGTCAGAAAGTGAAAATGAAATCATTTATGTCAAGAGTGTTTTGAAAACTTTCAAGCTCCATATAAGTCAGTTCTCATTAGAGTCAGATTTATTCCTAGTAAAACAATATTTTTCAAAATATCAGTATCTTTATTTTTATACTCTCTTCATTTTCAAACCTTTTTTCTCTCCTATCCATTGAGCCATCCCTAGTAATGAAGAATTCAAAAGAAAGAGAAAAAAAGTGGTTCAGCAAACCAACCAGTGGGACAACCACTTAGTCTGAGAGCATACGCAATATTCCACACCTGTAATCCTGCACCTCTTTAAAGGAAGGAGGGGTGAACATTTCTCAACTCTTCTTGGGCCAAGCTTAGTCAACAGTTAAAAAAATTAGTAAAATCAAGCCAAATATTCTAATGCAAGAAGAGATTCTTTTCTTATCACAAGCAGAACAAAAAATTCAGTTAAAGAGTAGAGAAATTAAACAGCCCTTATCTAAAGATCCAAATGCCTACAGGGTAAAATATTTTTAAATGATTCCTTATCCTCCATCACCGTTAGTGGGAAACATTCCAGCTTGTCCCACGTACTCTCATCATGTACAAAATAAAACGGAGAGTACATTTCTCTTTTTCTAATTCTCAGTGTTCTGAAATATGTTCTTTCTCAGTCTTTTACTGTAACCAAAAGCTTTTTTTCTGTCTAAAAATACCCTCTTGAAAGAGTGAAATAAACCTGCCTCTATGTACTAGCTGTTTAAATTCTTGTCCCATTTTGACAGAACTCCATGTGCAATAATTCATTCTGCATACAATTAAATATTTCATACCTCATAATTCATGAATTTCAATGGTATCTTTTTTTGTACATTTTATTCCCTAGCAACGCACATCTTATACTTCCCACTATCATTTATCTCAGGGAAAAAGTGTCAAAGACTTCTCTTCTTATTACAGATCACTAACAAAGGAAATGACTGGATTGCGAGAATTGGTCACAAAGGCCTTTCTAGCTGGGAAATGCTATGAAATTGACTAAATTTTGTTTTTTAGCAATTTTCTCTCTATGCCACTGAACCTTTTACCAGAGTTGTTAGCCAATAGGAGTAGGGCTTGGTTATCATTTCATTTCCTTCTGATGCCTTGGAGAGTGACTTGTTGAATTTCTCCATCCCTGCAATGGTGTACCTGACAGAACATCAAATCTGGAGTTGGAAGAGCTGAGTCAACTTTGTGACCCTTATCTTAGAGAAGTCACTTTCTCTCTCTGCCTCAGTTTCTTTATCTGTAAAATAAGAAGTATTTATTTATTATGAGAAAAGGTCCTTCTAAGGACCCTTTTAGTTTTCAATCTAGGAGCCTAAGTCCCCCCATTTCTTTCAAGGCCCAACTCAGGTGCCAGGTCCCTCAAGAATCCTACGTAGAAGGACTTTGTTCTCTCCTCTGCTTCTACCCAGGGCAAAAATGTTCTATTTCTCCTCAAATTTCTAATATAATATAGTTCCTAGTATTTCTCCTTTGTACATTTCTTTTTTCTCTCTTTTATGTCATTGCTATTTATATTCTTGATTTTCCTGGCATTAGGCTATAAACTCGTTGAGGGCAGGGTCCATGTCCTATCTATGTTTGTACATCTAGGTCCTAGCCCAGAGTATTCCATATTACTTCAGCAGTCTGAGGAGGTGATGGAGAATAGTGGAAAGGGCTCTGGAGTCTGAAGGCCTGGGTTCAAATCCAGACTTGGATGCTTACTACCAATTTGACCTTAGAAATATCATTTTAATTCTCTGCTTCCAACCCAACTGAGGGAGTTGTACTAGATGGATTCTAAGATCTATTCCCCAAAGAGATAAAGGATCTTCACATTCCAGTTAAAATTTCACCTTATTTATAGGAAGCCCACCCTGATCCCTGTTTATGCTGGTGCCTTCCCAATATCTCCAGTTTATCCTATCTGTATCTTGTTTGCACATAGTTGTTTGCATTTTGTCTCCCCCAACTTAGACTGTGAGATTCCTGAGGGCAGGGACTCCTATTGCCTTTCTTTTTATCTTTAGTTCTTAGCATAGTCCCTGGCACATAGCAGACCCTTAATTCATGCTTATTGGCTTGACTTATGATTTTGTCCATGTGAATAATCTCAATCCTTCATTGATTTGGTAGGTAGATAGTCTTTGAGAATTGCTGTGGTCAAAATAAATTGTTATCTGGAAGCCACCAGTCTCTCAGGCAGACCTTAGATTTGATATAGACACAAAGCACTGGTTTCTGGGTCTGTGCTCAAGCTTTTCCAGTGTGGCAGGCCCTTATACTCCCCACTAGCACTATTTCAAGAGCCCAGTGTCCTTTTCACACCACGATGAGTTATTAGAGGATGAGTTTAGCCGGGTGGTGGAGGGGAAGGATGGATTATAGGACATTTTCTTTAGGAGTTGAATAGTAAAAAGGAGGATAGCATGAGAGTAAGGCAAGGTCAAGTAAAGGCTTTCTGAGGATGAGGGAGAACTGGACATGTGAGGAGTAATAGAGAAGGAACCAGTATAGAGCAAAGACTGGGAAAGAAAGCAACACATGTACACAGACAGAGAAGAAGATAGATACATGTGGAGGAAAGAGACTAGACAGAGAGAAACAGAGAAAGGGAGAGGGGGAGAGGGAGATTCTCTGCACACTATCAATAGGGCAAGTGCTTGGGGAAGCCAGCATGTAGAGTACAAGAAAAAGGGTTGGCTTTGGTCTGGAAAAATACTGCCATTTTTTCCACATTCAGGAGCAAAAGAGGAGAAAATGGAAAATAATGTCAAGGGGATTTGAATTATGGATTAGGAAAAGTGAAGGAACTTAAGACAGATGGTATCAATTTTCTTAGTAAGATAGGAGGCGAGGACATCTGAGAGATGGGGGTGGATGGTGGCAGGAGTTTGAGGAGAGAAGAATGTGCTAAAGAATTTGCAGATAAAGGAGCTGAGGCCAGAGGTTAAGAGCATACAATAAGGCCATGCAGTGAATAGGGCAAGGGCCCTGAGTTCAAGTGCAGCTTCAGGTATTTATTATCTATAAATAGATAATTTATATCTATTGACCCTGTGAAAATCACTTCTCTGTCTGCTTCAGTTTCCTCATCTGTAAAATGGGTATAATAACAGCAGTTAACCTGCCAGGGTTGTTGAGAGGATAATATTAGAAGAAATTGCAAAGCACTCAGCTTTACTTGACGATAAAATTGTGCAGCACTTAGCAATGAGTCTAGCACACATTGAATGCTACATAAATGGTACTTGTTGTTATAATTACATAGATAGTTAGTAGCCAAGCTAGGACATTCTTCCTAAACTTGGGCTAGTTTCTTAAAACTATTATACTACATTGCACTGGGTCTGGATGAGTCATTAACTGGATTATTGGTTTCTGGGTTAAATACAGATGGCTGTACTTTCCTGGGAGTATTGTGGTGAAACAACTTTTTCTGGCTTGTTTAACCTGAAGAGACCCAGCATTCAGTCTTCCAATCTCATCTCTGGACTGAAAGGGCTGCCTCCAAAGTTATGTGAATTGCCAAATCAGATGGTGTTTTATCAGTCTACACTGTCCTTACTGTCTACATTTTACACTGTTGATCACTCTCTTTCCATATACTCTCTCCTTTCTGGGTTTTTGTGAAATGATTCTTTCCTGGTTTCCCCACATTCAATTGGAAGTTTGTTCCAAGTAAGACTTGTTTTATAGTGCATAGAGCACTGGGCTTAGAAACAGAAAGACTCAACTTTATGAGTTCAAATCTGGCCTCAGACAATTACTAGTTGCATCACCCTGGGCAAATCACTTTACCCTGTTTGCCGCAATTTCCTTATCTATAAAATAAGCTAGAGAAGGAAAAGGCAAACCACTCTAGTGTCTTTGCCAAGAAAAGCCCAAATAAAGTAAGAAAGAATTGGACACAGCTGAATAACTCTATTTCCAGTTTCTGGCACGTAATAGGTGCTTAATAAACACTTGTTGCTTGGTACAATTAACATAAGATTAATTAATTGTGGTTCTGTGAGAAGAATACTGGATTTGGAGTCCAAGGACCCCTTTTGGCTGGGTGGCCTTGGTCCATTCAATGACCCTATACAGGCCTTCTCCATTTTCTCACCTGCAAATTGAAGGAATTGGACTAGAAATCTTACAAGATCCTTCTTGGCACAGAATCTCTCATTCCATGCTCCTCCTCTTGGTTTCCTGGCAATGAGACTGAAGGAGACCCTGCTTTGTTAGAGCACAGTGAAAAGTTCTCAAGTCAGAGGACTTGAATCTCAGCTGAAGTCTTGACTTTTCTGCTTCCTAGATGGTGACCTTGGCCAAAGCATTAGGTGAACCCTGGGCCTCTATTCTCTTACCTGTGGTGTGAGGAGCCTGGACAGTGGCCTCCAATGGTCTTTTCAACTTGAAATCTATGATCCTATAAATCCCTTATTTTTAGACTCCACCTGTATCTGTCTAATTCTCACCTTAACCAAGGCCTGTTGGCTCCACAGTGCTCCTGGTGAATGGGCTGGTGGTTGCCATGCCAACTGCATGAGGTTGAAATTGGGATTTTTGTTATTTTACCATGGGGATGGTGCTTTATAAATCCAGTCTTAAAACTTCAGCCATGAGCCTTTAAAGAAAAATTATGTTGGTAGAGTTTATCTCCCAGGGAGATAGCACCCTCAAAGAAATGGTGGTTGAACATCAAAGGTCATGGGTCAGAGGCCATGAGGTTCAAAGTCAGGGTCTCTGTTATCAGATCCCTTGAGTGACCTTGGGTAAGTCATTTCCCTTCTGAACCTTAGTGTCCTCATCTGCAAAAATGAATGAGCTTAATGAAATGAACTCAAAGACCCCTTTTAGTTGTCAATCCCAGGAGTCTCTGAGGAAGTTGAGTGTCCTGGAAAAAGGGATGGAGTTAGAGTCAGAGCCCTAACATTTTGTGATTATTTGCTCTGATCTGCCTTACTCACTTGTCTTGGCCTTAGTTTCCTCAACTGTGAAATGTGCCAGCTCCTTCTAGCTCTGGATCCCTGCCAGATCCCAGGACCTCCCTAATTATTAGGGTCCCCCCTACTCAAAACACACTATAGCTACTTTGTTTATGATGTAAATTATCTGTGTAGTGGAGGGCATGGGGATGGGCTTCTATCCTGGCCCTGTATAGCTTGCCACGTGTGCTCTGGCCCCTTGCTAAAGGACAAACATGGTCAGAGTTCCTTCTAGTCTCTGGTTGGTCCCTTGGTCCCAAAGGTATAGGGTTTGAGGGTTGGGGTGTGAAAAGGGGGAGATACTCCTCTCCTATAAGAACCATGAAGACTCCTTGCTCTATAGATAGTAAGATCTGAGATAGTTTCTGGTCTCCTGAGAGGTTGTCTTTGTTGGGAACTAGCCAATGTCACTTTGACTTCTAGAAAGGTGAGACAGATTTTCTCTCCCCTCTCCCTCCCCAACAGTAGTTATGGCAGCTACAATCGCTTGGCAGCAGAAGAGTATAATAAATATAGGCTATAGGTAAAACATATTTTAAGTATGTGCTAATGTGTACTTATTAACTTTCTGGGTTTTAAGCATTTCTTATAGCTGTCCTATGCTGATATTTACTACAGTACTTACTTGTGCTTTGTTCATTTAGCTAGAAGGTGCTCTGTTAATCTCTGCTGAAGACACCCTAGACTTGAGCCATGCTTATTTTTAAAACTAAATTAGTTTTTGAAATGTCAGACATTTATTTTTTTCTCCTCACCACCCCAACTGGAAGAAAAAAACATCAAAATACCTTTTTAACAAATAAGTATAGTTAAACAAAACAAATTCCCATATCAGACACCTCCAAAAATGTATATCTGACTCTGCACCCTAAATCTATCTCCTCTCTGTCAGAAGGTGGGTGACCCTGCTTATTCATAGGTCCTCTGGAATCATGGGTGATCACTGTGTTGATCAGAGTTTTGAAATCTTTCAAAGATGTTTTACTGTATCAGCCAATCAATCAGTCAATAAAAATGTATTAATTAATAACTATGTGTCAGAGTGGGGCAACAAGGTGGCATAGTGGATAGAGTGCAAACTCTGCAGTCAGGAGGACCTGAATTCAAATCCAGCTTCAGACACTTACTAGCTGTGTGACCCTGAGCAAGTCACCTAATCCTGTTTGCCTCAGTTTCCTCATCTGTGAAATGAACTGAAGAACTATTTTACTATCTTTGTCAAGAAAGCCCCAAATGGGATCATGGAGAGTTGGATATGACTAAAATGACTTAACAACAACAAAAGCAATGATAAGCGTGCCAGGTACTATGCCAAGCACTAGAGATACAAAAAGAAGCAGAAGACAGTTCCTGTCCTCAAGGTATTTACAATCTAATGGGGGAGATAAGCATATAAATATATGGAAGCAAGCTACATAGAGAGCAAATAGGATAATTTTAAACATAAATAATTAGTAGGGGGAGAGCACCAGAATAAACAGGGGTGGGGAAAGTCTTCTCTTTGGAAAAAGGATGATGTCCTATTATGAATTGCCATCCTAGTTCTTTTCACTTCACTCTGCACTGATTCATGCAAGTCTTCCCAAGTTTCTCTGAAATTGTCACTTCTGTAATTTCTTAAAAGTGCAATAGTATTCCATTCCATTCATGTACCACAATTTATCCAGGTATTATCCAACTGATAGGCACCTTCATTATTTCCAACTCTTTGTTACTATAAAAAGAGCTGCTATAAATATTTGTACATATAAAACATTTTCCTCTTTCCTTGATCTTTTTGGGGTATAGGTCTAGCAATGATATTCCTGTGTCAAAGGATAAACACAGTTTTAGCAGCTTTGGGAGAATGAATGGCTGGATCAATTCACAGTTCCACCAACAATTCACTAGCTTGCCTATTTTCCTGTAACCCCTCCAAAATAGTCATTTTCCTTTTTTATTCAGTTTTTCCAAACTGATGGATATGGGGAGGAACTTCAGAATTGCTTTAATGAGAATTTTTCTAATTATGAATGAAGTATTTTTTATTTGACTATTGATAGCTTGGATGTCTTCCTTTGATAACTATCTGTTTCTATCTTTTGATCATTTATTAATTGGCTAATGATGCTTATTGATTGATTGATTCTCTGGTTCTGGGCATTCTTCAATTTTCATTTTTATAATTGCCTTTTCATGTCTCTTTATAGATTTTAAATTGTGTTTGGAAAGATGCAGATGGACAGTATTCTGGGTCCAGATTTGAGTAGAAGGAAAGCAGAAAGATGGAATTTCTTTGAGAATTTGTGCAAGGCTTTGAATGATTCTAAGCTTTTCTCTGAAATACAGGACCATCTTTATAAAAAATGATGTATGATTTTGTATCTTGAGACACCACGGACTTATAGAAATTAACCATGAATGTTCCCAACAAAGGATCACAGAGAACATATACAGTAGATCTTAATAGATTGTATTATATCGCTAAGGAAGAATTATGTAATAGTAAATGTGCGCATCTGTGTGGAGGGGAGGAGGGTATGTAGCTGAAGAAACACATTCCTATACTACTGGAAGAGCTGCAACGTGCTTCTATCATCTTGGAAAACTTGGAACTATATTCCCAAAGCCACTACATTGTACATACCCTATCACCCAATATCAAGCATCTATCCCAACAAAGTTAAGACCAGAGGGAAAGGACCCATGTCTACAAAAGTAATGAGAGTTGTGCTTTTGGTAATAGCAAAGAACAGGGAACAAAATTGGGTGTTCACCAGTTGAGGAAAGGATGAACAACTGCAATGGATTACACGCTGTTAAAAAAGAAGATAATGGATTCAGAGAAAGACAGAAAGCCTTCTCTGAACTGATGCAGATTAATCTGCATCCAGACTTTGATTTGAACTGAACATAAATCTGAATAGAACAGAACCAGGAAAGCCATCACAACAATGCAAAGGAAAATGGCTTTGAAATTTCTCAGATCTCTGATGAAAGTAGGAAACGTTGATGCCAGATAAACTAACGAACTCCTTGACAGGAAGGTAATAAGCTAGAGATGCAGAATTGAGCTTTGCACTTCCCAGCATGGCTAATGTGTTCATATGCTTTGATGGACGCTATATATTAGTTACAAAGGAGAGTTTCTGCTTTGGAAGTCGGTGGTAGTAGTAATGGGAGATTTGCCAAAATAAGAAGATAATCATCTAAAGATTTTTAAAAAATGAACAGAAGAAACAAAAAATGTACAAGGGGAACAAACAGCAGTTTTGTTACTGCCTTGTTAAATTGAACATACACACACATATATGCATATACACAGATATGTATTTCTCATAAAAAAACCTATATGTAACAGGTTTTGTAAACAAACCTCCTTGTTCATTGTATATTGAAATGTCTGTTCATGGTTAAGTTCATAATGAAACAGAAATTTTAATTTTAATAAATGTACCCAAAGTTGTTATAAATATATATTATTAAAAAAAACACAAGTAGAAAAGATGGCAGAGATATTTATTAGGAGCAAAGCTTCACAGGGAGGGGATTCTACTGTACATTCTACTGGTAAACTCAGGCACAGTCAAGAGATAGGGAGAGGAAAATTTGCAGCAAGGCAGAGGGGCCCCTGGGGGAGCACTCGACTATGGAAGGATGTCGACAAAAGTTGAACAGGATAATCCAGTACATCAATTTTCTAGTTTCTCAGGTTATTCTCTCGCTGGAGATCTACAATATTTCCAGATTTTCACAATTCTAAATATCTTTGAACAGTTTTTCCTCCTTTGTGGAAAATATACAATGTAATTATTAAATAAATTATTACTATCAGAATATTCTGTCAGTTTCCTCTTCAAAAACATTGTATCAACTTGTAAGTCTGCCCAATACATTTTAATGTGCCTGTTTCTTTACAACCTGCTCAGCATTTAATTTGTCACTTTTGTTAATTTTTCCCAAGCTAGCACAATTTGAGGGTTGCTGAAAACCTTTGTTTCTTTGACTGCTAGGGAGGCTGAACATTGTTTCAAGTACACTTTATCTTCAAATTACAATATCATAAAATCATAGATTTGAAACTGAAAGGAAGCTTAGAGGTGTTCGAGTACAATCCTTTTCTTTTTTCAGTTTGCAGATGTGGAAACTGAGGCACAGACAAGTTAAGAGATTAGTGGGAGCTAGGGTTCACAGTCACAGAAACAGCATCTGAATCAGTCTTCTTAACTCCAAATCTACTTCTCTGTCCTCCATGACTCCTTGGGCCTTTTCTATATTGGGTATTGTCCTTGAATATTTAATTAGCTCCTTGTAGGCTGCCAACCTTGTTAACAATTGTAGTAGCTGACGTTTATACAGTGTTTAAAAGTCTGCAAGGCATATCATCTCATTCGAGCCTCAGGCCAACCCTGTATGGCAAGGGCTACCATTATCCTTATTTTACAGATGAAAAAACTGAGGTTTGGGGAAATTAAATGGCTTGTATAGAGTCATCCAACTCTTAATCTCTAAGGCAAGGTTTGAACTCCTGACTCCAAGTTTAGTACTCTGTTCTAATCTATCAGTTGGATCTGTGTTCTTATCATAGTTTGGAAGTTTTCCTCCAAGGATGCCAGTTCCATCCATGCCTGCCCATTGGGAGCCTCTGTCTCCCACATCCTCCCATCAGTTTGAAGGGGTAGGGGTCCAGCTGAAGGGGCAGAGGTCTGGCATCTCTTCCCATCATACCATTCTTAGTGGTATCTTTTCTTCCTGCTTTTCTTCTCCTTGATAATATAGTGGAAACTGTTCACTCCTCCATATTATGCCTTTTTTGTGACCCTGTGAGTGGTATTCATTTTTTACCTCTTTGGAGACCATTTTTGTTAATTATACAAACACAAGCTCTTCTGGTACAAACACAAACCACAGCAAACTGCCTACTGTGGGTAGAACATTGCATTAAGTGCTAAAGAAAATACAAGGTTTGGCTAAGACAAACTTCCTGTCCTCAGGGGATCAGAAAATTATAGTTCTGCAGCTTTAAGAGACTTCTAAGGCAGAGACTTAGACTTTCGGATAAATCTTGGACCTCTCTGACAGTCTGGTGAAGTCTACAGAACCTTTCTTAGGATAACATTACTAAAAGCATAGATTAAACCCATGGGATTACAATGGAAATCAATTATATTGAAATAACAAAATACGTACTAAAAAAAACCAGATTCATGGACCTCTCATTAAGGATCTCTCCCTTCTGAAATCATCTAGCCCTCCTCTTATGTATATATGTATGTATGTTTGTATGCATGTGTTTGTTTTACAGATGGCCCAGGGAAATGAAGTGACTTGCCCAAGGTCATACAAAATAATATCGGAGGATTGATTTGAACCTAGGTCATTCTACTCCAGATTTTGTATTCTTCCGTCTGTGGCAGTAGGGGATAAGACACAAACACAACTAATTATAAGATAGAATAAGATGTGCATTTATAATGAATAACAAACAGACTGAAGAGCTACAAAGCAGAGCTATATGAGTACTGAATAACAAAGTCTTTACGAAGCAGGGAATTCAAGGGAGGCTTCCTGGAGGAGCAAGAAAGAGATGTTCCCTGCTTCCCTCAAAGAGCAGTGAACTAACTACGGTTTTAAAATGAGTTGGAAATGAGTCATAAGAGCCACACTCACTGCCATCCATTAAAAACCAACTATGATTTTGTAAAAACGAATCAAAATATAGATTGACCTTCACCTCAAATAAAATAATTTAAACAGGAATATTAATTAAAATGTCATACCACAGTGGGGAACATTAGCCTAGGACTTCGTTTCACCAAATGTATTGTGTCTATTGTGTGCAAGGCAGTGGCTGTGTGAGGTGGGAGATCTCAGCCAACAGCACTAACCAATGAGTGACTAAGAACTTTAGGTGGAGCAGTAGACAGGCTTCAACCAAGAGTCAGGGAATATCTGAATTAAAATCCTATTTCATATACTTCCGGTGTGACCCTAGGTAAATCCTCTAATCTCTCAGCCTCAGTTTCCCTCCCAGTAGGATGGGGATAAAAATACGTAGCACCCTACCTCCACAGGGCTTTTAGGAGGACTTAGAAAAGATAAAATATGTAAAGTGCTCTGGAAACCTTATATAGTGCTAGCTATTACCTTAAGATAAGTCTTAGGAAGTTTCCTGAAGTTCAGGGATGTCATGAGGATCAACCAATCAACAAACATTTGTCAAACAGTTCATTCAAACAATAAACATTTATTAAGCTCCTACTGTTGTTGTCGTCTCTTATCTTTTGTTCTCCAAGCAGACCTACCATGTGCTAAGCACAGTGGACAGTCCCTACCCTCAATGAGCTCCTACCTGTCAAATGCTGGGAATACAAAAACACCAAAGGGAAAATGGGTTTTTGCCTTTAGGAAGTTTAATTCTGTTGGGGAAATGGATATGTGACATGCAAGGGTACATGCAAAATTAGATATAGTTTTTGTGGAAAGGCGCTGGAAGGGAGATGGCAAGAAAAGTTTCATGCAGAAAGTGAAGCTTGAATAGCCTTGAAGGGATCTAGAGATTCTGAGGCAGAAGTTGGGAGGGGGTACATTCCCAGGCACTGGAGACAATGCAAAGGCATGGTGATGGGAGAGAGAGTATTCTAGTAGGAAGAACAGCTAGAAGACCAGTTTCACTGGATTATAGTGTTCCTGAGGAACACTGAAGAACACAGCAGGAAAGCTAGGTTGGGTAGAAGAAGTTGGCTTCAAATGACAAACTCAGGAATTGATATCTGAACCTAGAGATAAGTTAATAAGTCAGAGTTTATTGGTGGAAGCCTAAGGATCAAATGGGAGAAAAGCTGTGGCCGGGCTGTAGGGTGGAGAGAAGCACTGAACGTTGAGTTCTGCCAGTTTCTGTCAGTGCCCACATGCAGGTCACTTAACCCTCAGGTCTCAGCGTCTGCATCTCTAAAAGAAAAGGGTTGGTCTACCCCACCTCTGGGGTTCTATGATCCTACGCACTTCTTAATTCTCTGCCAGCTCTCTAAGACACCATCTGCCTCTCTCAGGGCTGGGCATACAAAGTTGAGAAAGTCCCTGCCTCCAGGAAGCTTACATTCCTCTATGGAAAAATAATACGTCCTAGATATAAATTTCAAGTCTGCCACTCATCACCCCTGAGACCTTAAACATGTCATCTCCTCTCTCTGAGCCTCAGTTTCCTTCTCTGTAAAATATAAGAGTGAGGCTCGATGGCTTATAAGATTGCTTCCATGTCCTCATCCAAGGAGCTCTGTACAGGTCGAAACTCCGGGAGAGATTAGCTGAGGAAGAAGCCCCAAGGAACAGCATCGATCAACCGGGGAAGGCTTCTAGAAGAGGAGGTCAACATTGGGAGAGAGGCAAAGGCCTCTGAGGCCTGGGATGGGCCTTTTGAGGGAAAAGGCCCCCGATGCGCTGGCCAAGGGATCTTTGAGCACCATTCGAATCCTGGTGGGTTAGCTTCGGGCTGCCTCTGAAGTTAGTCTCCCTGGGTATCCCACCACCTCCGCCCGTTCGACTCCTGCATTCTGCCCGGCTTTGGGTGGCTGCACCCCTTCCTCTCTTCCCTAGGCCCCAGAATCCCAGCCTGTTCTTGCTGGGTCCGGCAGGTTCCCCACTCGGCGGCTGCCTCCTGAGTGCCCTCCGGGCAGTGCTGCCAGCATTGAGCACGGCAGTCAGTGCCTCGGTACTGCGGTCCGTCCGGCGCCTCCCGCGTCCCTCACAGTCCAAGGCCTGAAGCCCCGGGAGGGGGCGGGTGGGAGCGCGGACGCCGCCGGGGTCGGCCCGGCTCAGGTCTAGCGCGGCCGAGCACGGGGTCCCCCGGTCCCTCCCCCGGTTTCGTCCGCCTGCTCGGCTCCCCCCGCCCCCAGCTCTCCCGCTTCCCCCTGATCCTGGCCGCGGCCGGCTCGCCTCCATCCCGCCTGCCAGCCCCTGCCGCCGCCGTAGCCGCCGCCGCACGCTCCGCCCTGGGCGCCGCTCGGGCCCCGTCGCGGGGGGGTTCGGGGAGGGAGGGCGTCAGTGCAGCGGGGTACCGGGCTCTGCCTGATTTACGGCTCTGCTGAAAAGCCCTTCCACCGAGCCGGAGCCGCAGCCGCAGCCCCGGCCGCCGCCGCAGCAACAAGTCTGGTAAGTCCGCCGCTGCAGAGGCTGCAGAGGCTGCAAAAGCTGCAGAAGCTGCAGCAGCTGCGCGTCCTGCCGCGGGTGGCGAGGCACCGGCTGGCCCTGCACAGCCCACCCTGTACGGACTGGCTCCTGCCGGGTGGCCCTGCACAGCCCGCCTGGCACAGCCCACCCTGCGACTGGCTCCTGCTGGGTGGCCCTGCACAGCTCTCCTGACACAACCCACCCCGCATGGCCTGGACAGGCTCTGCCCGAGGGGGTGGGATGGATAGCTGGGGGCCCTGCTGGGGCCAGGGTAAGAGAGGGAGCGAACTGGGGGCCGGGTGCACCAGTAGCTGCAGAAGCGTTGGCAACGAGATATTTAGGTTATTCGGGTACCCTGGGCGCCCAGCCCCCAAGAACCCGAGCCCACACTCGGCAGCGCTGGCTAAGGAGACGGGGATTGGGCAGTCTGCACCGGAGACAGTCATCGCTGCCTTCTCGTCACCCTTCCTTCCCAGCAGTACCATTCCCTTCTCCTCCTCCCCTTTCTCTAGCCATCCAGGGGAAATCGCCATAAAACCACTGGACTGATGTTGCCTCCTGCCCCTGGATCGCTGTTTGCACTCCTGCATGGATCAGAACATGTGACGTCCTCGGCTTTTTTTTTTTTCCAGCGAATGCTTTTCCTTTAGCTTGATATCTTCTTCTCCACTAGCAACCCCCCATTCATTCCCCCACCGCCCCGAGAGTCGATCAGGTCAGCACACGAAGGCACTCTCCTTATCACGACCCCTACCCTCCCCATCTTCCCTTGTTCCAGTCCCAGTGCACCTTCACATCTTCTCACAGCAAAGCTAGCCAATACATGAGTTGGTTACGAGCTTTCCCTCTGGATGCGCACAAGTCAGTTGGTCTGGAGAGTGTGACATGCCAGTTTGAGGCTGCCTGGCAGCCCTGAATGTTTCTGGAACTCTGGCTGAGGTTGTGTCATTCCCTAGCCAAGATTCTTCATGCCTGTTAAATTGGGGATAGAGACCATTTACCTGCTGAGTAAGGTCTGGGCACAGTTTGGGGTTGCTGCCGAGGTGAATAGCGTTAATTCCTATAAGAAAACATGAGCTGCTAGTTATTAAGAGTCCTGTTGGAGAACTGCCTTTAACAAACTGTACACCTGGGAAGAGTAGTATTAGGAATCTTTATTTAAAGTTGGAAAGGATCCCAGGGGTCATCAGATTCAATCACCTCCTTTATAATAGTAGTTCCCATTTCTGTAGAGACTGGGTTCCTAACCTGAGGGTCAGCTGACAGTTTTCAGTGGGCTGCCTGAAACTAGATGGTTAAAGGAAAGACCTCTTTATTACTATTATAGTTTTTTTTTTAAACTAACTTTTGGTCTCCTTTGTCAATCAGTCAACTAGCATAATTAACTGACTACTTTGTGTCAGGTACTCTGCCAAGTACTGGGAGATACCAAAAAAAAAAAGGCAAAAGACAGTCCAGGGCCTCAAGGAGAGAAAAATGCAAATAACTGTGTAGAAAGAAGAGATATAATGGACTAACTGGAGGTAATCAACCAGGGGAAGGCATTAACATTTAATGGTCACCAATATACATTTACTCTGAGAAAGGGCCATAGATGTCACCAGACTGCCAAAGCGGTGAACAGCAAAAAACAGTTTAAGGATCTCTTCTATAGAGCCTGAGGATTTGCAGATTTGTCGTTTCTCTTTCATGAATGAGAATGCTTAGATCCCTAAAGATCAAATGACTTGCCTAAGGTCATATGGGCCAAGTCAAGATTTGAACTCAGATTCCAAATACTCTTTCTCCAGAATACTCCCATAGTGTTCAATGAGTATTTGTTCAGCCCATTCCATGGTGCAAGAATTGAGTTAAAGACCAGGGATACAAACACTAAAATCCCTGCCTTATATTCATTCTCCTGTCTGATCGTGGGCAGATGGCATGGTTTTTCGTTTGTTTGTTTTTTGCTCTGTTACTTAGTTGTTTCTGACTCTTTATGCCCCAGGTTGGGCTTTTCTTGGCAAAGATACTAGAATGGTTTGCCATTTTCTTCTCCAGTTCATTTGACAGATGAGGAAACTGAGGCAAATAGGGTTACTCACACAGCTAGGAAGTATCTGAGGTCAGATTTGAAGTCAGGTCTTCCTAACTCTAGATGAGGCTGCATGTGGTTGCAATAATTCAGTGATATTAAATTGACATTTGTTGAACAAAGAACATGACCCAATCAAAGGCCTCCTTTGTTGAGAGCATTCATCTCTAGAGGACTCCATACTTTCAGGACTGTTTATGCACTTTGGATACTCTTCAAAGTCCAAGGTGCAAAGGCTTTTCTTCCTATTGTCATAAGCAAGGCTCTGTGAGGCTGGAAAGAAGGTGAAATTTGCAGGTTCAGGAATTCCCATTGGTTAGTTGTCTCATTACTCATGATTATTATTTAAGACTGCTTACAGTTGGGAAAAGACAGCTGAGCTTGCTTTTCTCAAGACCTATTTTGAAAACAAATGTGTTTTCAGTAGACAACTGTCCCCACTTTGTCTGCTTCATTACTCCAATATTTCCTCACTTTGTATGCATGACTATCAGCCTGGATCAGCAAAGTAAGCTGGGGCCTTCTGTCTACTGGGAAGGAACCTGGGAAGCCAGACATAGGATTCTGATTGCAGTCCTGCCAAGGGGGTGTCCTAGCAGGTGTCCTGAAGGATAGCAGCCTGGGTCTCCCAAGCCCTGAAATGAATGAAGGACGTGCCTCAACCAAAGGCATCCTTTTTACGTTCATTTTCCTGCAGGAATCGGGGCAAGATACCTCTAGTTGCCACAATTTATTGAAAATGAATTGACATTTGTTGAATTGAACAGAATATATACCCTAACCAGATGTCTACTTTCATAAATTTAATCAGTAAAGAACTTTGTAAACTAATATGTGCCATATAAATGTGATGAATCACTACTATTGGTCAGTGCCTCCAAGTTCACATCTGTAAGGTAGATGGATAATATTTCCTTTATCTTGAAAATGAGATAATGGAAACGATAGGGTTTTGAAAGCTAACAAAATCTTACAATGCAATAGTACGAGTCAACATGTATATTTTGCTTCTATCTCATTTCATTTGGTACTTAGAATATCAGGGTATGAGGAGCAGTAGATTGAGAGCAGTCGCAAAGCCAAGACTTGGGTTCAGGTGCTCCCTCTGGTATGTGCTGATTCTCTTACCCTGGGTGGATGCAATCATGTCTCTGTCCCCTGGGAACGTTCTAAGAACTAAGAGGTTCTGACCTACTTTGGGAGAGGGAGTTTCCCTCCCTGGGAGTTCCCTATTTATACCAATGAAATCACAATCCAGTCCCTATCCCTGTCTCTGCTCAAAATAACCATGTAATATAAGTGTTTCTGGTAAGCTTCGAGAAGTCTGCACCTGTGAATCCCTCCATGTAGGGAATTCCCTAAGTGTAAGATCTTGCCATCTTACCCATAGCTTCTCATCTCAGAAAGTTGACTAGGGACACATAGAGGTTAGAGTCAGGATATATCAGATTCAGGATTTGGACGTAGTCTGTCAGACTCGAAGGCCTGCCCTTTATCCAGGATCCCATATTGCCTATCTAGATACAGGCATTTATTTGATCTACATTTTATAGACGAGGAACTAGATGCTCACAGAGGTCTCCCTCCTCATTGACACCTCCTGGGTCCCCTAGCTCCTTCCAAGCTCCAGCTACAAATCCCATCTCCCTACAGGAAGCCTTTCTCAATCCTTCATTCTAGCACCTTCCCTCTGTCGATTATTTCCATTTTGTTTTGTTTGCATGTTGTGTCTTCTATTAGGTTATGAGTCCCTTGAGAGCAGGTACTGCCTTTTTCCTCTTTTTGTGTTCCCATCCCTTAGCACAGGAGGTGCTTAATAAGTGTTTTTTGTCTGACTGGTTGATAGGATCAGGATTTGACCTTGAGTGCTGATTCTGTGTCATACTTGTTCCAGTATGCCCCAGATGTCTCCCACACACAGGTTCATTTTGAGCTGTAATGTGATAATCCCTGAATAGTTTACCACTTTGTCCTGGGGGATTTCTGCTTTCCAGAATTGTAAAGTCCTCCTTGTACCATTGAGGAAATTGTCTGACGAGACATAGTGTTAGCATTCAAATAATTGAAGAGAGGATGGACTGAGTAGACAATATTAGGAATCAGTTTGGAGAGAAGTGTTTCTGAAGCTGACATTCATCCATTCTCTGCAACTATTGAATTCAAAGCCTCCAGAACCCCCAACTGTGCCTCTAACTAGCGGCACTTTGTCCACTGTATGTCTCTTCCTTATTTGTCAAGTGGAGGTGGTTGGGCTAGGTGTCCCCTGAGGTCCCTTCCACCTTGAGATCTCTGATCTATGACCCAATCCAGGGATTCTTGTGTTGTGGGTGCCTTTGATAATGATCTAGTGACACCTGGGGGCCCTTTCTCAGAATTCTTGAAAATTCACTCAATAAAATACCTAGGATTTCAAAGGAAACCAATTCTATTGAAATATTGTTATCAAAATACATAATGAAAATCCAGTTCTAGATTAAGAATCCCTGACCTTGGTAATCTCTAAGGTCTATTCCAGCTCTGATATCCTGCATATCTGTGGCATTGGAAAATACATAGAAACTTTTTGGTCTTTCTCTTCATCCCTCTTCCAGGATTTTTAGAGTAATGCAACAGAAGGCTTTTGAGGAAAACAGATACCCCTGGCAAGAGTCATTTGAAAATGTTGCTGTGTGCCTACCGTTCCGCTGCCCACGGTGTGGAGACCATACTCGCTTTAAAAGCTTGTCTTCCTTGAGGGCTCATCTGGAGTTCAACCATAGTTATGAAGAGAGGAGCCTCATGACAAAATGCAACCTTTTTTCTCCCCTCAAAGACCCAGACCTGATCACTTCATCAGAGCCCCTGAAATTGGGCAGTGGTAGCCAAGTGGTCAAGCAGAAATCGAGCTATGTGAACTTGTGTAATCTGTCCCGGGAAAACCTGAAGGAGAGGAAGTCCCTCCAGGTGGTGGCGGAGAGACCTGTGTCTTTCCTGCCCATCTACACTTCTCTAGACTCTTTGGGTGGCCCTAGGTCCAGCCCTGGGCTGCCCACCACGGATGCCAAAGCTTCCTTTGAGGCTCATGTGAGGGAAAAGTTCAATCGGATGGTCGAGGCAGTGGACAAGACCATCGAGAAGAGAATTGACAAGTTGACCAAAGAGCTCGCACAAAAGACGGCGGAACTGTTGGAAGTCCGGGCAGCTTTTGTGCAGCTGACTCAGAAAAAGCAGGAAGTTCAGAGGCGAGAGAGGGCCTTGAACCGGCAGGTGGATGTGGCGGTGGAGATGATCGCTGTTCTGAGGCAGCGGCTTACCGAGTCGGAAGAGGAGCTTCTCCGGAAAGAAGAGTGAGTGGCAAGGGAGGGAGGGGGAGGGTCTGGGCTTCTAGAATTGGGAGATGGGTTTTCATTCCCAATGACCTGAGGGTGTGTGGGTAGCAAACTTTATTTTTAAGTCCTTGTTGACTTAAGGAGACATCTAGGGATGAGTTCTTTGACACTATTCAGTCTAGCAGTTTCTAAACCTGGCATGAGTTGGAATGGATAAATTAGAGGTATGGGCAGGAGTAAGTACCCTATACCCATGTATATACCCTATACCTAGGTGGCACAGCAGATAGAATGCTGTTCTGGAATCAGGGAAGACCTGAGTTCACATATGGCCTTAGATTCTTACTAACTGTGTGATCCTGGGCAAGTCACTTAACCTTATTTGCCTCAGTATCCACATCTATAAAATGAGCGGAAGGAGGAAATGGCAAAACCCTCCAGTATCTTTGCAATGGACACAACTGAAATGACTGCAGAACAAAATTACCTATAGGTCACCATGAATTTTCTAGAGCAAATGAGGCCAAACTTTACTGCTGCTTCGGATAGGAAGATGGGCAAGGGCGGGGGAGGAGTACTACTGAAGTCCTTAAATACAACCCTGTGTGTCCTGCCCTAGTTACTGTTCTGTTCTCCATTTGCTTTTCTGTTCCCATAAATCATTTTCCTCCTCTTTAAAATGACAGAATTGGACTAGATCTAGATTTCTATGCTTCCTCTTAGTAGGAATAATTAATACTTCTAGGACCTTTGATTTTGTCTTTTGGGATCCTCTTTCTACTGACATAAATCATGACCAGTTTGGTCCAGGGGAAAGAATACTAGATTTGGAGTCGGGAGCATTGGATTAGAATTCTGTTTCTATTACTTCCTCTGTATGTGGGCCTTTGGTTCCTTATCCACACAGGAAACAGAATGGACCAGTGGGGAGCCTCACCTCTTAAACTATGGTCCTATAACTTTTCTGTGACTTCCTGGGGGTCTTTGAGAGATCCTCCTTCCATGGAGGTTCCCTGACATTTCACTGTGGGGGTAGGGGTGACCCAATGGGTATAGTGCTCAGCCTGATCCATTTATTAGTAAAATAGCAATTGTCTGTAAATGATGTCAGTGGTCTCTCAATGACCAAAGACACTAGAGTTAAGGATGATAGCATCTCTTAGAATGATTGACAAGTTGACAAAGCAAGATTTCAAGTAACCTAAATGTATCTTCTGATTGGCTGGATCATTCATCGAGGAGGTGGGATAAATGTCCTTTCAGCTCCTTTCTATTACATCATTGGGAGATGAGATCGGTCCTCAGGTTATTGGAGTGGTCATCAGGCAATGAAATTAGTCTGTAGGTGATGGAATCAGTTAAAGGCATGGAAATACAGCAGTTCAAATTGATGGAATTGACCTTTATGGGGAGAGAAAGGGGAGCTTGTTCTCTAAAATTTGGATTCTGTCAAAAGGCTGCACTTAAGGATTTAGAAGGTCACAGGTCCCCCACTCCTGGGTGAAGAATATTTCTCTAGTAGAATGTTTCTTGAGCATAGGTGCTGCCTTATTTTTGTGCATGTATTCCTGGTGCCAGCTCAGTGCTTGATCCTTATTAGGCATTTAATTTGTTTGTTGTTCGTTCTTCATTTTCAAAGAGAATTGGTGGCATCCTGGGGTGATGACTTGACTCTTGTGTGAACTAGACTTCAGTGAGGCAGACTTGTACAAAGTCATCAGCCTCACTCTCTCTTCCTGAGTCATCAAAGTTCAGTGGCAGGACAAGAGTCAAGACAACCACTGATGGTGCAGGATGTAGGGGATGACCTTGGCATCTTTGATGCCTGACTAAGCTCTACCTGCTCCACAGAGCCCGCTTCAGCTGCCTTCATGGCTGATGAAATGAAATGTTCTCATCTACTCCTTCCAGTGGAGTAAGTCTTCACACTCTTAGAGTAGGCACCCCGCTAACTTAGCAATGACTTTGAGATCTATTCATTACCCTCAACCTAGTTTAGCCCATCTGCCAAGATGGCTTATGGGGGTGTGGCAGCTGCTCAGGCTACAGCATCTTAGAGCCACAGGTGAGAGTGGGTAAAAAAAGGTGAATACTCAAGGTGGAGGAACATTCCTGAAAAGAGTATGGCAAGTCCTCACACCAGGGGAGCTAGTCCTTCCTGAACACTTCAGACACCCCTAAGTACTTAATACTTATTGCTGAACATGGAGGTAGATGGAAAGCAATGTGCTAGACTCTAGAAATATGAAGATAAAACAAAAACAGCCCCTGCTGTCAGAGAGCTGTCACTGTATGGGGGAGAGACGGAGCTTGTCAACCCAGAAGAGCTAATAGATAGCATTTATAGCATGCTTTAAGGTTGGCAACATTCCTGTACACACACACACACACACACACACACACACACACACACACACACACACACATCCATTGCCTCATTTGCTCTCCAAACAACTCTGAGGTAGGTGCTATTATCAGCCCCATTTTCAACTGACTTGCCCCAAGTTGCACAGATAGTAAATACCTGAAGCAGAATTTAGATCCAGGTCTCTTGCCTCTAAGTCCAGTGCTCTAACCACTATATTAATAGATGCCTCAGAATACAGTAATTTGAGAGGGAGAGAGCTACATATGGGAGTGGGGAGAATATCAGGAAAAGCCACCCATAGGTGGCACATGGACTGAACCTTGAGTTAATTTAGGAATTCTAAGAGGGGGAGGTGAGGATCTTAGCCTGGAGACCTCAAGAAATGAGTGTGTTGTAGGGAGGGGAGGCTGACTGAAAAAGCACAGAGCCTGAGATGGAGCATCAAAGATAGGTCAACTTGTCTAGGAGACCGAGTGAATGAAAGAGAATAATGTGAGATAGTCCTAGCAAGGAAGGCTGAAATCAGATTGGGGAGGGCTGCAAGTGCTTTCTGTGGGAATAGTTTCTCCCAGTTTTATAATGGAAGAATGATATAAGGCCTTGTCTTCTTGAAAATGCAATAGCAAAGGAAAGCACTTTGTGGTTTTTAAACTTGTTTCCTGGAAAGGAAACATCATTCTGGACAGATTCACCTCAAACTTGAGAGACCAGACCCATAATTAGTAGTGGTGCAGATTGGGCCAAGGAGGGCAAAATTTCCCTCAAATGAACCGTTTAATAATAAATCCTCTTCGAAGAGACTTTAGGATGCTATGGGACAGCTTCAGAGGATGAGTGGGAGGTATTGGGGTGAATCTGAGGAGCAGAATTTTTTGTTGTTGCTGAAACTGATAGCACCCTCGAAACTGTATTGCCCCATGAAAAAGTGCTGATTGCACTGTCTTAGTTAAAGCTCTATGAAGGCACAGAATTTGTTGTTATGATTTTGTACAATAAAGAATTTCAAGTTTAATTAAAATTCACAGCTAATGCTCCCGTTAGGCACAGACAAGTCAGGTTAAGCCAGTAGGCATTTATTAAGTGCTTAATATGTGACAGGCACTGTGCCATACTCTGGAGATGAAGAGAAAGGCAAAATTCCTCAAGGAATTTAGATTGAAATGGAGGAGATGACATATAAATAAGTAGGTATATACAGGTTATATTCTAGGAGACTGACGTTTATTTCATTAGGGAACATACTCAGAGCTGTGGGAGTAGGGGTTTGGAGAAATATCTCCTGAAAAAGGTTGGATTTGAACTAAGAACACATCTTCAAGAACTGAGTTTTCAAATAATAAGTTTAATAATTGAATAATGTGAAGTATTAGCTTTCACTGTTGAACTAAGAGAGAATAGAACAAATATGGAAATTAATTCTATTTCCTTTCTGCCAATTTGTCATTTCCATATTTTCCTCCTCTCAAAATCTGACATCTAAATCAATTCAGTTTTGTTGTTGTTGAGTAGTTTTTCAGTTGTGTCTGATTCTTCATAACCTCATTTGGAGTTTTCTTAGCAGAGATACTGAAGTGCTTTGGCATTTCCTTCTCCGGCTCATTTTACATATGAGGCAAACAGGGTGAAGTGACTTGTCCAAGGTCACACAGCTAGTTAGTGTCTGAGGCCTTATTTGAACTCAGGTCTTTCTGACTTCTGGCCCAGTGCTCTACTTATTGAATGACCTAGATGCCCTCAATAGCATGTTAGTATGACTGTTTTCCCATAGCCTCTTCAACATTTGTCATTTTCATTTTTTTGGTCAACTTTACCAATCAAAGGAGTATGAAATGGAACCTCAGAATTGCTGTAACTTGCATTTCTTTAATCAGTAGTGATTTGGGAGCTTTTTTTTCACATGACTATTGATTAATAACTTCAATTTCTTCCTTTTAAAACTGTCTGTTCTTATCCTTTGACCATCTTTATCCATTTTGGAAATGACATCTTTACCAACTAAACTTGCTGTAAAGTTTTTTTTTTCTCCTAGTGTGACTTTCCCCTCCAATTTTAACTTTGTCATTTTTGTTTGTGAAAAAAATTCAGTTTTTCATAATCAGAATAGTCTTTTAATCTTCTGTGATGCCATGCTTGATTACAAACTCTGTGCCTATCCAGAAATCTGAAAGTATTTTGTTCCTTGCTCCTGTAATTTATTTGTGATACCACCCTTGATATATCTTTTTGGACCCAATCCTAGTATCTTGTATGAGGTACTGGTCTAAACCTGATTTCTGTTACATGGTTTTCTTATTTTCCTCTTTTGTTAAATAACAAATCCTTGCCCCAGAAGGTGAGCTCTTTGAATTTATTATATCAGGTTACTATCTTTACTTTTGATTGTTGTATACCTAATCTGTCCTGCTGGTCAACCTTTCTATTATTTCCCCTGTACCAGATCATTTTGGTGATTCCTGACTTGTGGCATACTTTGAAATCTAGTATATCTCTGGGTGCCCCCTTTTAGAAAGGATATTGTAAGCTAGAAACAGTCCAAAGGTAGAGAAGCAGGATATTGAAGGACTTTGAATTCAAGCCAGGTGAAGAGTAAGGAGAGGAACTGACAGGGATTAGTGTGGTGAATGAAAATAGAACCTAATCTCTTTGAGGAGGGAAGACTTCCCTTTTTTTTCTTTGTATTCTCCTTGTGTAATATGGAGCCTGACACAGTTTATATAATAAATGAGTGAATGAATGATATTCATTCTCAAAAGAATAGACTTGAGAGGGGATCACATGACTTCTCTTCAAGATTTGAAGTGGACTTATGTGCAAAAGAATTATACGTGTTCCATTTGGTCGCAGATCCAATGGGAGGAATTTGTGAGGAAAACCTCCTTACCATTTGAGCCCCCATTAGAGGATTCCAAGCAACAATTGAATTACACCTAGTTGACTTTGATACAGAGGGGATTCTTACTCAGTTATGGGTTCAACTAGATGGTTCCTGGGGCCCCCTCCAGCTCTGGGATGTTTGAATCCTGTGGGAGGAGGGCTTTAAAAATTGAATGAAAATTCAGTAGACAAAGGGAGGGCAAGAGAACCTTAGGGAAATAAGGAACCACAAGGACAAAGCCCAGACATGGGCAAGTGTGGGGTAGGTACTGGGAAGATGAGTGTCGCTGTAGCATAGATTGCATAAGGAATGGTTAGGAATGCTGGGAAAGGGGAAAGCAGTAGCACAGGATTGTAGAAGGTGGTCTTAAATGCCAGACAAAGGAGTTTCAGCTTTGCTTTAAAGGAAATAGGATTTGAGATGTGATTGTGTGTTCATCTTTTGTTGGCGAAGAAGACCATGCCATCAGAGAAGTAATGACATGACTTGCACTTGACTTTGTTTTGAGTGAGGGAGGGCTGTGCAGGTCACCAGCCTCACTTCTCCTCCAGAACCATCTGAATCCAGTGACCAGATATTCATCAGGATGACTGGAGATGACCCAGGATGAGGCAACTGGGATTAAGTGACTTGCCCAAGGTCACACAGCTAGTGAGTGTCAAGTGTCTGAAGTGAGATTTGAACTCAGGTCCTCCTGACTCCTGCGCTGGTGGTCACCCACTGCACCACCTAGCTGTCCTTTGAGATGTGATTAGGTCTGTGATGAAGGAAGACAGATACCAGACATCAGTGTAAAGGATGGTTTGAAGGAGGAAGAGACACCTGTAATTAACAAATTAGTAAGCATTAAAAATCTTAAGAGAAAATTGTGCAGGTAGGTGATAACTAGAGACTGGGTGAAACTGAGAATGGCAGAAATAGAGAGAAGGGAACAGATACAAGTGATGTGACTGAAGTGGAGTCAGGCTGACTTGTTAGGTAGGCATAAGAAGTAAGATATGTGGAAGAGTTAAAATTGGCCCCAAAGATTGTTTGAAGCGTCCTCAAAGTCTATAATAGAGAGTAGCAGAAAGAGTCTTAGATTTGAAGTCAGAGGATCTGGTTTTGAATGCTTAGGCAAGTAGTCACTTTCCCTCCCTGGGCCACAGTTTACTCATTTGTAAAATGAGGGGTTAGACTGGATGACTTTAGAGGATCATTCTAGCTATCTAGCTATGATGCTTTGATAAAGCTTGTGTTATGAGTCATGGATTCTGGTGGTAGAGAAATTCAAAGAAGGTAGTGGTTACCTTGGGGAGGAGTGGACTGGAAGGTCATAAGGTGTAGTACCCTCGACTCAGAGTCCCAGAACTTATCTCTGGGATCAGATCTTAGCCCTGCCCTTTTCTGGTCATGGAACTTTGGGCAAGTCACCTAAACTAGTTAGGATCGCTGCTTCTCCCTCTATAAGATGATGGACATGGACTAAATGATTTCTCAGTTTCAACTTTCAGTAAATGATTCTGTCCCCTTCCCAAAGTGGGAACTTGGTCTTGAATAATGGGAAGAATTTTAATGGGGTAGGGGGACAGAGAGAAGGGCATGATGGGAAAAAGAGGAGCAATTGTACAAAAAAGAGGTCTGGCCTTGTAATAAAAAAGACTCAGGCTCATATGCTGCCTCTGATAGATACTAGTGTGTGTTTAAGGCCATCAGTTAATGTTTCAGTGTCCTGGTGACTCTCTTAATATTTTAAGTTACGATCAGGCTGTGGATCAGAATCTGAAGACCGAGTTTCTATGCTAGAATTTCTACACATTTATAAAATGCACCCTCCCAACACTACTCCCAATCCTTACCTTTCCACCCCCAACCAAATCCAAGCAGACTAGGTTACAAGATGATACAAAATGGCACTAAATGTTGGAGGCAGACAGGACCTAAACTCTCATTCAATGTGACTTCTTTGTATAAACAGATAAGGACAATGAAGGCCAGTGAAGTTGTGACTTGCCTCAGGGGATCAGTTTCTACTGTTGGAAGAGAGGAGGTTGGGCATGTATTAGAAGTCACCCAGCTAGTGAGGGACAGGAGCCCTAAGTAGGGGCTGGGAGCTTGGTCACTGGAGGAGGAAATTTGTCCCGTTGAATTTTTACCTGAGACACCCTAAGTTTCTATTCAGCTGAAAGTATGGCTGCTGAGGGGAAGAGGCAGGTCACCACAGGCAAATGATAGATAGATACATATATACATACATACACACATATGTTCTATACAAAGAGATATAGATATATAGAGATACAGATAGATGGTGCATAGAGATATAGATAAGACATGATAGAAGGATTAATTTTCTTTATTTTTTTATCTTTCATTTTTAACACAGTTCATATCACATAACACAATTCCAACTTTTGGTCAGGTGATATTTCTTTTAAAGCATTTACAATACAGACCACAAATGGATTTTTCTTTAACATTAACCAACTGACACACAAATAATAACTATGTATACTAACTTCATAATCTCTTGACCTAATTATCTGCACACTATTACTAAGAATTAAAGGACCCTAACTTATTGTTGATCCTGAGTCCCAAGCCTAACAGCTTAATTTTAGACTTGACCTCTGATGTTCCCCTACCAACAATCTATAATTTAATAGATATGGTATTAAGCTTACAAACCTTTTGACTATAGGCAATTGCCACTAAGAGTAGGGACATTGCAGGGACACTATCTCCTCAACTTCATGTCAATTCCAGGCAGGAGTAGATTGTCAGCTTGCATTCAGTGAGGCTTTGAGTCTGCCAGGTGTCAGTGGAGAAACTGAGTCAGAACAAACTTAGGCTGAACAGCCGCTCTCCCACCCTTCCCATGAGATCACCTTTTTCAGTTCATACTAGCATCTCACAGGCTTACTAGCATCATGAATTGGAGGCTCAGACCACCTTTGTTTCTATCCATACCTGGAGTTAGACTCAGAAGGATAGTCACTTAATAGTTCCATAGCATCTTAAAATAGCAAGTTCCAGTAACCCGGTTTCAGATATGACTATAAATTCACATTGGCTAAGGAACATCTTTTGAGACAAGTCTTAAGTGGCTTACATGCCTTTCTATACCTGTTCTAGTTCCTGCTTAAATAACAATCATAAAATCAAATTTACCATTAAAACCTTAACTTTTCCATCAATGTCAAATTTTACCTGAAGTTACCTGCCTCTAGGAGACTTAGACTAAAATTTATTTCCCCAAACTAAAGATGTCTCTGATTTAGTCTCAGTAATTAATTCAGTCAATTGTTTTAATACTAATTGCTTTTACATCACTTTGTAATATGTCCAATTTTTCTCCCCAACTCTCCCCTTCCCCACCCCCTAATACCTTGTATTCTGATTACCCCTTCCCTTAGTGAGCCCTCCTTTTTATCACACCCCACCCTTCCTTTATCTCCATCTTCTCTCTTTTCTTGTAGGGCAAGATAAATTTCTATACCCCATTACCTGTGTTTCTTATTTCCCAGTTATATGCAATAATAATTTCCAACATTCGTTTCCGATACTTTGATTTCTACCTTCTTTACCTCCCTCCCTCCCCACCCATCCCCACTGACAAGGCAAGCAATTCAATACAGGCTACATATGTGTCATTTTGCAAAAGACTTCCATAATAATTAGGTTGTGTAACACTAACTATACTGCCCTCTATCCTACTCTATCTCTGCTTATTTTTTTATTCCCTCATTTGACCTTGTCCCTTCCCAAAAGTGTTTATTTCTAGTTGCTCCCTTATCACATTTGCCCTCCCTTCTATCATTCTCCTCACCCCACTTGTTGCCTCCTCCCCTACTTTCCTGTAGTATAAGATAAATTTTCATACCAAATTTAGTGAGCATATTACTGCCTCCTTAAGCCATATGTGGAGATAGTAGCTTCACTTTGCCTCTCTTCCCTTCTCCCTTTTCTCCTCCATTGAACAAGATTTTTCTTTATCTCTTTTATGAGTTATAACCTGCCCCATTCCATTTCTCCTTTTCTCCTCCCAGTATTTTCCTCCCTTATCCTTTAATTTTTATTTTATATCTTTTTTTTGTGGATTCAACACAGCCTGTACTCCCTGTCTATGTGTGTGTGTGTGTGTGTGTGTGTGTTTGTGTGTGTATGTATAATCCCTCCACCTACCCAAATGCTGAGAAAAGTCTCAGGAGTTATAAATATTTTCTTTCCATGGAGGAATGTAAACAGTTCAATTTTAGAAAGTCTTTTATTATTTCTCTTTCCTGTTTACCTTTTCAAGCTTCTCTTGACTCTTGTGTTTGAAAGTCAAATTTTCTATATAGTTCTGGTCTTTTCAGCATGAATGCTTGAAATTCCTCTATATAATTGAATGACAATTTATTTCCTTGAAATACTATACTCAATTTTGCTGGGTAGGTGATTCTTGGTTTTAATCCCAGTTCCTTTGACTTCTGGAATATCCTGTTCCAAGTCCTTCAGTTACTTAACATTGAAGCTGCCAGATCCTGTGTTATCCTGATTGTATTTCCACAACACTCGAATTGTTTCTTTCTAGCTGCTTACAATATTTTCTCCTTGACCTTGGAACAGTGAAATTTGGTATTCCTAGGAGTTTCTCTTTTTGGGTCTCTTTCAGGAGATGATCAGTGGATTTTTTCCATATTTATTTTGCCCTCTGTTTCTAGAATATCAGGATAGTTTTCCTTGATAACTTCATTGAAGATAATGTCTAGGCTCTTTTTTTGATCATGGCTTTCAGGTAGTCCCATAATTTTTAAATTTCTCTCCTGGCTCTGTTTTCCAGGTCAGTTGTTTTTCCAATGAGATGTTTCACATTATCTTCTATTTTTTCAAACTTTTGGTTTTGTTTTCTAACTGCTTGGTTTATCTCCTAGTCATTCATTTTCCTGAACTCAATTCTCTCTTTCAGAGAATTGTTTTGTTCAGTGAGTTTTTGAACCTTCTCCTCCATTTGGCTAATTCTGCTTTTTAATGCCTCCTTCTCCTCATTGGCTTTTTGGACCTCTTTTTCCAATTGAGTTAGCCTCTTTTTAAAGGTGTTATTTTCCTTAGCATTTTTTTGGTTCTCTTTTAGCAGGCTGCTGACTGGCTTTTCAAGCTCCTCTGTTGTCTGATTCCAGTTTAAGTTCACTTTGGAGGCCCTGGAGACAGGGATCTTAACTTCCTGTGACAGTAAGCCTTGTTCCTCCTCATCTGAAAGGATGGGAGGAGACACCTGGTCACCAAGAAAGTAACCTTCTGTGGTTTTGTTTTTTTTCCCTTTTTTGGGCATTTTCCCAGCCAGTTACTTGACTTCTGAACTCAGAGGAGTTCAGAGACTCAGCTGCTCTGTTCTCCTGGACTTTGGGTGGGGGTGGGGCCGTCACTCAAAGCTGGAGTTTAGATCAGCTGCTCCCTACCACCAGAGGCTTTAAGCTGAGCTGCTTGAACAATGGATCTAGGTTGCTTCCTGGTCTCTGTAGCTGTATACAGTCTGCTGCTGTGGCCTCTGCCATCACCTGGGGCTATTCCTGGAGAAACCCTGTTCCCTCTTGCTCAAATGGGAATGCCCTCCCCCACTGACCTTTGGAGCTTTCTTTGTGGCTTGTGGGTTGAGGTATCTGGGATCTTCCCTGCTAAGAACTCTTCCTGGAAGTCTGTTCAGGGCCTGTTCCTCCCAGTGCTATGTGACCAGGGCTGTGCTCCGCTCTGCTCAGCATCCCATGAGGTAGACCTTTCCTGTCAGCCTTCCAGGTTACCTTTAGCTGGAAGCCTCTTTTGCTGTGTTGTTCTGTGACTTTTGCTGCTCTAGACTTTGTTGAGAGTCCTTTTTACAGGCATTTTGTGGGCTGTGGGAGAAGCTCTAGAGCATATGTGTCTTTCTACTGTGCTATCTTGGCTCCATCCCTGAGGGATTCTTTATTAAGTGTTACTATGTTGCAGGAGCTGGACTAAACACTGGATGTATAAATTCAAAGAAGACAAGAATGTTCTTGCCCTGATGGAGCTTAATTCTGATGGGGAAAGATGACACATAAAGGGGAACTGGAAGTGGGAGTCAGAGAGTCAGGTCCTCATGGGAGAGTCAGGTCCTCATGGAGGAGGAGGAGGAAAAGTCTGGAGGGTGAGGTGAGGTCTCTGGGAGTGAGGAGAAGCATGGCAGGAGCCTTTCCTGAGACACATAAATAGGGAGGGAACCCAGTTGCTGATAGCTGAGGTTCCAAAGGTTGAGGGAAGCCATGGGAAAAATCCCCTTCTGATAAGTGCTACCAGCACCTTCCATGCTGCCCTGTCCCGCTTGTGGCTTTGCCTGAACCCTATTCCCCTGATTTGGAATGTAGATCTTTCCTCCCTCTCCTGCATCTCTCAACCCAGTCTTCCAAAAGACACCAGATTTGCAATCAGAACACATGGCTTGGAAGATCCGTTGTGGTACTTATTCCCTGTTCAACCTTGGCTTTCACCTACTTATGGTGACCTTCTCATACTATGTTCCTAAGTCTACCAGTCAATCAGTAACCAATTATTAAACATCTATGTGCCAGACTTTGGGGATATAAAAACCAAAATGAAACATTCCTTTTCCTAAAATGTTTCATTTCATTTTTTTCTTTTGAAAAAAAGAGATCTTTTATTAGAGATATGTGTTACAAATTTTTGAATTTCCATTCCATTAGAAGAAACATACAAATACATGTTACGTATATGTAGATTGTATATATGTATGTAACATATATATACATTATTTATAGCTATGCACACACATATACAAGTTAAATGCAAAGTAATATTAGGAAGGAGGATACCTAGAGCTGGGAGGAGGAGAGGGTTCAGGAAAGCCTTCATATAGGAGGTGCACCGTAGCTGAGCTTTGAAAGAAACCAAGTGTTCTAAGGATGCAAAGGGAGAACATTCCAGGACTTAGGAAACCCTTGGTTCCAGGAGGTGGAATGTCATGATGAGGAAGAGCAGGGACATGCCTTTAGCTGGCCCTCAGATCTGTTCTCCCTGGACTGCAATGTGATATTGAGTCTGGTTCATTTCAGAATTGCCTTCACCCACACTTTCAAAGAGATGAAGGGGAAGGAGATACTTAGGAGATATGAGAGGTGTTGAGAAATGGTGGGGCTATCAGGAGAAACTTTAAAAGAAGGCCCAACCCTGCGATTATCCTTATTTTCTGACAACAATTTATATTGCTATCCTCAGGAGTATCAACGCCCAAAGTCTTATGATGATGAACCAGACTCCATCATCTCAGACTAGACCTTTCCAGTATCTTTGCCAAGAAAACCCTAAGTGGGGTCTCAGAGAATCAAAGAGTGTCTCACCACAGTCAGGTCCTCTGTCTCCATTGCTGGCCAGGCTGCCAGCAGCCAGAACTAAACCTTCCATTGTCATCTGATCCAAGCAGGCCCACGTCTATCTGGAACAGACGGTAGATGTTAGACAGAGTAGCTTGCTTATTTCACCAGCTCAATCCCTCTCCACTTAATTAGTTTGGACTCACACCCTATCTGCTTAATACACAAACAGCTCCTACCTGCCTGCCCTGGGCTGGTAAATATCTGGGCAGCAGGTTGATAAAAATTATCTCACTTTTAATTGGCTTCCCCTCTGGTTGGGTAGGGCTGGTAGTTATTTCTTCCTAACTGGTATTTATGCAAATGGGGAAGCATTGTGGCTTGTCACCTCTATCTTGCATCTGATCTGTCTTGGCAAGGCTTCAGCTAAAGTGTCATATTTGCCCTAGGAAAAGGGCAGAACTCCTTTCTAAATTTTTCTGGACCTGAGGAGTTTTCCCTAGCCTGATTAACCAAGAGGGTGTACATGATTCACTTATACCCTGTGAGGGGTTATTGGCCAAGAGCCCCAGTTCCTTTTATCAGTCTTGAGTGGGCCATGTACTTGGTGGCAACTTTCTACTGCGCAAAGACTTACGTGATCAGAAACCAGGTTCATTTTGACCTCCAGGATTTCTCCTGTTTTTTTTAAATTTCCAGTTTTTGAACCTGTGCATCCAAAGAGAATGGAAGTAGTTTGGTGGTTATTTGATGTATGTGTGTATGTGTGTATTAGTTATAGGGAGTTGAGGAACAAGTTAACAAAGTTTAGTATAAAAAGAACAGAAGAATATTTGGGGGGGGGCATGCCTAACTGAATGACTCCTTTTGTTTTGGTCTGAAGTTATGATTTTATTGGGATAAGGAACTTGAAAGAACAGCTGAAACAGATGGACACCTGCTCTGTAACTTATAATCATAGAAAATTGCCAGGGGCCTTGAAAAGTTAGGTGATTTGTCCAGGGTCACACTACCAGTAGGTGTCAGAAACAAGACTTGAATTGAGAGCTTCCTGATTCCCAGGCTGGTTCTCTCACCAGTGTGTCACTCTGCCTCTCAAAGATATTGACTGAATAATCAACCTAAAGCTCCTAGTGATGAGAGGGAGAATCAATTGTGGGCAGTCCATGTAGTACACAGATCTCTTCCAGATAGCAATAGAATACCAGGAAGGCTTCTAGCACAGGGGACCATGGGCAGAAATTGCACATGGTAGGTGGATGTGGAAGGTGGTAGTCTGCAATCAGTTCAAGTCAGCAAGCCTCCATCCAGGGTCTCCTGTTAAATACTTCACTGGGCACTGGAGAGACAAGACCAAAAGTGATGGGGGCCTCAACCACCACGGACTTTCATTCTTTTAAAACATATTTTTTTGGGAATTTAGGAATCCTCAGCCAACACAAGTATTTTACTATGTAAAGAACAAGAAAGAGGCTTGTATAAGAAAAACTGGATTTGGGGTGCTTTTTTAAAGTTAATATTAGATGGGACAAGGGAGTCACAAAATTCATCTGTTTAGGCCTCATTCTACATGTCCTTTTTGCTTGTTGTGGAGTAGTTTTAAAATGCTTCCCTCTTTAAGAGAAAACAACTTTGAGAACAGAAATTGTTTTTTTTGTTTGTTGTTTGACTTTTTGGTGTCTTTCTTTGTATCCCTAAGAGCTTAACCCAGTGCCTGACCCACAGAGATGTACCCAGAAAAGAAAATGCAAAATGATTTTGGGGGAAGAGGGCTGAACACCAACAGTGGAATCCAGAAAGGCCTGTACTAATGTATGCCTTTATTCCTTTATGCCTCTGTCAGGCATCATTCCCCTTTGACAGATAAAGAAACTGAGCTTAGGTAGGTTATATGGCCCATCCATGGTCACCCATAAATAAATAAATATAATAAATAAATAGGCAATAAATGTCAAAAGTAAAATTTAATCCAGGTCATTCTGACTCTGGTTTTTAACCAAATGCATGTGTTAAGAGGTCAGGAAATGGTTTTCTGTACGTAATACCCATCTCTAAAGGAACTGGTGCTGAATGCTGAGGGAACTTCATTTTCACTTTTAGGGAAGTCCAAAGACATTCTAGCTCTAAAGGTTCGGTAAGTGAAATCTGACTTTGGAATCATAGGACCTGCTTCAAATCCAACCTTAAACACTTAGTCTTTGATACTGGTAATTTGGTTTTCTTCCTTTTCTTAAAAAAAATCAAATTAGCCAATGGTTTATCTGTTTTATAGTGTTATTTTTTTTAAATTTCCATCTTGGTGTTTAATGGGCATTTTTAATTTGTTTTTTTCAACTTTTTTTTACTTGTATGTGTAATTGTTGTCATTCTCTTTAATGAAATTATTATTTTTATGATTTGTTCTCTGATCCATTTATTCTTTAGGATTAGATTAATTCATTTCCAATTAATTTTTTATCTTCCCCTGATCCTTTATTGACAATAATTTGTAGTAAATTATGATCTGAAAAGGATACATTTAATCTTTCTGCTTTTATGCATTGTTGGTGAAGTTTTTATGCCCTAATACATGGTTAATTTTTGAAAAGGTATCCACATATTCCACTGAGGAAAAAGGGTATATTCCTTTCTGTTCTCATTCAGTTTTCTCCAGAGGTCTATCATATCTAACTTTTCTAAAATTCCATTTATCTCCTTTATTGATTCTTTATTTATTTATTATTTACTTCTTTATTATTTACATTATGACTAGATTTATCTAGGTCTGTTGAGGTCCCCTATTAATATAGTTTCGCTGTCCATTTCTACTTGTACATCATTAAGCTTTTCCTTCAATAGCTATGCTATTTGGCATGTATATGTTTAGTACTGATATTACTTCATTGTTTATGGTACTTTTTATTTTTTATTATTATTTATTTTTAACACAGTTTATAACAGATAAAGCAATTCCAACTTTTGGTCAGGTGATACTTCTTGTTAAAGCATTTACAATATGGACCACAAAAGAAATTTTTTTTTAGACATTAACCAACTGAGACACAAATAATATTTAAGTTGCTAACTTCAGAAGCTCTTGACCTAATTGTCTCCACAGTATTACTAAGAATTAAAGGACCCTAACTTATCTTTGTTCATCTAAAGTCCTATGCCTAAAAGCTTAATTTTAGACAAACTTGGATGTTCCCCTACCAACAATCTATAATTTAATAGATCTGGTATTAAGCTTATAAATTTTTTGACTAAAGGAAATTACCACCAATAGTAAGGACATTGCAGCGGTACAGTATCACCCCAACTTCATGTCAATTCCAGGCAGGACTAGATTATCCACTTGCATTCAGTCAAGCTTAAATTCTGCCAGGTGTCAGTGGGTTTATGGTACTTTTTAGCAGGCTGTAGTTTCCCTTCCTATCTCTTTTAATTAGTTCTATTTTTGCTTTTTGATTTGTCTTATTGGTACCCCTGGTTTTTTTTTACTTTATCTACTTGGAGTAGACATCCCTTTAATTCACCGTTAAATCTTCTGCTCCCGCTCCTTATTTTAACTCTGTATCTCTTTGTTTCAAGTACATTTCTTGTAAACAACAAATTGTTGGAGTTTTCTCTCTGCTTCTGTTTCATGGGTAAATTCATCCCATTCACATTCACAATTATAATTACTAACTGTACATTTCCCTCTATACTATTTTCTTCTGTTTATCATTCTCACTGTTTTTTTTTACTCTATCCCTCAAAAGTCTGTTTTGCTTCTTGCCTTTGTCTCTGTCCCCATTTTACAGAGGAGGAAACTGAGGTACTTGCCTGGGACCACTCAGTAAGTGCCTGGGAGGGCCAACTTTCATTATTCTCTTCTGTTCTGTTAATGTATTACAATTTATCTACCTATTGTTGGTTGTTTCCAGTTTTTTTTTGTTTTTATAATTACCTCCAATACTGCTCTGGAGAATTTGAAGAGGTGGCACTTTTGGGGTTCTTCTCTGTAGCGTTTTCAGGGCATGATCTTGCCAGTGGGATTGTGGGGGTGAATCGTGCTGACATTACCTGGTGCTTCAGGCTTTGAGAAGCACTTTGCAGATGATCCTTCATTTGAATCTCACAGCAACTCTGCATGGCAGGTATTCTAGGATTGTGGTCCTCATTCTATTCATGAAGAAATCAAGGTTTAGGGCAGGTATTGACTTGCTGGCCCATGGTCGTGTTAGAACTGATTAAAAGAGATAGGAAGGGAAACTACAGCCTGCTAAAAAGTACCATAAAGCCACTGACACCTGGTAGACTTTAAGCCTGACTGAATGCAAATTGATTATCTAATCCTGCCTGGAATTGACATGAAGTTGGGGTGATATTGTACCCCTGCAAAAACGGGGTGATATTGTATCCCTCCAGAAAGCCTGGTCGCTGGGTCTCTCCTGACTCCAGGGCTCCAGGTCTAGTGTTCATTACACTTCATGCTTCATCTCTCCCCAGCCCCACCCCTCCCTGCACAGTTTAGACTTGAATCTGCACAAAGGCAGACATCCTTGTTTCCTCCCTGACAGTGTGGTGTTGAGTATGGATTTGCCAGAGCCAGGATCTGACCCTGCTGACCTGGGCAGGAAATTTAATCTCCCTAAGCTTCAATTTTCTTCATTTGTCAAATGATGGGGTTGGACTAGACAGTTTGTGTGATCCTTTCCCCTGTAAACCGATCCTTCTCCATCTTCTGGTGCCTAACATAGAGTTGTGTGCTCAGTGGGGGCCTGACTAATTAAATGAATAACTAAACCACAGAATGAAAGAGTAAACTGTCCCAGGCATCTGAGAACAGTGAGACTGTTTCTTACTGGTCCTTCAATAAGCATACCCTGCCCAGTGGAGTTTCTGCAGGATGGAACCCAGGTCTTCCTCCTTCCAGGAATATTTCAAAGCAGAGGCTAAGATGAAATAGAGTGAGGCAAGAGGGAGAAGGAAAGCCAGTGTAAATAAGGAAGTCTTGAGAATGAGGAAGGTGAACAGGGAAAGAAGATGAAATGATCAGAGAAAGTTGGGTGAGAAGGTCTAGCCATTCAGCATCTCTCTAGAGGCAGTCGGCAAGGAAGAGCTAACTGTGTGGGACAAATGAGGGAGCAAGCCAGCATCCCCAGGGTGGATCTGGAGGTGAAAACCAAAGGATTCAAACTGGTGGGAAATCCATGGTATGGGTCTATGAAAAGAAAAGCCATGTGTGGGGGAACCAAAAGCATTAATTAAGCACTTACTGTGTGCTGAGCATTGCACCAAGTGCTTGACAGTTAGAGAAATGGCATGATAATAGTAGCCAGCATTTATAGCTTGTTCAGTTGTGTCTGGCTCTTCATGGTCCCATTTGGGGTTTCTTAGCAGAGATCCTGGAGTGGTTTGCCATTTCCTTCTTATTTATAGATGGGGAAACTGAGGCAGGTAAGGTTAAGTGACTTGCCCAGGGTCACGAAGCTAGTTTCTCAGTCTCAATTTGAACTCAGGAAGATGAGTCTTCCTGATTCTAAGCCTGGCATTCTATCCACCAGGCCAGCTAGCTGTCCAGTGAAAACTCTATTCCCTGGTTTAACACAATCTGGACATGCCAATCAAAATGCTAGATCTGGAGAAGAAAATTGTCTCTAGGTCAGGTAGGAATCAGGCAGGACTTTCCAGAAGAGTTGTGGCACTTTGAGTTGGCCTTTCAAGGATAAGTAGGAAAAAAAATCTGGGTCAGTGTGGTGGCATAATGGATAGAACATTGAAATTAGGAAGATTCATTTTCCTGAGTTCAAATCTAGCCTTAGACACTTACTGGCTGTGTGATCTTGGGCAAGTCACTTCACCCTGTTTGCCCCAGTTTGCGCATTTGCAAAATAAGCATTCAGAAGGAAATGAAAAACCCCTCCAGTATCTCTGCCAAGAAAAACCCCAAATGGGGTCACAAAGAGTTGGAAATGATGGATGCAACTTGACAAGAACATATGTATCATATGAACTGTGTATCAGTAGGTATATGTAAGACACACAGTAGATGGTAACTTTAAAGGAGAAGGCTTTGGTGGAAGTGGGAGATGCAGAATGGATGGGAAGGACCCCCTTAGGAAGCAGCATTTGAGCTGAATCTTGAAGGAAACCAAGAGTTTTGAATAGATGGAGGTGATGGGGGTCCCGGAGAGCGTTCCAGGCATGGGTGCCAGCCAGTACAAGGCATGGAGATGAAAGATGGAAAGAAAAGCCAAAAGAAAAACAGCAACAACCACAAAAACCAAAAGCAAATCTGGAGCCCCTCGTAGCAAATACTCATAGCCAGATAAAACAAATCGATACATCACTCATGTCTTTATGTAGCCCAAGTACGTTATCGTATTTTTAATCATGGGTCTTCTAGAGTCATGGACATTGCATTGAACATATTCATCTTTCAAAGTTTGTCTTTACAATGTTGTAATCATATAAACTGTTCTCCTGGTTCTGCTCACTTCACTCTTTATCAGTTCATACAAACCTCAGGTTTCTCTGAAATTATCCTTTTCATAATTTCTTATGGTACAATAATATTCCGTTATATTCACATACCCTAATTCATTCATCTGTTTTTTGATCGATGGGTATTCCCTTAGTTTCCAGCTCTTTGCCACTATAAAGAAAGATGCATTAAATATTTTGGTCCAAGATGACCTTTTTCTTTTTTCTAAATTTCTTCAGTGTATGGGGCTTGTGGTCATATCAATGAATCAAAGAGTAGCTCAGTGACTTTTGGGGATGTAATTACTCTTTAGAATGGCTGGATCAGGAATTATTCATCTCTCCAACCAACCCATATTTTGTTAACTCCTTTTATTAAAAATCTTGCTCAGGCAACAGGTGTATAATTTGAGCCATTGTGTCTGAGGAGATCATACAGGTATAGGATTTGCTACCTTGCAAAGTTGGGTGAAATTCAAAGGATAATCTTTCTTCCTGAGCAGAGTAAAAGATCATGAGGAACTCCTGTTGTATGGCACAACACTTTACCATTGGGAGGTATGTTTTTAGGAATATTTAAGTGTTATTTTAAATGATCTCAGCAGCAAAAATTTATATCTCCAGTAGTAAAATGGACCTTGATTAATTTGTCATGTAGTGACATCTTCTCATGTTCCAAACCATGTAGCAAGACTTGGGAAGGAGAGAAAACAACTGAGTCCTTTTGAGGGCATTTATATGAGGGTTTGGAGATTGTTGGTCTCATAAGTACAAGTCTGAAAATGAATTCATTTGTTTGACTTGACTTGTCCAAGAGAAATGGAATTCCAGACAAGCTAGATAGGAACTGAGAGGTCATAGAATTAATGAATTGGAGAGTTTTGGAAGGAATGTCAACTGCCATTTAGTACAATCCATTTATGAAGGAAATCCTTATTATAGTGTCTAGTCCAACTCTCACATTTTACATATGAGTAAACTGAGGTATGTAGAGGAAAATGGCAAAAGAAATGACAAACCACTCCAATATCTTTACCAAGAAAAGCCCAAATGGGGTCCTAAAGAGTCGGGCACTTCTGCAAAATGGCTGAACAGCAACAACTGAGGTAGAATGTTTTATATGAGAAAAAGCAATGAGGCCATTTGGCTGCACTGAAAAAGACATGAAAGGGAGTGGTGTCTAATTAAGGCTGGGAAGGTAGGTTGTAAGCACCCTATGAAGGCCTTTAAATGTCAAGTTGGGGAGTTTGTATTATGTCCTAGAGGTGGGGATGCATTCTAAGTATGGAGGGCAACCTATACAAAGCCATGGAGATAGGAATGAAATGTCACATATATCAAATTTTTCTGTTCTTTACTCTGCCCTTTTTGCCTTCTAGAGAAGTTGTAACGTTCAACCATTTCCTTGAAGCGGCTGCGGAGAAGGAAGTCCAGGGAAAAGCCAGACTACAGAATTTCATCGAGAACCTCTTACAACGGGTCGACTTAGCTGAGAAGCAGTTAGAGTATTATCAAAGCCAGCAGGTCTCAGGTCATGGCAAAGGGGCCAGCGAGCACTTGGTGAGTTTCACAGTCACTTCATTGCCTTCCCCTGCCATGTTCCTCACCTCATCCAGCTCATTGTTCTCCTTTGATTGGAGACGAAACAGGCAAGAATTCCTGGACTGAGCAGTAGTGTGTCATGGGGACAATTCTGACCATAACGACCTCTCTACTTGCCCAGAGTGCTTGGATGAGTTAAAGCCCTCCATTCCATCCTCCACTCCTGCTTCTCCCATAGACCCCCAATTTCACATAAAAGTGGATTTATTCTTTGGTGATGATTCTCATAGCATTCAAGTCAACATTTATCAAACACCTACTGTGTGCCAGGTACCATGCTAAGTGCTGCTAGTACAAAGACAAAAATGAAAAGCAATCTTTGCACTCAGGAAGCTGGAGGAACAATATATGCATGCATACACAGATATGTTTACAAACTAGATACAAATCTATACAAAATGAATACCAAGTAATGGGAATGGGGAGGAGACAAGAAATAGAAAACTCAGAGATGATCTCCAGGAGGAGACAATACTAAGACTGAGTTTGAAAGAAGGTTGGAGGATCCCAGAGCCAGAGGTGGAGCTGGGGAGAGAGCTCTTGAGAAGTCAGGGTCAGGAGGGGGCATCTGGAATAGAGATTTGGGAGTAGACAAGCATATAATGTTTACTCTGAAGAGATATTAGCATGTGATCATTGGTGTCCTGCTTTATGCTCATGTCAGGTGAGAAGATGTTGAGAAGCGGGGAATAAAGAGACACAAAGTAAGAAATGTCTCCTGCTCTCAAGGAACTTATCATCCAGTAGCAGAGCCAAGATTAACCCCCAGAAAATAATCTGAGATGAATACAGTGAAAAAGGAGGGGTTAGGAATGAGCTGAGTGTGTCCCACAGTCAGTGAGAAGTCCTGGGGCCTGGCTGGATGTGAATGATCAATCATCCATCGGAGGAGGTAGATTTCCTGGGCCATGTAAAGCAGGAGGCATTTATTTCTTAGAATGGCTACCCCAGCACTTTTTTTTGTAGACTCAGCTTTGGTCAATCACCTCTGAACATTTATCCCTTTCTATCTCCCTTTGAAATGGACGTGTTTTGCCTTAACTTGATCTATGGTGGCCAGAGGTATCAGAGTCTGGTTACACAGAACCACTCAGAAGACATCTCTCTTTTCTCTCCCCATTCACTAGCTAGCAATAATTAATCACGCAGAGAGACGCCAATATCTGGGATTTCTTAATTAATTTCTCTGCAGTCTAACCTCTTCCCTGACCTGTGTTAGAAATCCGGATTGTGAGCAATATGGAGTCCTTCTAGAATCTGTATTGTCTCTTTCCTTCAAGATACTTTTGGTTGTTTTCATTGATCCCATTAATGGAAGCCTTTGGAAAGCCTTTGGGAGGATATCCACCCTAGAGTTTTGCAGTCTCTGCAAATGAACATTTCTGTCTTTCCATCTCTTTGTTCTTCCAGGAGCCTCCTCTGAGCCCCCTTGATCTTTTCACCTGGCTGTTCTAAAAATGTAATATGTTTACTCGGACGGTTTCTCCTGCAAAATGCTGTGGAGTTATAAATGCAGAGTGACCTAATAGCCCATCTGCTCACATTGGAGCTGCTTACATGGAATGTTTTGGAATAACTGGGCTGATTTTGTTTGAAATGAGGATTTATATTCATTTCTAAGGCATTTCAAAAGAGAGACTGTTTCTTCTGAAGTCTCTGATGTCTGAGACATGTTATCAGATTGTCTGGGTTTTCAATGCCCTGATTCTCATTCATTGATTTATTCATCCATTCAAGCATTTATTAAATGCCTACTGTGTGCCTCATAAGGGCAACTGAGATAGTAAAGGACAGTTGAAGGAACTGAGTTGTGAAGTCTTTCTTTATCTACACCTTCCCACCAAAATAAAACAAAATTTGCAATGCCTCTATCCCCCAAATTATCTTGTGTTTTCTATGTATTGGTGTGCATTTTTATGTAGGAGTACATTGTCTTCCTATATAAATTCCTTAAGGACAGATCCTGGTGACTTTATGTCTGTATCCCCAGTGCCTGGAACATAGTGGGAGTTTAATAAATGCTTGTTGATTGATTTATTGATTGAGCTGAAGGTGGAGATGGAGCCTGGAGAAGATAAAAGAGAGACAGGGTAGATGGCTCTAAGTAGAAGGACTGACACATGGAAGAACGTTGAGATCCATTTTGCAGAACGAAGAGCAAAGAACAAGGGTAGGGGCTGGGAACTGAGGACTTAGGTGGATGTCAGGAAGAACCTCTGAGCAATCATGGCTGTCCAAAAGTGGAATGGGTTGCTGTGAGAGGTAGTAAGTTCCCCATTTAGGGAAGGAACGTCCACACTGATGAAATCATGGCTCAATAGAAGAAAGGAGCCAGAAAGCTGCCTTATTAGTCATTTTGCCTTATTCTTATTCCTCCATATTAATATAGTTTCTTCTGGTATACTTCCAAAATGAAATCCTGGCCTGCATTGTCAGGAGTGGTCAGCCAGATGAGTCCATGGAACTGAAGGCAGGTTTCCCATGTGAGCTCATGATGAGGGTATTCCCTCTGGTGATGCAGTTTATGACTTATCCATCCATTTCCCATTCTGCGTGACTGGTGTCCATGGTCTTCCTCAAGGTCACCATAAGGAGCCCATGCTGGGAATATGCTTCCATTTCTCTTGGCTATGGAAGTAGAGACATAAATCACACAGCTGTCCAGCAGATTCCTCACTCTCTCACCTCATGACCAGCCCACCTTGCTAGAGGGCAGCTTCAGCATCTGAGCACCACAGGGTCATGAGGCTGGTTCTCTAAGAGTCAGACTTGGTTTGTATGAACCTCATGCCTCCTGCTTTCCTCCAGGTTCTCTTAGTCATTTTCAATCAATAATTAACAAGCATCTATTAACGGTTACTATATGCCAGACGAAGTGCTAAATGCTGGAGATACAAAAAACAAACAAAAATGCTGCCCTCAAGGAACTTCTTTTTAAATGGAAAAGACAAGATCTGCAGATTGGTGTGTGCCAGATGCTGAGAAGAGAGAAGTAACTTAGATGAGGATCACTGTTTGTGGTTTGAGATCACAACCACAAGTGTCAACCCATCCATCCACAAGTGTTTATTAAGCACTTACCGTGTGCGAGTTGTCTGCCCCATTAGGATGCAAGGTCCCCGAAGGAAGGCACTGGTTCTTCTTTTTCTTTGTAATGTGTTTATTCTGTCTGCATGCACTGACACATGTGTATGTATGCATATACATCACAACCCACATGCATGTGCACACACGTTTATACACATGTATACATGCATATATGTGCGTATACATGCATACACAATATATCCAAATATGGGTGGTGTAGGCATAGGTGTATGCTTATGTGCTTGTATAAAGCATGCACGCGTGCTACATGTATGTGCATGATGCATGTAATATATACATATGATACAAGATATAGGTGATGTATATTTATATCTATACAAGTACATAAAGACAATATATGTCTTCATACATATACAGACCTACATGTATATATACACATGTATGTACTTTTGTATATATGTATATGTGTGTATATGCACACACACAAACCTACATAAACAAATACACTTACTAAGTCAATAAGGTAACCTTGAAGATGGCATCAGCAGCTGGGAGGAGGAGGGGATGAAGAATGGGCTTCAGAAGGTGATGTTTGAGCTGAGTTTTAAAGAGGTAAAGAAATCTGAAAGGTCAAGATGAGGAAGGAGAATATTCCAAGCATGTGGGGATCAGAGCTAGTGCCCTCTTATGTCTCAATTGATCTAGTTTGTTCGAAGGCCTTGAAACAGGAGGCCGAGTGTTGTGCGTGAAATTGCCAGGAGTCCAGTGTGACAGAACTAAACATGGAAAGTTAGGAAGGGACCAGGTTGTGAAGGACTTTTATCAAGAGAAGGTTTGTTATTTGATCCTAGACTCGGATCCTAGAGCCCCCTGAGGTTACTGAGTAGGGAAATGAGCCAGACAGACCTGTTCTTGTCTTCTTGATCATACTCACAGTCTCTGCCCATGGCAGTGAGCACCCTTTGGTGCTGGGGAGTGGAAAGCCAGAGTTCTTGTGTCCATCCATTGATTGGTGTGAGCTGGATCAGGAACTGCCAAGAATAGGACTCATCTGCAAATGAAGATATTCTGAGCTCTGCCTCCAAAAATGCAGAGGTTTTATTACATAATTTAAGATGAATAGAAACCAACCGAAATGAGAGATGACCAAAGTCCCAAGCATTCACTTTGTCTTTATATGCTTTCATCTCATGAATGCCATAATTCTGACACCCAGCCTGGTGGTCTGCTTTCCCCTAGAATGCATCAAAAGTAGTGAATTGTCTGCAGAGATAGCCCAGAGCCATGGAAACAGAAGAGAGCATTTTCTCTCCTTTAAATTCTATTTTCCTTTCATCTTGTAGGAATTATGCTTGGGGTCCCTATATCTGATTTTTTTTTCATGAATATATGACCTCATCAGTATGAGTGCTCCCTTCACCTCTAGCAATTATGACCCATCTTTGTCTTATCATCCTGTGCAACTTTGGTCGATGTCCTTCCATGAATTCTCCATGTTGGGATGATGTAACCTTCTGAAATAAATCTCAGAGCAAAGAAACATGGCAGAGAGGGAGAAATCGGGCTGGACTCTTGGGTGAGAAAAACATCAGCCTTTAAATTCTTTTGTCAGTCCCCCATATGGAAAACAGTGTGACCAACCCAATGGGTCCTTACAATGTGTATGGAGAATTTTGGGAGGGGGAATGAGGAACTATTCACCCACCTGTGAAGTAATGCTTTTCTCTTATTTCTTTTTCTTCAGTTTACAGACATCGTCTCAAATAGGAAATCCAAATGCCTGTATGTACTTATATTTATGTTTTTGATTATTTAATTTAGGTTTTAATGCAGTATGGTTTCAGATTGCATCCTTTTTTATGATGCATGAATGATATGTCTACACAGAGCCATAACTAGGATAAGATAATCAGACTGCTGTCCCTGGATGCTGAAATTTAGAGGGTGCTCATAGCATGAATATCGCAACATAGAAACAACTGAGATCAACACTAATACTAGTTAATTAAAACAGGAAGTTGTCCCTGTGGTCATAACCCAGGTGAATTCTATAGCTTCCCATACTCTTCAGTCTTTCCCAAGTGTCCTCAAGGCCTTTCAAACACCAGACGAGCTAGTTATAACTCTGTGCAATTAGACATATGCACATATGAAATTGACACAATCATATAGTGTGTGTACCATAGAGGTCAGGAAGAAATTTACCACCATGTATCTTATTTCTTAAAATTTCACCGGGGACATTTAATTACCATGATGATAAAATATAGGCCCCAAACAGGAAAAAGCAATAGGCAGAAGCAGCAGAAGGTGTATTAGTTGGTAAAGTAGACTTTAGACATATTTCTTCTCAAACAAGGGAAACGTGAAGGCCAAATAGTCTAATCTCCTCATTCACTAAACTTCTGTGAAGTGCCCACTAAGTTTCAGGCACTGTGTTCAGCACTGGGATACAAAAAGATAAAGACGGTGCCTTCAAGGAGGGAAAAAGGTTCCTGCCCTTACAGCCTAATAGGGAAGAGGACATGGAAACAATGCAAAATATATACAGGACAAATAGGAAATAATTAATGGGGAGAAGGCGCTAGCAGATGAAGAAACTAAAGCCCAGAAGAGGTAAAGTACTTGACCAAGGTCACACAGCTAGGAAGTTGCAGAAACAACATTCAAACTCAGGCCCTATGATATCAAATGCAGTATTCTTTCAGGATACTTTATAGCCTCAGACACTTTTAGCACCCTCATCACTTTCATACTCACTATGAAAGGCAGTATGGGTTAGGGAGAAAAGCACTTGGACTGGACTTCAGGTCCTAACTGTTATACATCAGCTGTAAGACTGTGGACAAGTGGCTTATCTTTTCAGAGTCTCAGTAGGAAAAATATTTAAGGTGGTTTGCAAATCTGAAAATGCTGTATAAATGTTAGCTCTCACCCTCCTCTTCTTCCTCAGTCTTAGTCTAATACACGTGCACCACTTAGCTCCTAGGTTAGTTATAGAGAATTTCAAGGGACTTTGTGCATGTGCCTTATTCTTGACAAAATTCAGGGAGCTATTTATTTATTTAGGGATTTGGCAGATGCTTTCATTTTTACATTGTTATCACTTCCCAGTGATCAGGTGCAAAGCCGCCTTAAAATAATTTTGTCTAACAATTACAAACAAATTGAGCAAAATTAATTTGTCAGACAAAACAAATCTCCATGCTGGCTGTGGCTGACAATGTATGCTTTGTTCTGCCAGCTTGTCCAGCCTTCACCCTTACTGCTAGAAGGTAGAATTTCATCAGTGCTTGAGTTGCTACATTGATCAGACTTCTGATCAATGTTATTCAGTGTTTGTTTTCTCTTATGTTATCATGTCATTGTGTAAATTGTTGTTCCAGTATTGGTTCCTCAGTTCTCCATCAGTTCAGATGATTCTTGCCAAGTTTTCCTGAACTCTTCATAGCCTTGATTCTACTTAGAGCACCTACCTGTGTATGATCCTTATCTTTTTCTAGTTTAAAATCAGGGGCTCTAAAAAGCCAAACTCAAGCCCTTCTGAGTTTCCTGAGGCAGCATCCTCACTATGTCTGTCTCTGATCTGCAGGTGCCGAGGGGGCCCACACCCTACCTGCCACAACCCCGACCTCAAAGCCCACTTCCACCCGAAGGGAAGGAATTCCCTGAAGAAAGCCAAGGATGAACGAGGGAGCGCACAGTCAGCTAGGTTTGCCCATGACCTTGCTGATTCCTCGAGAGAATTCTGGAGACCTCTGAAGAAAGGCGAGCCTCTGGGCCCAGCCAGGAAAGTCAACGTCAAGGCCAAAATGGTCAAAAAAAAGCCACTAGCCATCGTGAACATCATCTGAAGAGGTTAGGGGTCTCTGTGCTGCCAGTCCTGAGTTTTGGGGAAGGGAAAGCAACTTGATCAAGGAACCACTCAGCCAAGTCACATAGGACATTGTGATGATTAACACATTAACTTTTGTGTGAACAGGAAAACCTCAGTTAACTAGCCTCCAATTAACTAGAGCATTAAGTTAACCACTTCCAAGGACCATTCATTCACGTTAGAGGCAAATTACTAAAATAAACAAACTCATATTAATTCCCCAAAACCCTACTCTCTGACTTGATGACTCTTAACAATTTACCTAATTCTTTGCCTCTTTCTTCTGATCACTGGTTTTCTGTACCTAAGGCTGCGTAATGTCCTTAGCCATCAGAAAACTATTTAGCTATATTCCTTGACTTACTAAGATAAAAGTGGATTTTATAAAAAATTTTTTCTCTAACTACAAACATTGGAACAAAAAAAGTGATACTACCTTGTGACTTCATACAAGTCACTTAACCTTCCTGGACCTCAGTTTCCCCATCTGTAAAAATAAGGGGGTTGGATTAGATGACCTTTGAGTTTCCTTCCAACTCTTGATCTATTATTTTACAATCTTATAATTTAACTTATAGTTTAAAAAATAAATTTGAATAAATCAATTCACCAAAACCCCTATTTACTTGAGCCTTCTGGTTCATTGAGGCTTTGCTGCTGTTTCCTTTAGTGAAAATGTTGTTTATAGGGTTATGTTTTTTATTCTGCTAGAAGGCAGCATGATTTGTGGATACAAGTACAGGATTTGGGGTCTAGAACCTGGGTTCAAATCTTGCTACTTATGAGATGTGTGACTTTGAATAAGTCACTTCTCCCTGGGGGTTGGGCTTAGGTCCCTTCCAGCTCCTATGATCCCACATAGAACCCGATTTGGGTTCATCTCTGTCCTTTACTACGGCTGTACATTCTGCACCCAGATAGCCTGATGCTGCCAGCATGTTCTTACTAGCATCTCCTTAGTCACCCGTGGCTGTATCGTCCATTGAATCAACACTTGGAATTCTGGGTCCCTGAGTCGGCCTGACTGCACTGATCAGCGGGCATCTTCTTTAGCCTTGCCCTATCCTGGGTCTGCAGATGCTAGAAATATCAGCACGGCTTTCCCCCTGTGGCACAATCTCCATTGATAGTGCTTGCTCCTCAGTCGTAGTAAATGGATGTGAATTTCTCTCTGATATCCTTTCTTCCCAGGCTGCCTTGTTGTTCATTCCTTAGAGCTTCTCCCCACTCTTATGATTAGTATGCGCACTAATCTTGCCTTGAATCTAATATTTGATATGCTTAATATATTAGCCTGTCTGTTGAAGTAATGAGGCTAGGCCAGTCCCCTCCAGTCCACTAGGGACTCCCTCGGAGAGTAATTTCCTATTTCTCCCAAGGCATGTCCACATGGAAGCTTACTCGGGATCATCCCTTGCTTCCAGAAACAGGTTTTACATCACCATTTTTTCACAGTAAGAGTATCAGACCTCACAAAGAGCTCACAAGTGCTGATGTCCTTCTGGAGTTATGATCAAGGTCAATCTTGTCCACAAGACAAAGGTCCATGTATATATGACTCAAGTACATGATAATTTATTTTTAAATACTCATGGGGAGGGTGGGTGAGGGGGAGATATGTGTCTTTGTGTGTGTGTAGGGGGGTGATTTTTAAGTGACCTATATAACTACAATGATAATCTAACTAAATGAACATTTGGAGTCTTTTGCTCTGGTCAGTACTGCCATAAGCACCAGACTAGTCATGAGTTGAGAATGGGTGACGAGGGTTTAACGAATGGGAAAAGCATTCTGATGAGAGATGTAGCTAGTTGGTGCACATTACCCATTATGGTATCCAAACCTGTCATAGTGAAAAGTTGCCATCCTTCAACCTTCGAGGTTATAGAGGTGGGGTGTTCATGTTGTGTCTGTGGATAAAGTGCCCATGAGTGCCGCTGTTTAGGTTGAAAATCATGTAAAAAAAATTGGTAAAGTAACATAGATATTTATTTGGGGCCCTGTTGTGCTCCAAACACTATTTATTCTTCCTGTTCATAACCTAATTGCACTTTAGAATTTCTGTACTGATCCGATGAGTTCTCCAGTATATTGCATGCCCTCCTTTCTGTCAGGTAATGTGTGTATGACGTGATGAACTCATAATGAATGCTTTGCTGCAGGTTGAGTGGCCAGAAACACTTATCTCTGTGTCCCTTTGAGTTACGACGGCAACCGACATCTTCAGTTTTCTTTCAACATGCCCAGAGGAAGTAACAACCCTCTCTTTCCAGGTGACAAACAGTGATCCCCCAAAGTACCACAGTGTCACATGAATATCATAAACATGTAGAGAGAAGTGAGCAACTCTGTGCATGCTAGATCAGTAAATGAGCAGTGCTTCTATCGCTAGTGCTCATGCATATTAAAGGCAGGGATATAGGTCTTACCTAGTGTTTTTTGTTCTTGTTTATTTGCATCACAGTCAGGGAGCACTACTGGAGTAGAGGAAAGGATCATTGTCACAGCCCCCATACGCATCCTGTGGGGCTTTGTAGACTAGGATCCCAAAAATGGGTTTGGGGGGATTTACGCCAACAATCAGGGACTTAATGGGAGTTAAAGGAATTTTCCAAACCCAAGTCAGATCTTAAGGAGGGACTAGGGAACTGGAATTAGCATCAGGAGAAACATGGTCAAAAGAATAGATTTAATTTTAGCCTATGGATTTCAGCTAGTTGTCTGGATTGATGGGGCACACATCACCCTATACTAAGCATTAAAGGATGTTTGGGTTACTTTTGCCATGGAAAAACTTACTATCCCCTAAATCCTAGACAGATAATCAGTAAAAATGAATAGAAGGGCCACAAGCTAAAATTAAGTCTGTGCTTTAGACTGTTTCTCTCTTGGTGCTGACTCAAAGGCCTTGGGCCCAGTCAACTCTCTGACGTGGAATTAGAAACTTAGAAAATTCCCTTAACCCTTGATTGTGTCTTTGTGCCTAAAACCCATTTCATGAACTCTACCCAACACTTCAGCTCTCATAATTATTACTAATTGGTAGGCAAATAAACTTAAGATCAAGGACAGAGGGACCAAGTGAAGTCAACAGCGTTCCATGTTGGCCTTTGCTCTACATTCCTGCCTGACCTTATTACATGGATGGGTCAGCGACAAACCAAAAGATTAGCACATTCTGGTCAGCCTGAAAGTGCTCATCTCTCTACACTTATTAGATGGGGGAAACAAAACTGAACTTTGTGTTTTGCAGACGTATAAGTGATGTGTCTTTTGTACATTCATTAGGAATTAAAAGAATAACAAATTATAGCTAAATTTGAAGCCCACTAAAAGGATAGATGTCACACATGTGGGGTGCCATGTATCAATTCTTGCTTTATTTAGCCAAGGAAGAAAACCTGACATGTAAAGCCTGGCTTGCTCCTGTGGGGTGACTCTATGGGCTGTGCCCTGGGTAACCAGCCCCATTTTGTATATATTAAGGGAGACATTTGCGGCTAAAGTCGATACTTTTTATAGTTGGCAACAAAGGTACATGGTGGAAAATGTTCAGTATTGAACAAATTAATCTATTTTTTATTATTTGTTCAGACTCGAACTTTTTTTCTTTTCTTTTTAAACTGGATTACAAAGTCTTAATGCTTAACAAAAGTCTTAATTAAGTTCAGGTTACTTAAAAATACTGTTTTGCAACCTACTGCAGGGTCAGTCTGTTGTAGAGAAGTTGGAATATACTGTTACCAGAGTTTTAAAAGAAAATGTTTTTAGACTATGAGAAATTCTAATAATAAAGCTATATTTCTGAGTAACTGTGTGTGGATGCAGTATTTGAACTTTGAACTGTTCTTGGTTCAACATCATCTTGGGTCTCATAACACCAAAGAATTGTCTCTTTTTTGAATGAGAGATTTGTTGAACACACAATAACTATGATTTCCCATGCCCATAAACTTGAGACAGTCCTGAAACTTAGATGGTATTTTTTGGTGGCCATTATCTTCTTATGTGAAATTTCCTATAATCCTGTCAAAAGAGTGAGAGATAAAGGATGGTTAGCCCAAGAATTGAAGTGGAACCCACAAAGTGTGGAGTGGCAGTTAAAATGGTTGACTTGGAAACAAGAAGACTTGACTTTTAATCCAACCCTAGACTCTTACTGTGTGACCCTGGACAAGTCATTTGAGCTCTGCCTTAGTTTCCTCATCTGTTAAATGCAAAGTTTGTACTAAAAGTCCTTTTTAACTCTAATTTTGTCATCTATGGAATTATTTTAAAATTATTTTAAATATGTAATTATTTTAAAATGCCCTTCATTTTGTAGGCCATGATCACTTTCCAATGGACTCTGCTTCCCTCATTAAAATGAAAAACAACTAAGAAAAATGAACCACTACACTGACCATAATCTGACAGTGTAAACGCCATTCTGGACCCATAGGCTTTCATTTTTCTGCTAATGTAAGGAAAGGGGCAGCTAGGTGGTGCAGTGCACTAGTGCAGGAGTCAGGAGAACCTGAGTTCAAATCTCACCTCAGACACTTGACACTCACTAGCTGTGTGACCATGGGCAAGTCACTTAACCCCAGTTGTCTCATCCTGGGTCATCTCCAGTCATCCTGTTGAATATCTGCTCACTGGATTCAGATGGTTCTGGAGGAGAAGTGAGGCTGGTGACCTGCACAGCCCTCCCTTACTCAAAACAAAGTCAAGTGCAAGTCATGTCATGATATCTCTGATAGCATGGTCTTCTTCAGCAATGAAGGATGAACACACACGTGCACACACACAATGTGAGGGAATTTGTTCTCTGAGACAATGGTTGGTTGTTACATTTAACCTGAGGTCAGTTACTTCTTAGCTATGTTTTCGTCTATACAATTGCAGACATACTGATTATTCTCCAGTACTGCCCTGTATTCATGTGATCATAGCTTTAGATATTGAAGCCATGTTTTTTTTAACAGATGAGAAAACTTAGTCTTAGAGAGGTGAAATGACTTGCCCAGAGTTACCGAGTTAGTAAATATCTTGATCAAGATGAGAACTCAGGTTTTCGTCTCTCTTGCAGTGCCCCATCTACCTTAGCACCTTGCCTCTTGTAGTGACTTACTCAAGATGACTCAGAGTATAAGTGGCTTGGCTAGGATTTAAACTGAGAATCCTCTGATGCCAAATTCAGCCAGATTTTCTACCATACTAAGCACATCATAGCATCAGCATTTCAGAGCTGGAAAATGTCATCTAGTCTAAACCAACATCAAGTCTGAATTACTCCCATCGGTCCTGGTTCTGGCATTTAGATGCAGACAGGGTAAGGTTTCCCTCTCCCACTGACTGCCCTTTATACTCTTGAAGGCAGCTCTCATGTTCAACCTTCAGTCCTGTCTTCTCTTCTAAGCAACCACATTGTCTTTCAGTGATCTTCTCATGGTCTTACCATTGTTCTCTGAACTCTTCACCAAAGACCCAGCAGAACAATTCCAGTGTTTGAGTGAGTAATTTATGTGTGACCATGAATGAACAGTGAATTAAAAACCTGGCACTGTGCTGATCACTGAGGACAAAAGCAGAACAAGAGAGATCATCCCTGCACTCATATTGGGCAACTAAGTGGTGCAGTGGATAGAGCCCCAGGTCTGGAGTGAGGAAGATGAGTTTAAATCTGACCTCAGGCTTTCTTTTTAACCCTGGGGACACTGGTTAACCCCTCTCATCCTGTTTTCCTAGCTGCTAAATGGGCATAAAGGTGGGCACATCTACCTTCCAGCATTGTTACGAGGATAAAACAAGATGATATTTACAAAGCACTTTGCAAACCTTAAAGTGATATAAACACTGCTGTTGTAGTTACAATGATAACTATCATTGCTATCACCAAGGTTGTTGTCCTTTGTCTTCGAAGAGGACCAAAATGCCATCATCATTGTAAAGTGAAATTTCAGTGTGTCCAACTATGGTTGATAGGAACTCGGAATGCTCTACTACAAGTTGGGCACAGATAGTCGGCATGAATATTTGGGGTGGATATCCGAAATTTGTGCATCTTGCATTTACTTCGTGCTGTCTCAATTCTGCTTTGCTTATAGAGGATATCACCTTTTCTTATGTGGGCACGCCATGCTGAGTGGTCCTGTGCCAGTGTCTCCCATGTTGCATAGTCAAATCCAAAGTTCTTTTTTTAAAAATTCAATTTCATTTCATATACTTAAAATTTGTTGCTGCAAAGAGTATTTTCATAGTATTCATCTGATTAATCAGCTATCAGTTCTTTTTTGACAGTGTATCCCAACCATCCTGTTTCATTGCACTGTGGACTTATATTTTACAGGTATGGCTAGAGGTGCTACAAGACACTTCTGAAATGTTCATGTTTACTATCATTTCTTTGGTCAAACTATAACCATTCTGAGAAAAAAATTGAAATCATAATTTGTGTGATACACAGCCGTAAATAGGAATTGTTTACATCTAGGGCAAACCATATCCATGGTGAACAGCATGAAAGATACCTGCAATTGGTGTTGAGGCAGATACCACACAGTGGTGGCAGTGAATCCGCAGAAACCTTAAGACACTTAAGTTCATTGTTGAGGAAACTACCCTCAAAAGAGGGCAGTCATTAGCATCTTATCACCTAGTTATTAAGAATTATGAGTAGTTTCTTCAAGCTGGGCATGTAAGAAGTTTGATTACTATTGGCAGAAGATAGCGTAGCAAACATAATTTTAAGCAGAGGACTGAAAGAAGGTTTGAAGCCAACCTTCCTATGCCCCCTAAAACATTCACAAAATGGGGTGTTAAAGCTGAAAAGACTTTAGAGATCATCTAGTCCAGTTTGTTGGTTTTACTGAGAAAAAAACTTGAGAGTCTAGAGAGGAAAAGTGACCTGCCCAAGGTCACACTTACTGAGTTAAAGTGGAGCTAAAGTGCAAACAAATAGGACCCAGATTCAGACTCAACATTAGAGCCAATTTAGTTCAATGCCATCATTTTACAGAGGAGGAAATAGAGGGTTCAAGTTAGTGTCCGAGCAGGTACTGGCACCTTGTTCTCCTGATTTCTCTGCCGGCACACTTTTTTTTCCTTTACTTTCTTTTATTATTCTTGGGTAGTTAGTTTTGTTTTTGTTCTTTTTTTTATTTTTCATTTTTAACACAGTTCATATCACATAACACAATTCCAACTTTTTGTCAGGTGATATTTCTTTTAAAGCATTTACAATATAGACCACAAATGGATTTTTCTTTAACATTAACCAACTGAGACACAAATAATAACTATGTATGCTAACTTCATAATCCCTTGACCTAATTATCTGCACACTATTACTAAGAATTAAAGGACCCTAACTTATTGTTGTTGGTCTAGAGTGCTAAGCCTAATAGCTTAATTTTAGACTTGACCTCTGATGTTCCCCTACCAACAATCTATAATTTAATAGCTCTGGTATTGAGCTTACAAACTTTTTGACTATACGGAATTGCCACTAAGAATAGGGACATTGCAGGGAAACAATAATTCCCCAGCTTCATGTCAGTTCCAGCAGGAGTAGATTGTCAACTTGCATTCAGTGAGGCTTTGAGTCTGCCAGGTTTCAGTGGAGAAACTGAGTCAGAAGAATCTTACCTCAGCCCAGGCTGAACAGCCACTCTCTCACCTTTCCCATGAGATCACCTTTTTCAGTTCATACCAGCATCTCACAGGCTTACTAGCATCATGAATTGGAGGCTCAGACCACCTTTGTTGCTATCCATACCTGGAATTAGACTCGGAAGAACAGTTACTTAATAGTCCCATAGCATCTTAAAATAGCAAGTTCCAATAACCAGGTTTCAGATATGACTATAATTTCACATTGGCTAAGGAACATCTTTTGAGGCAAGTCTTAAGTGGCTTACATGCCTTTCTATACCTGTTCTAGTTCCTGCTTAAATAACAATCATAAAATCAAATTTACCATTAAAACCTTAACTTTTCCATCAATGCCAAATTTTACCTGAAGTTACCTGCCTTTAGGAGACTTAGACTAAAATTCATTTCCCCAAAATAAAGGTGTCTTTGATTTAGTCTCAGTAATTAATTCAATCAATTGTTTTAATACTAATTGCTTTTACAACACTTTGTAACATGTTGAATTTTTCTCCCCATCTCTCCCCTCCCCCATCTCCTAATACCTTGCATTCTAATTACCCCTTCCCTCAGTGAGCCTTTCCTTCTATCACACCCCACACTTCCCTTTGCCCCATCTTCTCTCTTCTCTTGTAGGGCAAGATAAATTTCTATACTCCATTGCCTGTGTTTCTTATTTCCCAGTTGTATGCAATAATAATTCTCAACATTTGTTTCTAATACTTTGATTTCCACCTTCTTTCCCTCCCTACTCATCTCACTGAGAAGGCAAGCAATTCAATACAGGCTGTATATGTGTCATTGTGCAAAAGACTTCCCTAATAATCATGTTGTGTAATACTAACTAAATTGCCTTCTATCCTACTCTATCCCCCCTTAGTTTTTTATTCCCTCATTTGACCTTATCCCTTCCTCAAAGTATTTATTTCTACTTACTCCCTTATCACATTTGCCCTCCCTTCTATCATTCTCCTGACCCCACTTGTTGCCTCCTCCCCTGCTTTCTTGTAGTATAAGACAGATTTTTATACCAAATTTAGTGAGCATGTGATTCCCTCCTTAAGGCATATGAGGAGAGAGTAGCTTCTCTTTGCCCCTCTTCCCTTCTCCCTTTTCTCCTCCATTGAACAAGATTTTTCTTTATCTCTTTTATGAGTTATAGCCTGCCCCATTTCATTTCTCCCTTTCTCTTCCCAATATTTTCCTCCCTCACCCCTTAATTTTTATTTTATATCTTTTTTTGTGGATATCATCTCTTCTGATTCAACACAGCCTGTACTTTCTTTCTATATGTGTGTGTATGTACAATCCCTCCAAATACTGAGAAAAATCTCAAGAGTTATAAATATTTTCTTTCCATGTAGGAATATAAACAGTTCAGTTTTAGAAAGTCTTTTATGATTTCTCTTTCCTGTTTGCCTTTTCAAACTTCTCTTGATTCTTGTGTTTGAAAGTCAAATTTTCTATACACTTCTGGTCTTTCCAACATGAATGCTTGAATTTCCTCTGTATCATTGAATGACAATTTATTCCCTTGAAATATTATACTCAGTTTTGCTGGGTTGGTGATTCTTGGTTTTAATCCCAGTTCCTTTGACTTCTGGAATATCCTGTTCCAAGCACTTCAATTCCTTAACATTGAAGCTGCCAGATCCTGTGTTATCCTGATTGTATTTCCACAACACTTGAATTGTTTCTTTCTGGCTGCTTGCAACATTTTCTTGACCCTGGAACTCTGAAATTTGGGCACAGTTTTCCTAGGAGTTTCTCTTTTTGGGTCTCTTTCAGGAGGTGATCAGTGGATTTTTTCCATATTTATTTTGCCCTCTGGTTCTAGAACATCAGGAGAGTTTTCCTTGATAATTTCATGGAAGATAATGTCTAGGCTCTTTTTTTGATCATGGCTTTCAGGTAGTCCCATAATTTTTAAATTTTCTCTCATGGATCTGTTTTCCAGGTCAGTTGTTTTTTTTAATGAGATGTTTCACATTATCTTCTATTTTTTCAAACTTTTGGTTTTTTTTTCTAACTGCTTGGTTTATCTCCTAGTCATTCATTTTCCTGAACTCAATTCTCTCTTTCAGAGAACTGTTTTGTTCAATGAGTTTTTGAACCTTCTCCTCCATTTGCCTAATTCTGCTTTTTAATGCCTCCTTCTCCTCATTGGCTTTTTGGACCTCTTTTTCCAATTGAGTTAGCCTCTTTTTAAAGGTGTTATTTTCCTCAGCATTTTTTTGGTTCTCCTTTAGCAGGCTGCTGACTGGCTTTTCAAGCTCCTCTGTTGACTGATTCCAGTTTAAGTTCACTTTGGAGGCCCTGGAGACAGGCATCTTAACTTCCTGTGACAGTAAGCCTTGTTCCTCCTCATCTGAAAGGATGGGAGGAGACACCTGGTCACCAAGAAAGTAACTTTCTGTGGTTTTGTTTTTTTTCCCCCTTTTTGGGCATTTTCCCACCCAGTTACTTGACATCGGAATCCTTTGTCAAGAGATTAGCCTCAGCTGCTCAGTTCCCCTGGCCTTTGGGTGAGGGCAGGGCTGTCACTCAGGGTTGGGGTTTAGATCAGCTGTTACCTACCACCAGAAGCTTTAAACTGAGCTGCCTGAACAATGGATCCAGGTTGCCTCTGTAGCTGCCTGCAGTCTGCTGCTGTGGCCTCTGCTGTCACCTGGGACTATTCCTGGAGAAACCCTGTTCCCTCTTGCCCAGCTGGGAAAGCCCTCCCCCACTGAACTTTGGAGCTTTCTTTATTGCTTATGGGTTGAGATATCTGGGACCTTTCTTGCTAGGAACTCTGCCTGGAGGTCTGTTCAAATCTTGTTCCTCCCAGTTCCCATGACCAGGGCTGGGCTCAGCTTGCTCTAGGCCTTCCAGGCTACTTTAGCTGGAAACCTCTTTCACTCTGTTGTTCTGTGGCTTCTCTAGACTTTGTTGAGAGTCTTTTTTATAGGTATTTTGTGGGCTGTGGGGTAAGTGCTAGAGTATAGGCATCTTTCTACTCCGCCATCTTGGCTCTGCGCCTCCAATTCCAAAGTTCATGAGAGAGACCTTGATAGTGTCCTTGTATAGTTTCTTCTGGTCACTATGTGATCACCTGCCCCATGCAAGTTCTCCATAAAATAGTCTTTTAGGCAAGTGTACATTTTACATTTGAACAATATGGCCAACCCATTGGAGTTGCACTCTCTGAAGCATAGTTTGAATACTTGACAGTTCAGCTTGAGCAAAGACTTCAGTGTCTGGTACCTTATCATGCCAGGTGATCCTCAGAATCTTCCTAAGACAGTTGAAATGGAAGCAATTCAGTTTCCTGGCATGGAGCTTGTAGACTGTCCATGTTTCACAAGCATATAACAATGAGATCAGCACAACAGCTCTGTAGAACTTCAGTTTGGTAGTCAGTCTAATACCTTTTCTCTCTCAAACCTTTCTTTAGTTCCTCCCAAACACTAAGCTAGCTCTGACAATGCATCAACCTCATTGTCAATGTTTACATCCTTGGAAAGTATACTACCAAGGTAGGTGAACTTATCTACAGCATTCAAAACTTTTCCATTTGTTGTAAGTGATGGTTCCACGCATGGATGGTGTGGTGGTGGCTAATGGAGCACCTGCGTTTTTTGTTGTTAATTATTAGGCCAAAATTAGCACAGGCAGCAGAGAACTGATCCATATTTTGTTGCATCTCAGCTTCAGAGGCTGCATTGAGTGCACAATTATCTCCAAACAGAAAATCATGCACCAACACTCCCTCCACTTTGGTCTTGGCTTGTAACCTTTTCAAATTGAAAAACTTACCATCAGTATGGTAGTTGACCTTGAGGCCATGTTCATCCTCATTGAAAGCATTTGTCAGCATGGCTGAAAACATCATGCTAAAAAGCATGGGAGCAAGCATACAGTCTTCTTTCACTCCCTTGGTGACTGGAAAGGCACGAGAGCTTTGTCCATTATCCAGAACCTCGGCAGACATGCTATCATGAAATCGACATACAATATTGAGGAAATTCTCCGGACAACCAAATTTTGACATAATTTTCCATAAGTCCTCACCACTAACAATGTCAAAGACCTTGGTCAGATCCACAAATGTTGTGTACAGACCTCTTTTCTGATACTGGCATTTCTCCTGGAGTTGGTAGGCAGCAAATACCATATTGACTGTTCCTCAGCCCTTTCTGAAGCCACACTGGCTCTAAAGGATATGCCCATCTTCCAGGTGAAGGATCAGTCTATTAAGGAGGACTCTAGCAAGAATTTTGCCATCAAGAACTAAGAGGGAGATCCCCCTATAATTGTCACAGGACAATCTATTCCCTTTTCCTTTACAGTGATGGACAATGGAGGCATCCTTAAACTCCTGGGGGATAACATCCTCTTGCCATTGGAAAATTTTAGTTAACTTTTGTATTAACCATGGTCCCCCTACCTTGTAAATCTCAACCTATCCTATTGTCCCAGGTCCTTTTCTGTTTGACAACTGCTGAATACAAAGAGGACAACAAAATAGAGGCTGAAGCAGTCCTGATTTCTCTGGTACAGGGAACTCCCAAGTGGGGAAACTCCCTTGGCCAATGCAGGTCATCACTTTATAGGCTTGGATTTTGTGTCTCCAGAGACCTACTATAGGGACAGGTCTATAATTGAGTTGACTAGAATACATGAGTGGATAAGTGACTAGGGCAGGGACATGCATGCCACCAGTATGACCCTGAGGCAAGACATGAACATAGCGCTTCCTGGCTTTGAGTACAGCTCGATGTTTACTGTGCCAAACTCTCTACAAATAGGGATGAAAATCATCACCAATTACAAAATCCTTTTCTCTACTGTACAGTAATCAACAGAACATCAAATGTTTTAAGATAGAGCTTAGCAACGTTTTTGTCTGAATTCCTTCAAAAAAGATAAGAGTGAGATGGCAGGGATGATGATGAGGATGATGGTGATGATGATGAGGGTCCCAGCAACACACATTTTAAATTGGGCTCTAAAGACTGCTAGTGCTTTAAAGAGTTTAGTTTAATCTCATTTGCTTAGTTCCAGAGACAGAAATGAGGAGCAGTGGGTAAAAGTCACAGAAACAGATTTAAACTTAATGAAAAGACAAACTTTCTAACAATTAAAGCGTCTCAAAGGAAGACAGATCTCCTTGAGATACAATGGATTCTCTCTCACTAGCAGTCTTCAAGAGAAGGCTACATGAACATGTCAGAGATATGATGGAGGGATTACTGGTCAGGTTCCATTGGACCATATGACCTCTGAGGTCCCTTCCAGCTCTGAAATTCTGTGAAGATCAGAAATAAAGCTTCTACCCCTCAGCTGGGGCCCAGATGGATCAGTAACAGATGTCAATGGAGGTTAGATTAAAAAAAAAAGTGTATTTCTTTGAACTCTCAGAGTCTTGGGCCATTTTTATCCTGGTGAGATCTTACTTTGTACAGAATCAGAGCTCACCCTTCAGAGTCCCAGAGGCAGTATGGTGCAGTAGAAAGAGCCCTGACTCATGAATCAGAGTCATTTGGGTAGTCAATGAGCATTTATTAAGTACTAATAGGTGTCAGACACTGCTAGGCACTGGGGATACAAATAGAGACAAAGACTCTGCCCTCAATGAGATCACATTCTAATGAAGGGAAGAGACAACATGTAAATAATTAGGTAGATAGAAGATAGATACAGAGTGGATAGGACACAATCTGAAAGAGGAAGGCAATAGCACCTAGAGAAACCAAAGAAAACTCTTGCGGAAGGGATGGTATTTGGGTTGATTCATGAAGGAAAGAAGGGAAGGTAGGGGGCTGAGGTGAACAAGGAGAACTTTCTAGACCCAGGGGACAGTCAATTCTAGAATATTAAGTTCAAGGAATAGTAAGTGGGTGAATAGCTAGACCTGCACCCAAATCTTGTCTCTGATGTTGATCACCTTAGTGATTCTGGGCAATTCCATTAGCTTTCCTGAGGCTCTTTAAAATTAGAGGCTTGGATAGCTGCCAGCTCTCAAACTATGAGCCTATGATCCAGTAATTAGGTGGCCTCCAAAGCATCTTCTAACTATTAATCGATAATCCTTCGACCCCTTCTAATAATCGCCCTACTCTTCTTCACCCTGCAATGTCTAGTATGTTACCAACAACAATGCGAAAGAAGCTTAAAACAAATGATTGAGAATGAGCATGATAAAGGTAGCACGTTGCTCATAAAGGGAAAATAAGAGACAATAGACCCCCAGAATAGTATCTTGATATCTATGAGATAGGAAAAGAGCCAGAGGAAGGTTTTCAACGCCTTGAGAAGTTCTTGTGTACCATAATGGGTGAAAGCCACCAAGATCCCAGAGAATGGCAAGACCCAGAGGGGTAGTGATCTAAGCCAGAGGAGAGTGTTGTCATCATCAGTGATGTCATGGACTTTTCACAGTATTTACTGTTGAAGCTAGAATCTTCTCTTTTGTGTTGCCAAGGGTCCTTACAACTTTTACTATTAAAAAGTTTCTTCTGCATTAAGGCTGTTATGTGTCTTGTCCTACTTTTCAGTCATTAAAGCTGTGTTTGGATCATGAAACCCCATTAAACCTCAATTGAACTACTCAAAAAGCATGTAATTCAAAGAAACTGCTGTGGATGCAGTGAACTAGATTCCCCAATGGCTTTTTAGAAAAATATTGAATAATAGGAACCTGGTTAATTAAAAGACTGCTTTTCTTTTTTCCCTTTCTTTTTTTCCTTTTCTCTTCTTTCCTCCACCTTTCCTCCCCACTCTTCCTCCCTTCTTTCTTTCTTTTTTCTTCCTTTCTCTTTCTTCTCTTCTTTCTTTTGTCTTCCTTTCTTTTTCTCTTTCCTTCCTTCTTTTTGTTCTTCCTTCTTTTTATTTTCTTCCTTATTCTTCTTCTTCCTCTCTCTCTCTCTCTCTCTCTCTCTCTCTCTCTCTCTCTCTCCCTCTCTCTCTCTCTTTCTCTCTCTCTCTCTCTCTCTCACTGTCTCTCATCAGGTGGAGATAATATATTTTCCTCTCATTTGTTTTGTTGTTGTTGTGGGTTTTTTTCTCTCATTAATTCTGGGCTTCTGATCCTGAGAGATTTCCAGGCATCCGTGTTGGTCAGAGAAAGCATGTGATCCTCATTAATTAGCACTCAAGTTACTTTGAGTTTTTGACATCCTTTCCATGTTGGTTAACAAAGCTTCACAGAAATTCAACCTTCATGGAGTCTCTGGATCTGTAAATGAATCTCAAATGGCTCCAAGGGAACCATTATTAAAATTGAAACTCAAAACACCAGGATAGACACATGTATTTGAGAAAAAAAGGCTGCTATTTCTACTCGAGATATTTTATATCCCCAAGAAAAGAAGTGGAAATGGTAATGAGTAATCCATTCTCTGGGAAAGATTGTTTCATTTTCCAAACTGTAATGTTTCTTAACACTAAGTTAAAAGTAGAAATGTCTGTTCTTTCAAGTTCATTTCCTTTTATTCTCTTTAATGGAGGACGTCAGTTTCCACTCCTTTAGAATTCTCCTGGATTACTGACTAATTCAAACAAAGGTTGCATCTGGAAGATGACCATAATAGTAGCAATAGTGACTGACGTGTATATAGTACCTACTATGTGCCAGGCCCTGTGCTAAGTGCTTTACAAATATTATCTCATTGGATCCCCATAACAGCTCTGGGAAGTAGATGCTGTTGTTGTTTTCACTTTAGAGTGGAGAAACCTGAAGCAAACAGAGGCTAAGTGACTTGCCCTGGTTCACACAGCTAGTAAGTGTCTGAGGCTGGATTTGAACTCAGGTCTGTCTTAACTCCAGGCCCAGGACTCTGTCCCCTGTGCCACCTAGCTGCCTCCAAGGTAAGCATACTTTGAGTGGTTTCAACCCACACACCAGATATTTTGGGAAGCTCTAAGATCAGATAAACTCAGTTTAAGCATCTCACTAGCAGGGTAGGGCAAGGAACGTCATTTGAATGTAAAACATTGAATTGGTATTAAAACAATTAGTAAATAAATAACTCTAAATGCCACTCCTGGAATTGGGGTCTCATCCCATAGCAAAGAGTTGGAGGAATGGATAAATTAGTCCTTAGCAAACTTATTTTTTGAGATAGGAGTCACCAATGCAAAGCCCCCCACTCCATGTCCTGACTCAAAGTTAGGAGGGTGTACTCATGAAATCCAGGCCTTACTCTGGAAAATGACATTTTCTTCCACATGGACCCAGATTCTTAGGTTCCCTTCCTATTCAGTCTCTGGAGCTAGAATGCTGCAAATGTACCTAAACTGCAGTCACCCTCCCTTCAGCACACCATGCTGTTTGATGCCAGTTCTGCCCTCTCGCCTTGGCAGCTCAAGACTATGCCAGGACTCCCCCATCTCAACATCTCTCCACATAATTCTGCTCCAAGGTAACCCTGTCTCCTCCATCATCTCCATCTCCTTATGTTCTAATCCTTGACACCCAGGTACTAAATCTCACTATGTCTCCTATAAATGGCATTCTCTGGATTCAATTCTATAATCTTCATGCTCTTAAGAAAAGCTTATCATCAGGAAAGTCATCGTCCCAGAGATCCCATCAACTTTGGTCCTCACACCTCATCAGTATCCTCAGTAGCTTCTGTTCCTCTGATTGCAGGGCTGGAGAATGGAATCAAAAGCCCCTCCCAAAGCCTTCATTTAAAGAGGGCTCACAGACCAGCCTTAAGTACCAACTGCTCTCCTTGGACTCTGCCACCACCACCATCATCATCACGTCCTGAACCTTATCCTGCTTCCTTTTTTGTTGTCTTCTCCTATTAGATTTCAAACTCCTTGGGCACGTGGCTCAGGGCCTGGCACATAGCAGATACCATACACATGTCAGTCACTAGTGTTAACATTACTACTGTTATCTTCCAAATACAACTTTTGTTGAATTAGTCAGTAATCCAGGAGAAATATAAAGTGAGGGAAGGCACCGTCTTTCTTTTTCCTATTTGTATCATGAGCAGTTAGCACAATGCTTAGCATGTAGCTAATAAATATTTATTGAATTTAATTCAGTTGAATTACAGGACTTGTTTGAGCAGTTGGATGGGACAGAGCATAGAGCACCAAGGCTGAAGTTAGGTAGACTCAACTTTGTGAGTTCAAACCTGGCCTCAGACACTTACTGGTTGTATGGCCCTGGTAAGTCACTTACCTCAGTTTGCCTCAGTTTCCTTTCTAGTATGTCTGCCAAGAAAACTCCAAATGGGATCATCGAGAGTCAGACACAACTGAAAAATGACTTAACAACAAAACAGAAAAAACAAAAATGGAATTTTATTGGGAAATTCATTCAGGCTTATCCTTAAAACTCAGAGTCCTTAAAATCCTTCTAAATACTACTACAACTTCTACTCCAGTTAGAAAAAAAGTATAGGTCTTACAAATCATATAGAGTATCCACGTTCCTGTGCTAAATAATGTGCACATAATGTCATAGTACATAATATATCACATATTGGCATTGCATATAGCAGACCAAGCAGAGGTATCATGCAAATAAATATTTCACAGCACCAGGCCATAGTTGCATATAGTAAGCTAAACCTTCTTTTATTGCATATTTGCATGTACTAATCATGTAACAGACTTTAAAATTTTTTTTAACAAGTATTTGGTTATGCTCTTCTGAACAATAATCTCAATCATCCATAGCTCATTCCTTTCTGTTATACTGTTTGATGGTCTGCCGCACAGGCTGAGTCCATGACTACTGATAATGGATTACTCTCTGCTGCTCCTTCCCTTGTATCCATGTCCATAGCTGTCATCTGCCTCCTGATCTGCTGCTATCACCAGTACTGCTGCTGCTGCTTTCTTGAGGAAGTATAATCAGTCCTTGATTGAGACTCCCCTTTCTAGGCCACTATACCTTGGGACTAGTCAGCACATCCCCAGTCATGTAGCCTTCAAGCTGGCACAAGAACTTTGAAGTTTTTCTTCTCCTCAAAAGAATATCCCTAGTCCTTTCTCCTGGATGAGTTTGGGCAGCTGAATTCTGTTGATCTCTTCCTTACTGTTCAGACAGTACAGGGTTCATTTGCTACCAGCTGCTCTGCCACGTTTCAACTCCAAAACCATCATGCCCTCCCCTCCATTTCTTCCCCCATCTCCCACCCTCACAATATAATCTCATCACTAGAAAACTCATCATCATAGAGATTGCTTCAGTTTTGGGACTCACATCTCATCAGCTCCCTGTAGCTTCTGCCTTTCTATCTTGAGGGTGGAAGGTAGAGCAAAAGAAAGGAAAACAAAACAAAACACAAAACAAACCTCCCATAGCTCCCTTTATAGAGGGCTTACAATCTCAGCCAAGCTTTCATTTGCCTCTGGCTTCTCTACTTGGTTTCCATTCCACTATCATGATCATCTTTCCTTCCTTTTCAGTCATCTGTTATGTCCTATCTTCCTCCATTTAATTGGAAGCTTCTTGAGGACAGGGACTGCCTTGCTTTTTCTCATTTGTATTTTGGTGCTTAATAAATATTGGTCATATTATGCATTGTCATTATCTCATCCTTCACCTCTCTGCAGCATTTGGCACTATAGATCCCCCTCCCTTCCTGGCTAACTTCTCCTCTCTAGGTTTTTGCAGCATTACTCTCTCTTGGTTTTTCTATGGTTCTGACCTTCCTTCTCAGCTTCCTTTCCTGCTTCTTCATCTGCGTTGTGCCCACTAATATGGAGAACCCTCAGGGCTCTGTTTTGAATGACCTCTTTTCACTCTGCACTCTCACTTGATCTTATCAAGCTCTCAGGAGTTCAATCATCACCTCCATGCAGATGATCCCTGATCTAGGAATCCAGCCTTAGTCTCCCTCCTGAACTAGTGTCACATATCACCAACTATCCTTTGGACATCTTGAATCATATGGTCTGATTGGTATCTCAAACTCAACATATCCCAAGTAGAGCTCATTACACGCCTCCCCCAATCTTCCCCTCTTCCAAAGGACCAGTTTACTGCCAAGGGCAGCAGCACCTCTCTGACCCCCAGGCCCACTCTGGTTTTATTTTTCATTTCTCATTTGCTCTTATCTTACCCATCCCATCTATTGCTACATCTTATAATTTCTCCCTTTACAACATCTCTCCTATGTTTTCCCCACACCTGGAATTCTTTCCTTTCTCACTTCTGCTTCTTACTTCCCTTAGATACTTTCAAAACCCAGCTCATATAGAACTTTCTATAGCAGACTTCCTGATCCCTGTCCCCACCCCTCCCTACCTCCTCCAAGGTTGACTTCCATTTATTATATGTGTATACTCTACATAACTAAGTATTTGCATATTGTCTTCCCTATTAGAATGCGAATTCTTTCAGGGACCACTTTTTGTCTTTTCATGTAACTCCTGAGCTTAACATGTTCCTCAGCACATAGTAGGGTCTTAAGGAATGTTTGCTGATGGATGAATTGAAACCTTTAGTTGAGTCTTTTTTAAAACTGGGGATAAAACATTTCATCTTTTTCCTATTTTTGAATTCTGTTTATTTTTTCACTTAAATATTTATCTCCTTCCTACTCCCAATAAAATCTTTTTTAAAAGTAAAAAAGAAATCTCATAATATTCTTACATTGTTCCTATCCAAAGCTGTATGTCTTCTTCTGCATCTTGAATTCATTGGCTCTCTGTCCGAAGGTGGGGAGAGTATTTAATTTTATATCATTTTCTAATGATCATGCCAACACCCATCATCTTTCCTCAGTGAATGACATCTGGTCATATAAATTGCTTCAGGACAATGAGGAATAAGTCTAGATAATGCTAGAAACATTGCAGGGAGAGAGGGGCAAAGCATATGACCTCTGCCAACATTCCTGACACCACAGCAAAGATCCATGTCCCCATTACAGGAGAAGGGGTGAAGGATCACAGAAAAGATACCAACCAATGTTCATCTAATCAATCTATCAATATGGTACTTCGAAGTTTGGAAAACATTTTGCATAGATTATTCCATTTGAGCCTCACAGAGGTGGGAAGGGATAGCATAGAAGAAAAGAAAGAACTAAGCATTTAAATGCCTGCTATGTGCCAGGTAATATATTAAGCACTTCATAATTATTATCTAATTTCTTCCTTATAACAAACCCTGGAAGGTGGATGTTTATGATCAGGCAAATCGTGTTTAAATGACTCTCCTAGGGTCACACAGCTAATAAATGACAGTGGTGGGATTTGAACCCATGTCTTCTTGCCTCCAGGTCTAGCAGTCTATCCATTCATGTTGCCTCTCATTGGATTTGAACCTGGATAGTAATTAAGAGATCATTCTTCTAGAGTTTCCTTAAATAGTAATTAAGAGATCATTCTTCTAGAGTTTCCTTAAATTACAGGTGAGGAAGTTGAGGCCCAGGATGGTGAAGGGAAAGTAAGATCATAAATTACCATCCAGAAAGTCTCTCAGAGATGATCTAGTTAAACCACCATCTTTTACAACTGAGGTAACTGAGGCCAAGAGGAACTGAGAAACTTGCTCAAGTTCACAGAGGCAGAAAACAGCAGATCTAGAATTACCCCATTTCTCTGACTGCAGAGTCAGGACTCTTTCCGCACTTCTATTCTTGCCATAGTTTGCATAGGTAGTAAGGAGGATGATAGAAGCCCCCAAATCAGTGGATTCAAAATCCTGTGATTTTCCCATCGCGATGGCTAAAAGGTGTCTAAAATATCTTCTTGAGAGAAGAAAATTCATTTTTTTTCTTTTTCCTCCTTTTTTTTGGTATCACTTATACAGTTAGGCTCCAATTTGTATGAATAATGAATCCCCTCAAGTGGCTGCATGTGTTTGAATTTGCACTATTTGAAGTAAAACATAAAAAAAACAGTAATTGGTTCCAACCCAATGAAAATACGCAGTATGAATTCAAATACTATGACTGCTTTAGGGGGATTTATCATTCGCAATAATAGGGATCAAGCTTCATTTCCCATATATTGCTCTCCACGAACAGAATATGAAGAATGAAATGCAGGTTAGAAAAGGGAGTTCAATTAGCTTGGTAAAATTAGCCCACCCAGTCAGCCGAGTTCAAAATGATGTGCAGTTTTCCAAAGGCAGAGATGCAGCCATGGCATAATGGGAAGACGGCCAGCTTTTTAGCCAGAAAGCCTTGGCTTCAAGACAATCACTAATATATATCAGCTGTGTGACTCTGGGCAAATCACTTAGCCTCCTAATTCCCCAGGCAGCTCCCTAATGCTATCCACTGCAGAAAAGTTTGTGACCTGACTTGGTAAGGGGAGTTCTGTATTTGAATTAAATTACAGGTACAGCTACTATCCTGTTTTAGACCCATAGACTCTCTCAGCTCCAGAGGTGAGGGACTATGGGTATGGAATACTGTCAGACTTGGTGGATAAGTTGTTTGTTTTGTCAAACTGCCTCCTCTCCCCTTTTCTTATTCTTTGTTATAAAAGATAGCTCTTTGGAGAGAGGTAGGAGGAGACATGTATTGTGAAATGAAGGGAACAGAATAGTGAAAGATGCCCTAATTTTTTTAAAAATCAGCAGATTCCCAGAGCTTGAGACACCCAACTTTCTACATTCAAGTCTAAGTATAAAACTGAAAGGTTGGAGGTAGGTAGTGAAGGGCAGTTCATGGGGTCAAGTGCTATGATTATGTGCCTTGTGCACATGAAGGAGGCAGCCCTGAAAGCCTGACCTGTCTTCATCTCAATTATCCAGGGAATTTCAGACCATTGGTCCTCTTTAATAGGTCAGTTTGGCTCTTAGTTTTACCCTGAGAGTAATTGGTGATGATAGTTCATCAGAATTGTTCCCATCCGAGGACAGGACCATCGGTAAGTGTCCTTTGCCATTCCTACCAAATTACCACTTGTGTTGTTCCTAAAAGTTGCCTACAATGGCAGTCAACATCTTGAGTCTACTTGAGCTGAATCCTACTGTTCGAGGCCCCTTTGTTTGCGTCATTCAATGCTGGCTGCTCTCGTCTCTTACATCAGCCGAATGTTGATGATTACCGTACATCCTGCGTGGAGGGCTTGGTGGAGCACATTTTAGTGTTTTGTCCGCAAGACCTTGTTTGCTTGTTGTTTTCTGCCAGAAATGATCCCGGGAGAGAAAACACACAATAGGCTCTTATTAATAGATCCTATTAGAATCATGAACAAAATGTCCTTTCCCATTTAGACGCTAATGCTGTGTTTGGTTCTTCTGAGGTTCCTGTCAGCTGCTTTCTCTGAAGTATAAAGGAGAAAAGGACAAAAATTGACTTTTCTTAATAAATCCATTCGTCAAGTTGGCAAAACTACTTAGAACTGTTTATTTGACCTGAAATTGGTATGTTACATAATATACATCACGTGTCATATCACTGTGGAAAAGCTCTTGACTTGGAGTGAGCAGATCTGGGTCTGAGTCTCAGCTCTGATGCCAAGTAGCTGTATGACCTTGAGAAAGTCAGTTAACCTCTCAGGGCCTCAGTTGCCTCATCTGTAAATTGGGAATAACAATATGTTCATTGCCTTCTACCTTACAAGGTAATTTTGAGGATAAAAAACTGGCTGATGTGTACAGAGTACTTTGTAACATGTCAAGTGCAATATTAATGTAAATATGGGCATCAGTTATTTAGTATGAGACTAGAGACACTCAGAATTCCTAACTGATTTTAGGTACATGAAGCACTTTTTGAGCCTTCAAGCTTTATAGAAATATGAGTTTGAAGCACTCTGATGAATTTCTATTGCCATAGAATCATAGAGTTAGAGAGCTAGAAGGATCATCCTGTTTTGTGGGTGAAGGTGAGAACCAGAGAGGGGAAGTCACACAGTAGCATGCAAGTTAGCAGTTCCTTTACCAGAGAGAGTTCAGACAACTCTTCATCAATGGATAAGTACAGGAGCTGATGGGGAGATCTTTGGTTGGAACTTTGCTTCTACCTTAATGCAAGGTGTGGGCAAACCCACTGATAGTCACTTTGAGAAGACTGGGGGGCATTCACTGGGTCATGGCCATTGGCAGCACATCATGGAGGATGAAGCTAATGTCTCACTGACAGGATTATCTGATTTGCTCCCACTATTTTGGCTCCACTGGGAACAAACTGGTTTGCTCTTGATGTTCTACATGAAAACCACTCCTTCTTTGCTGTGCCTATGAGAAAAGAGGGTCAATTACAGTTACTTATTTTTTCCCTTCTTTTCAGACATCTAGTGGGAGTTGAGACCCGAAGACTGAAAGCAGGATTGATCTCTAAAGTGTACTGTGTATTGGCATAATCCTCCAAGGCCAAGCTCATCGCTATCTCTGTAGCCCCAGGGAAAATAATATATAGCCTTTTGTCTAAGGCGGGGCAGCATCTCCTGGCTTGTCCTGAGTTCCTGGTTCCAAGTCCTGGAAAAAGCAACAGCTTAGGCTCATTGTGGTTGAATAGGTTCCCAGGACAGGTGAACAATGTTTCTAAGGGGTGAAGGTTTGGGGACCCAGACTCCTGCTTAAAGGAGAGGTAGAGTTTCATGAACAATACTGAGTTCCTGGAGTATTTAAGGACTTCTACAATGAGAAAGAGGGATGCCTAGGCTGTGCCAGCCTTTGGGGGAAAGAGAATTCTATTCTTGTCCTTGGAAATGGAAGAGCAGCAGGGGACTGATTCATAACAGGGGAGAGTAAAAAGGCTTGAAGTTTGCCCTTGGCTAGTACTAGGAGTTTATTTCAACAATGAAGGTCCAATGGGAAAATGGACTGTCTTTCTAACAACTCCTTGTGAACTTTCTAGAGGACATCTAAGCTCTTAACGTGATACCAGTACGACTGGAGATCAATATGCATTCCTAGGATTGAAGTGGTACTCACTAGAATGCTGGGAGAGGCCTCTTTAATAAACTCAAGATCTTACCTTCTAAGGGGAGATCAAACCACAAGGTGGCACTATGAGACCAGAGCTGACTTTCCAAAGCCATAGGGGAGAGGTGGGTTTTGAGATTCACCTAAGAAGAATTGTATCCACATGTTATGTTACTGCAAAAACCTTTACAGGTTTTCTTCATTTCCTTGGTGGTGAAGTATATAGGCTGTCCTGTTCCTAATATGTTTTGTTACCTTGCATGCTTTCATGGGAGGTGATGATCACTCACATCTGTAGTGATCCAGTCACAAATTATAGTTAAGTACTTTTCTGAGATTTTTCAAAGGAAACACTGGATAAGAACTAAAAAGACCAAAAGTTAGCATGTTAGAGCCACTTCCAAGACTGAACCCTTGAGAACCAACCTTGAGAACCTAGCTCATTCACTTGGAGCTCTGGGTCATGAGTTACAAGTAAGAGAAAACCACCCATGTCCCCAAGGAGGATATGGGAAGTACAGTGTGAAACTAAAGCTGCCTTGGACATAGTCAATACTCAAGTCTCAGCCCCCTTCTGTGGGAAGGCTTTCCCAGTAATTCTTAGAGCTAGTACTTGCCCTCTGAAATTATCTCCAACTTATACCATCTATATAGATGGTACAGAGACAACATGCATGTCATTTCTCCCATTACACTGTGAGCTCCTTGATATAAGGGATTGTTTTTTGCCTTATTGCAGCCTGGTCCTTAGAATCTGGGTGGCTAAGTGGATAGAGCCTTGGGCATAGAGTCAGGAGGACCTGAGTTCAACTTTGGCCTCAGATACTTACTAATCTATGTGACCCTGGGCAAGTCACTTACCCCTGTTTACCTCAATTTCCTCATCTGCAAAATGTGCTGGAGAAGGAAATGGTGAACCACTCCTGCATCTCTGCCAAGAAAACCCCAAATAGGGTCACAGAAGTCAGGAAAGACTGAAGAATTAACATCATCATCGTTAGCCTTCAGCGCCGTGCCTAGTACATAGTAGGCAATGAATAAATTCTTGATGGCTTAAATATTTATTGAATTGAATATGGTTTTGCAGAAGCATGTTTAATAGGACAAACACCTAGTTGTGTGATGCCTGTATGTTTCTGTTGTCTACTTTAAGGGGAAGAACACTGAGTTCATATATTGTGCTTCTGTTTAGCTTTCTTTTCTTAAAAAAAAAATGGTATACTTAAGTAAGAGTATAAGCCTGAATTAAGGCTTTCTAGTAGATGAAATTATTTGCTGATTCTGTCCCTCTGGTGTACAATATGAGACTCATTAAGTTAATGAAGTTGCATTTTTTGGTAATAACTAGATTTCATCACAGAACCCTCAGAGATAGAATTTGAGAGCTGGAGATCAACTAGTCTAAACTCTTCATTTTACAAATGAAAGGATTGACTGGAACAGTTATATGGCCTGCCCAGTGTCACATGGCAGTTAGTGAGAAAGCCAAGTCTAGAGGCCAGGTCTCCTGACACATATTATAGTATCTTTCCATGATATTTAAATTGGCAGGATGGAAAGAAATACCTCAGCAATAGAGATATCTCAAAATGGGGTGGGCTGCTTTGGGAGTTACTGAATTGCTTTCACTGTAGGATGCCAGGTGAATGTTGAATGACCACTTAGAAGGTGTGCTTTAGGGGGACTTTTGTTCAGGTATGGAGTGGGCTTGACTTTCTCTGAGCTCCCTTCTAGTGATGATGTTCTAGGCTCCTGTGGCCTTGCAACATAAAGACGTGAGCAAAAACTCCATCTGCTGGTGTTCTCCCTTCTCCACCAACGCAGGGCAGTTTCTGGCTACATATACTCCTACAGTCCTTCCCCTGAACCAATACTCCAAGAATACCAGAAAAACAATGACAGAACTTTGATAATTTGTACTGCAGCCAAGCTTGGAACAACTTAGGCTGACTCATCATGGCCAGGATGCTTCAGTGTCCTTGGTATGAGTCACAATCCATGTGTGGAATATTATAATCTCAGATCTGAGTTGTAAAATAGGTATATTTTTAAATTGCCTTTAAATGTTTCATTAAAAAATTCCAATCCATGAGCAATAAACTTGGTTGGAATTTTAGAGAAAGTAACTTAAACTGATTCATTGGAAAATATCCAAGACAAAGACAGCACTCCTTTTTGCCTTTGGTGTTAGTTTAGACTCCTGGGCTCCTCGTTACAGAGCTCAAAGGGACTTTAGAGGCCACTTGGTTGAATCCTCTCCTTTTGGAGCTGATAAAATAAAAGCCCAAGGAGGTTGTAATTTGTCCAGATTTACACAAGGAGTATAAGACAAAGGTGAGATTTGACCCCTGGCTCAGATTCCCTGAAGTTCCCCAGTGTTCTTCCACTATACCCCATTGTCTCATGAAGTCTTCCTTGAATGACTCATAGCTACTATATTATGAGATCCCAAGCTTTTGCAGGGCCCTCCCACACTGGAAAGACTTCAAACACTTCAATAGTGTGGACTCTGTTGCTCAGGAGCCAAGAAGATGATGAATATGATAATGAGGAAGAGATGATGATGACGCAGAGGAAGATGATGAAAGTGGAGAGAGAGAAAGAGGAAGGGGAAATATTTAGCATTATTTTTGCAGACTTTGGTGTTTGGGTACCTTGACTTAGAATGTAAGTTCCCTGTAGGCAGGACCTGTCTCCCCTTTCAATTTACATCCTCCATGCCGAGTATTGAGTGACTGTAAGTTGTTTAATAAATGACTGCTTAGTTAGCTACATGTTAAATGATGGGATATATGCAAGCATTTTCATTGCTCTGGCATTTTTATTATTTTTCAGTGTCTCAAGAGCATAAATCCAGATCCTAAGAGATGGTGACCCTCATGTCCCAAATCACTCCTTCAATAATCACTAATTGGGAACACAGAGCCTGGAAGGCAAACATCTGTCGTTGAAAGTGGGCCAGGGGAAACTTTGTCTCCTAAAAATCTGTATCATAGCCGCTTCTCACATGCAAATCATTGTTGGTAATGTACAGCCTGCTGACTGCCACTTCCACACCTTTTTCCATTGCCCTTTGGGTCACCTCCAATTTGCATTCTTCTGAGGTTGTGGTGATCACTCTTATAGAAGTCCTTTTAAAGCTTTTCTATCAATTCAAATAAAATTGTTGACACTCCGTTTTATAGTGTAGCATGCTCGAACTGTAACAATGAGATACAGCTTCATTTTAGGGGAAGCATGTTTTAACGTCTACAAGATGGTCAAAATAGGATTTTGAATCATTCATTTTTCCATTCTTTCATTCATTCTAACCCTACACAATACTGGATGCTGAATATACAAAGATAGGCCTTTCCCTTAAATAGCTGTCAGCTATTTGGATCAAAGATTCATAGGAACCTTGACCAAGAGTTAGAATGGACCCCAGAGACCTAGTCCAACTTCCTCATTTAACAGTGAAGGAAATAGTTCCAGGAAGATTACTTTTCTTGGTCAATTAGGGGAAGAGGATAGCACATACACCAAAAAGTAAATTAGATAGACAGAAAGACAGATAGATAAGTGGATAGATAGGTAAGTAGATGGATGATATATATGTATTCATACATATGTATGTGTGTATATAGATCTCTCTCTGTGTATATATATATATATATATATATATATATATAGATATGCATGTGTATACGTATATGTATATTACATACACAAACAATACATACATACGCAATACACATGTATATATGTATACAGGCATATATATGCGTGTATGTATACACACATATATAAACTATTCATGACCAAAGGGTACATGACATGACTTCATCAAATCCATTCTAACTTTAGAATTCCATATGGCCATAATCACAGTTAGGGATTCTTTCCTCTATGCTGAAAGACTTGAGTGCTCTTTGGGGGAAGATGGGAGAATCTGGGCCTAATAGCACTCTGGGACTGGCAAAAGATGGGAGAATCTGGGCCTAATGGCTCTCTGGGACTGGCAAACTGGATTCAACCTAGATCACTGGAGGATTTTGAGGTGCCAGGACCAGAGCCTCTGCACTGGGAGGAATTCAGTACCTCAGTGATGGGATAAAATGCCACTGTCCCATGCTAGTTTTGACTCTGCATATGACTCTTTGATGGATATTGGGAGGAAATATGTTAAACCTTCCTGATGACTATATCTTGGAGTTGAAAGTCCCTGCATAAAAGAAACACAGTAAGGGCTCCCCAGAGAAGACTGGGTAAGCTCAGAGAAAGGCATAGTAGGAAAGTCAACTGTGGAGTTGCCATGGAGATGCACATATTGTGATGAAGGAAAATATTCTGAGAGGAAAAAGTGATTGAAGGGACTCAATGGAGAGAGTCATCATTGATGAAGAAAATAAGAATTTCTCTTGGAAGGTTTTTGGGCAGCAGAAAGAAGACACTGAGCCAAAGAATATAAGTTCCATGAAGACAGGGATTGTTTCCTTTTTGTCATTGTGCCCTATATACCTAGAACAGTGCCTGATGCAGAGCAGTCCCTTGTAGATGCTCATTCATTACTTGATTGATTTTACTAGCCTTGGAATTAGGACCCCAGGTTTGGATCCTGCCTCATCTATGTCCTGAATAGGCAATTTGTTTAATTCTATTCTATTTGACAAATATTTATTAAGAGCCTATTATATGCTACCTGCCCTTTGAGACTCAACAGAACAACTGCAATTTCTCTTCCACCGAAGATTTCTTCAAACGCTTGAAATGAATGATCAACTTCTCTATCCCTTGTCTCTGGTCTCAATTTGTTTTTCTGTAAAATACTAGGACTGAATGCCCCTTGGCTTCTTGCAAGTTCTAAATTCTTTGGATTTGAGTGCCTTTTCTGCTCTGGGCAGTATAAGAGGTTGCAAAGGCAAAGCCTCCTGTCCTTGAGGTGTTTACAGTCTAAACATGGAGATAAGGGAGGAAACATATGAAAAGTTAAATATTAATGTAAGAGTTCAGTCTTTTGCTTAGACCGATATGTAGGAATCAATTAATGAGGATTTATTAAATGCTAACTGTATACTAGATACAGTGCTAGGTGCTGAAAATACCAAGAAAAAATGATAAGCCATTGTATTTCTCAGGGAGTTTATATTTCAATGGGGAAGACAACGTGTGCATAAATAGGTAGGTAAACAATACCAAAAACTAAAAAAGGGGTTTCCTAGACTTCTCTCCATCCTCACCTATGTATCTTGGAATGCCTAGCTCCCTTCAAGACTTAGCTCAAATATTATTTCCTATGTGGTATCTTTCTTGATCCCCCAAGACAAAGGTGATTATTCCCAACTCTTTGCCTTGCCCTCAAATACATCTGTATTTACCTTGTAGATATTTTGTATTTTTATCTGTATACACATAACAGAATGTAAAATTCATTGAAATAATTATCTTTTTTGTGGTACTCCATGTTCCTGGTCCAGAGCCTGGCATAAGGAAATCAACTATGACATATAGTATGTATTTAACAAATGTTTGTTAGATTGGGTTGAATTTCAATTTTCTATTACCCTGAGTCCTGATTTTATCTTGGCCTGAGCCACTAAGTCTCAGGAGAACTCAAACCATCAGGGCTGTATAAATGAAATTTATTTCTCCATTTTATAATTCTCCATTAGGTGGGGCTTAGGGCATTGTGGTTCCAGCATGGATGTAATATTCAAAAGCCTTTCATAACCTGGCTCCCTTGTACCTTGTCAGTATTCTTATACTGACTCATCCTCACGCTTTCTGCAATCCAGTGTTACTCACCTCCTTGCATGCAAGACAATGCATTTCCCTATTATATATATATCCTTTCATTTATTTGTTAGTTCATTCATTTATTTGTGTATTTTTAACATTCATTTTTTAAAAATAACATTAAAATTTAACATTCATTTAAAAAAATTTTGAGTTTCAAATTTTCTCCTCCCCTCTCACCCCTCCTCCACTCATTGAGAAAGCAGGCAAAATGACATCAATTATACATGTAAAGTTAAGTAAAACACATTTCCATATTAGCCATGTTGCAAAAAACAAAAACAAAAAATCCCAAAGCAAGAAAAATGGAGTGAAAAAAGCGTGCTTTAATCGGCATCTAGAGTTCATCAGTTCTCTCTCTGTAGGTGGATAGCATTTTTTATCAAGGGTCCTTTGGAATTAACTTGGATGATTGGAGCAACTAAGTCTTTTACAGATGACCATTATTATACTACTGCTGTTACTGTGTGCACAGTGGTCTGCTCACATCATTTTTTATCAGTTTATCTAAGTCTTCCTAGGTTTTTCTGAAGCCATCTCATTCATCACTTCTTATATAGCACAATAGTATTCCTTTGCAATTATATGCAACTTGTTCAGCTATTCTCCAATTAACGGGAATCCCTTGAATTTTCAATTCTTTACCACTACAAAAAGAGCTGCTATAAATATTTTTGTACACATGCCTTCTTTTCCTTTTTCTTTGTTCTCTTTGGGATATAGTCCAAGTAGTGGAACTGCTGGGTCAAAAGGTATAGACAATTTTATAGCCCTCTGGACATAGTACCAAATTGTTCTCCAGAAAGTTGGACTAGTTCACAACTTCACTAACATTTAATCTTTCCCATTCATTAATAGGTCCATGTGATCTGTTTAAGTCACATGGAAACCTGAGTCACATGAGTCTAAGGGGTAGAGGAAATGAGTTCTGCTCTTTATTACCTATGTGACCTAGGGCAAGGCACTTTCCCTCTCTGTAGGTTATCTCTTCTTATTAGAATGGAAATTCCTTTAGGGCAGGGACTATTTTATTTCCTTTTATTTGTATCCACAACTCTTAGCACCTAACACATAATGAGTGCTCAATCAATGCTCCATCTTTCTACCTATCTTTCTAGCATTTTTCATCTATTCACCTATTTGTCTATCTATCCATCCATCCATTCATCTATCTGTCTATCCATCTAATCTATCCACTTCTAATATTTTTTCATGTTGTATGGAGTCACTAATTTCTATTTGGTCTGTTCTAATTTTCAGGAAGCCCACTATTTGGGTGAGGTTTGCAATTTTCTGTTATAAACAATTTAATCTCCTTCCAATTCTTTCTTCTAGGGATTTTGTATAATTTTTATCTCTTGCAAAAAATTTTCTTCAAGGTATTCAGTTGTGAATTTTTTTTCTGTTGAGCCTCTGCTTAGAGTTGTTATGGAATTAATCTCTTCTTCTAGGCTTGATTTTTTTTAAATTTCACTATCTTTATTACAATTCATTAAGAGGTATATATCTTCTTGTGCTTTCTCATCTCTCCAATCTTAGTTCCTGAATTGAGGATTTGTACCAAGGTCAGGTTCTGACTCCTGTTGTCTTTTTTGTGTGGTTAGATTTACTAGATTTTAACCCAGGTTACCTAGGCAAGTGTACTGATCTCTACCACCTCTGTTAGGGCACAATGAATTTTGAGATTCAGAGTGCTAGACCCTTCACTACTGTCTCAGAACAAAGCACTAGCAATCTCAGAGATTTGGGCATGGGGTATTCCAGTCTCACAGCTGCTACATCTGAATTGGTAGTGGTTGACACCTTTATTTGCTCCCAGGTTCACCCTATGGGTTTCTGATCACTCTGGACCTTTCTCATAAAAGCCCTCCACTCCCATTGTCTTACAGATATAGTCTTCCTTCCTCCCTTCTTTCCTTCCTCCCTGCCTTTCTCCCTCCCTCCCTCCTTCCCTCCTTTCTTCTTTCCTTCTTTTTCCTTCCTTCCCTCTTCCTTTTTCCTCCATTTCTCTCTCCCTCCTTCCTTTCTTCCCTCTCTTTCTTCTTCCTTCCTTCCTTTTTTCCTTTCTTTCTCTCCTTCCTTCTTTCTTTACTCCCTTTTTCTCTCCCTTCCTCTCTTTCTTTCTTCCTTTCTTTTTTTCTTCCCTTAAACTACACTGCCTCCACTATCCAGCATTATACCAGATACTTTATTTCTTTAATGCCCACCTTTGGAGATTTCAAAGCATTTTTTGTCATAAAAAACCTGAACTATTAAAAATACAGTTATTATTAAGAGTGAGAAAGGCTATTTTGTTATTGCACTGCTCATTTATGAGCATGTTCTCAGTTCTGAGAAGAGTTTGAGTTAAATATGAACAGACAAATTCAACCAGTTTTAACCAATCAAAATCATTCTGTTCCTTCCCCAGGGGCTGAAAGTCCCCAGTTAGCCTTCCTTTAATTCTCCAGAGCCAAGCTGGGTGATGACAGGCACAGTGTTGTCTCTGATTCAATTATCCTTTTGTCTGCCTTTTCAGGTAGAAACCAGACTGTAATCTCCTTACCAGTAATGAGGAATATTATTGTTGTTGTGGTTATAATTAATAACATCTGACATGTACATAACACACTGAGTTTTGAAATGTGCATTATCTCATTTGAGCATGGGAAGTAGGAACTATAATTATCCCCATTTTACAGATGAAGAAACTGAGTCTGAGAGAAATTTTTGTGACTTGTCCATAGTTGGACAGTTAAGTAGTACAAGACAAGGGATTTGATTTATTTCTCTTAATTCCATGTCCACTGCTCTGACAAATTTATATACTTTGCCTGAAATTGGGAGTACAAATTGAAACCCAAGGATAAAACTTGAGTTTCTCTTTTGTCATCTGGTAGTCTGGATACAAGACCAGAAGACTGGTGGCCTTTCAAACACAATTCCCTTCTAGTGCATTGAATTGTTGAGTTGTGCTATATTCCTATAATGTATCAGACATAGGGATGCTTGAGACTGATGACTTTGTATAGTCACTAGTCCAGTGGTATAGTTTTCCCAGAGTGTATGGCCACTGTGCATTTTACAGTTTCTTAGAGGCATAGGTGAGAATTGGGTGATCAGCTGGACATAAAAGGTGGAAGAGTAACTCTGATCAGGGCTTGGCAAACCCTCATACCAGAGGTTCTAGTCTTTCCTTAATACCTAGTACAGGTTAAATCAGGCTAAGGGTAATCTCAAACCTGTTGGGGAGGTAGGGAGTGTTTACTCAAAGCATGTGAAGACTTTCCCTGGTAGAATAGGTAGATTGCTCCCATGGTCATGAAAGTGGCTGAAGCAGGTGTTGTGGAGTGCTTAGAGTTTGATCAGACATCAAAGACACCAAAGTCATCCCCTTCATCTCAGTCACTGTCTTGCTATGGACTTTGATGACTCCTTTCCAGAGAGAGAGGCTGATGACTTTGTGCAACTCTACCTCACTTAAATCCAATTCACAAACAAGACATCACTCCTTGGTGTCTTTGGTCCTCTTTGAAAATGAAAGACAACAACAACAACCCAGGTAGGGGGTAAAGTAAGGCTGTCTAGGGAATTCTAGCCTGTGGAATTGGAGGAGGAGAAGGAAAAAACAGGGAGACAAGAGAGACAAGGAAAATTGGAGGAGACAGACATTGACATCAGGCTAGGGAAAGCATAGTACAATTCTAGATCAATGATTCTTAGATTTCAGGGGATCTGTGAATCTGGATGGGAAAAAAATTGCAATTTTATTTCAACATATTTGGTTTCTTTCATAATCCTATATATTTTATTTTGTGTATTTTTTTTTATTTTTTATTTATTTATTTATTTTATTTTTATTTCTTTTTTTTCTTTTAAATAAATTTATTTAACTTTTTACATTCATTTTCACAAGATTTTGGGTTCCAAAATTTTCTCCCCATTTG
>CM053769.1:479833905-479900597 GCA_028658325.1 Potorous gilbertii
CTTCACTGTGTTGCTGCGCGGCTTCCACTGTTCCAGAATTTGTCAGGAGTTCTTTTTACAGGAAATCTATGGGCTGTGGGTTCGGACCTAGCATAGGTGAGTCTTTCTACTCCGCCATCTTGGCTCCGCCCCCCTATTTTGTGTATTTTAAAACTTTATTCTGAGGAGTCCACAGCCTTCATCAAAGGGGTCCTTGACCTACAAAAATTTAAGAACCCCTCTACTATATTGAGCACAAGATTTAGAGTCAGATAGACCTGGGTTCAAATCTAGTCTCAGACACTTATTAACCTTGTGATCCTGGATAAGTCATGTAACTACTCTGTTTCAGTTCAGATGAGTGAGGGTTTGAGTCTATGGCCTCTAAGATCCTTTCTAGTCTCCAAATTTTTATCTTGTGGAGGCATTTACTGTATGGTCACTAGAGTCATGAGGCAGAGGGGCAGCAAACAGTTTTTGTACCACTGATGATGGGCCTGTCTGCCATCTTGTGGCCATATTTAGATCAAGTTTTCTTGCTTCTATATTTCAAACATCATTGATGTCATCAGTGTGGGTGGTCCTCCTGCTGAAGTGGTACAAGATTCCAATTCCACCTGGTCTCAAGCACTGAGACTCAAATCCTTCATCTCCTCATGGCCCACCCACTAATGATGAGCCCTGTCACTTAGCTGGTCTAGTCCTCAGATGGTAGACACACAACATAGTCCATTTCTGAGACCATATTCTCAGCCTGGTAAAAACCAGCTGGGGATTGTACTTCCTGGCCCAGCCCTCAAGAAGTCCATCTCTACTGTGTCTTCATTGAGACATCAGAGAAGAATGAAGATATTGAACCAAAAGTACATAGGTAGAGGTTAGACCATCAAACACAAATCAACATACCATATTACTATGATTTGGTCAACGTATGGATATTATACCTGGCATGGAGATCCCTTACACCAAAGCAGATCACCACCTATCTCTGACTGAGGAGACAAGTCCTAGGGTGTAACAGGAACAACTTGTCCAAGGTCACATGACCCATTACTGTCAGAAACCAAAAACCCAAGCCTTCCTTCCTCAAAACTCAATACTGTCCTCCACTCCTCATTGCCTCCATAGTCCAAGATAGTCTAAATCTGGAGTTGATGGCAATGGTTTCTGGGTGGTGAAAGCTATGTAGGTTGGAGTCATACTTACATTTATTATTCTGGGTAGGTCCTTGTCCCCTGAGGTTACTATGGATCCAAGGTTACTCAATTTCTGGAGAAGAAGAAAATGTATTTTTACCTCCAGCTTTGCAAATCAAGACTTACTGTTTCTTCACAACTCATTCAAATGAGAAGGGGGAAAGAGAGGTGAGCCAGTTTCCAGGCCCTATGCAAATCCCGAGGTAACCTGGATTGTCTGGTGGGTGAATTTCCTCCTTGTATTTCTCTTTCTGCTGCAACTTGAAACCCAAGGTCCCTGGTATCTGACAAACAAGTCTTGGGAGTGGCTTCACATGCCTTTCTGAGTTTATATCTGGCATGCCACCTGTGGATATTGGGTTAATGAGACCGTCACTGTAATGTGTTCCCTATTTCTCTCTTGCCAGTGAGGTCATAATGACCATGTTTCCCTTTTAAATGCACCCCAGACTTCAGCCAAAGGAGAAAACTGAAGCACTTAGTTCAAATCATTTCAATTTACTAATATTTTTTATGCTATAACAGAGTGAAAACTTGTCCTGGAATCAGAGAACTTAGCTCAAATTCTGCTTCTGAAACTATGAGCTGTGTGACCTGGGGCTTTACAGATGAGGAAACTGAGACAAACAGGTTTCAGTTGCTTGCCCAGGGTCACACACACAGCTACTAGGTGTCTGAGGTCACATTTAAACTCAGGGCCTCCTGACCCCAGGGGCTGGCCCTCTATCCACTGTGCCACCTAGAACTGGAGAGGTCAGAAAAGATCTCAAGGGAAAGGGGGTGCATCAGCTGACCCTTGAAGGAAATTATGGATTGCAAGAGGTAGAGATGAAACAAGATTGCATTCTAGGCATTGGGAATAGCCAGTACAAAGTCATGGAGGCAGGAAATGGAATACCATGTATGAGAAACAGTGAGGGCTTGCTTGGAGTGCCAGTAGCTCCAATAAGATTATACATGTAATAAAAAAAAAACCTTTGCAGTTTTCAAAGAGCTATGTAAATGTTTGTTATTACTACATTATGGATTTAAAAAAACTAAATATTTCTTCCATCAATTCCCCAACAAATAAATTTCCATAAACCAGGTAATTTAAGCTCTTTTCAATTAGTCCTTGCTCTCCTGCTTCCCTTAAGATCCATCAGTCTAAATTCCATTCCTCCCAGGAACAGGACTCCGAGGGCAAGACTTAAAGTTTCAACTCAGTTCTATCCCATGATTAACATGCCATTTTTCAAGCGCTAATTTATGTGAGTAGATCAAAATGCCATGTCTAAAAAGGCTTGGATAGCTTCATTGAAGTTGAGATTGTCCCTTTACCAGCCAAGGTTGCATTCCCTTCAGGCATCTGTTTCATAGGCCACTAAAAGATGAACACATCCCCTGGTGGACAACCTTCTGGGGACTTTGTGTTTTTCACAGAACCGATTCTCAGACAACAAAACACTGTCTGACACGGGAGTTCGTGATCAGATCTTTCTCAACTAAAGATTTTCAGATGAAGGGGCCTCAGAGATCATCTGATCCAACTCCTTTATTTCACAGATGAGGAAGCAGAGGTCCAAAGGAGTGATATGACTTACCCAAAGTCAAACAAGTGAGAAGGGACAGAGTTTGAGTTTGGGTCCCTATCTCCAAATCCACATACTCTGGAGGATCTGCCACCTCTCCAAGCTTACAAGGCTGTAGTCATCGCCAATCTCCTTTCACCCAAAAGCAGGAAAAGAGACAAAGAAACCTCAGGGCCATGCAATCATGTCCAGAACTAGGAAATAAAGCCTTGAGACCCCTTGCCCTTCTGAGGATTTATTCATTGCCTCCTTACTTGAACATGACCAAGCATGAGTAAGAGCTTCCTCAACTTCTTAACTTTTACATGCACTCCAGTTTTGTCTAGAGAGCTAGTCAACAATCCACCTCTTCAAGATGTATTAGCATCTTGTTAGCATTAGCAAGATGTTAGCATCCCCAGAACAGGTTACCAAATGTGTGCATTCTCCAAATTAGGGAGCAGGGCTTTCCCAATCCACTTCATTGTGTCTTTCTGGAAACAGCCTCTTTCTTGTGGGGACTGTATCATGCCTTGCCTCTCCACTGTCGAGTCTATATCATCTCCTTGATGAGAGTGAGCTTTATGAGCAATCCATTAAGCCCTACAACAACCTTATTAGGTACGTACAATGGGATTTATCATTCCAGTTTTACAGATGAAGAAACCGTGGTTCAGAATGGTGATGTGTTTGCCCATGGTCACTAGTTACTTATAGGCAGAGAAGGGATTTGAACGCAGGTCTTCCTGATTCCAGGTCTAGCAGATTATCCACTATACTAAACTATCCTCTGAAAAGGTTTAGTAGGGTGTCTCTTAGAAGACATTCCTGATTTCGGATCAGTTGAGCGTCCCAATCTCAAGCCTCTGGACCAGAAAGAGCCTTTGGTCCTGTTTTACCAGGAAACAATTGTCACACTTTACTGGCTGGTTTTTGTGAAATAGAGCAACACTCCTGCTCCTTGATTTCAGTGATTCAGACCTTTCCTTTCTTGGTGTGTGATGTCAAGGAAAGGGTTTCATGACCATAAACACTCGAATATAAAAACAGCCAGACTTGGTTGTGAAGGGAATTCCTTACTTATAGCCCGTTCCCAGGCCTCTCTTACTTTTGTCATTTACAATTACTCCTTAAGGTTTCCCCTTTGGTTCGAACATGGAGTTTAGACAGCATTTTGGAGAGGGAGATTCCTGAGATCAGAGATGTAGAACTGAGAGGAATCTTGGAGAGCATTTAGTCCAAACCCCTCATACTTCTGAGGACACTAAGGCTAAGAGACGAATGACCTGTCTAAGTAGCAGAACCAAAATTTGAACTTAGGTCCTTGCTACAGTGAAAGAACACTGGTTGTATAGACTGAGGACCTGGGTTTGATTCCCACTTCTGATGCTTCCTGTTTAACCCAGGACAAGTCATTAAGCCTCCTTGGACCTCTCTAAAATGAGGGTTTTGGATTAGATGATCTCTGATGTCCCTTCCAAGTCTGGATCTATGATTTTATGTTGCTGAATAGATCCTTCTTTCTGCTGCCTCTGCTGAGTGTTATGTAAAGGAAAAGGTAATAAAGATACATTCTTGGGTTTGTCTTTGGGTAGGTTGAGGGGGGTGGGAAGCGCTTAGTCCAGAGTAATTTGGGAGCAGATGCCCAACCCCAGGGAGACCCTGGTCTATATAAAGCCAGACATTTTGAGTGAATTGAGGAAAGAAAAAGATTGAAGGCTAGAAATCCTTGTAATGACATCATTAGAGATACATAGGAGTGGGACCAAGGGACCACTTTTGCTTCACCTAAAATGGTTTCCCCAAAACATTTGGGCAAATTTTATTTTTAGTTGTAAAGTCATCAGTGAGCCTTTCAATCCCACCATTCCTCTCTCCCACTTTCTCGTGGGTCTCTGTCATCCAGTTCTCACACTGAATTTATCATGAGGATCTGAGAACTAGTCCGGCTCTTAGCAAGTCTACTCAGCATTCTGCCTTCTTCCCCCTCCTGCTTCCAATTCCCCAAAAAACAAACCCCAGAGTCACCACAAATGAGGGCTAAGGGCAAGGTATGCTTTAAAAAAAAAGGTAGACTAATTAAAGATTTATGTGTTTTATTGGCTAAAAAAACCCAATAGGTTCTAGTTTTATTCATCAGTTTGGTAAAGTATTTATTGTTACAGTTTCCGCTTCTCCTTTTGTCAATCTCTTCTTTGATTTTCAGAATTTCTGTTCTGGTATTTAGATGGGGGTTTTTAACTTGTCAGTTTCCCAGTTTTTAAGTTACACATTCAAGTCATTGATCTGTACTCCCTCCCTTCCCCCCCGCCCCCCTCCCCCACCCCGTCCCTCCCACTTTTTAACCAGAATGCTTATAAAAGGTTCTGATGTCTGATAAGCTCACACACTTCTGTTTCTTTAAGGCAGAGCTAGAACTAAGAATCATTTTCACTTGGCAGTAAATTTCAACAAGATAAGGGGATTAGAGGGAAATTCAACTCAGGTTTGGTGGAGAAAGTATACCTCATTTCTGCACCATTATGTTTTTAATACTGTAGAAGGACTGGCTGTTGCTGCACAGCAGCTCAACATAGAAGGTGCCATCAACACCCTGTAAATTGTGTCAGGCAAAAAAAAAAAAAGCCCCAGACCCTTTAACTTAGCTGCATTATCACTTTTTAGCAGTGATAGCTTTATGAACAGGCTGATCAGTGCTCACAGTCAAATTAAGTGCTCATACTCAAATTATAATAATTTCCATCACTTTCATAGTGCTCTGAGGTTTATAAAGCACTTTCCTTACGTTATCTCTAACATAGCCCTGTGAGGTCAGTGCTATTCTGATCCTCATTTTCCAGATGAGTGAGCAGGATTTGAATTCAGATCTGTGCTGACTCAAAGTCCAGTGCTTTATCCATGATGCTTCCTAGTGCACTATATGAGAGATCTAGAATTAGAAAGTGATGGAAAGTGTATAAAAGGCATGAAACAAGAGTCAATGAAAGCGCAAGTTATGTGGGTAGTTTAGCAGGATCTGAACCAATCAGGAATGCAGGGAGAAAAACCCTAAGTGCTAAGAGACTCAAGGACCTCCTCTGAGGAAAGAGTTTTCTATCCTCTCAGGGTTTAGGTAGAAAAGGATTGACCCGACTGTTTGTTGGTTTTGTTTGCTTATTTCTGAGGTCAGTTCCCAAAGGGTGGAGGAGGTCATCCATCTCTGATCCAGAACTTGGGACTTTCTCCTTATTTCCAGATGAAACTTTCCCTAGGTGCCTGACTCAGAGAAGAATTAAAAAGTACTCAGGAATTCAGGACAAAAGGTAAATGACTTCTCCATCTCATACTGAGAGATCCAGGAGTTAAGAGATGCCAGATCCTGGAAACTAGAAACTTTAACAGAAAAGACCAATTTCAGGTATGAATTTGGTATCTATCCCATGCAAAGTAAATATTCAGTGTGGTAGTTGGACTTCTCAAGCTGATATACACACAGTACCGCAGTATATAACTGGGTAACTAAGTACTATAATGTATAGAGCACTGGACCTCGAGTCAGGGAGACCTAGTTTAAATCTGACCTCAGATACTTAATAGTTGTGTGATCATGTGCAAGTCACTTAAGCCTGTTTGCCTCAGTTTCCTCATCTGTAAGAAAAAAATAGGTGGAGGAAATGACCAATCACTCTAGTATCTCTGCTAAAAAAGACCCAAATGTGGTCATAAAGACTTGAACATGATTGAGCAATAACAACAATAAATGTATATGCTGTCCAGCACCTTTAGAAAGTAAGGATTTGAGTTGAAGAAGGCAGGGGGAATTGATCAGAAAAGCCCTGATCAAATGATTTTCCCCTAGTCTAGCTGATGAACTCAGGGCAAGTAAAAGAACTGATGAGTTGCTAAGATTTGAAAAGAAAGGCAAAAATGTGTCTATACTCCTTACCCTTTATGATATGAGAAGTTTTATGCTCAAAATTGATATAATTAGAGGGCAGTTAGATACCAGATAGCCAAGGATTGATCATCCTCCTAGTGGCTCTTTAAAAACTGAAATACACACTCTAGGGAACTAATAAGAGCAGACACAGTTGAAATAGGGGACAGTTCTGAGGAGTGTGACCCCTGGCAGCAGAGAAAAGAGCCAGGTATGGAAGAACTCAGCTCTTAAAAGCAAATTACTCTGACTCTTAGAGTGCTGAAGTTCTCTCTTCTCCTCTCTTATTGAGTATGACCTCTTGAAACAGAGCTCTTCACCCAGTAGGAGATATCAAACCCAGAAGGGAGTGGGCGGGCAGGAAACAACTTTGAGAAGTGTGACTTCTGTGAGTTCAGAAAAGACTGCCTGGCTATCAGGGGTTGACTTGGAGAGGAAACAGTCCAGGGGACTTAGTAAATTGCTTAGAATAAATGCTGGAGTAGCGGGAGAAGGGAAGGTCGCTGAGTTTTGCAGCTATGCATCTTCCCTACATATGTGTTTCTTTATTAGTGATCTTTATGGATTGATCCACTCTGCTATTTGTAGTTGTATGATAGTGAATTCTAAGTTCATGGGGGGACTATTTTGTTCCTATTGTTTTTTCTTCTCAGCTAATGCTTTTTATTTGAGTGAATTCAGTCTACTGGCTACTAAAGGTAAAGCATCCTCATGACCTAGAATTTTAGGAGTGCAGGCCAAAAAACACTTTGAACTTGAGGTTGGTATCCCCTTGGGGACAGAATCTGTGAAAACAAGTTAGGGATGGCTCAGAGCAATCCCTGAAGAATGTAAGAGGATGGCATCTCAACTCTGCTATGGATAGTTTGTATGACATTGGATTCATCATTTCATCTCACTGGAACTCAGTTTTCCCAGCTGTAAAATGTTGGTCTAGATGGCTTCTAAGACCCCTTTCAGCTCCAAATGTATGATTCTGGGAACATTTGATCTTGGTTCACTTCCTGAGCCACGAGTCAGTCCCTGCTGTTCAGGCTATAGAATTCTTTCTCTCAGATAACAAATGTCTGATTCATTGCTGTTGGCCAAGAAGGATACTTGAGTCATCTCAAGTTTGCTGAGTCACCAGCTCCCAGCTCTGCTTTAGGGGGACTGGGAATGGATGGATATTTCTGAACCAATGATTGCAAATTGTGAGCTTTTAAATATATGGAGAATGCAATGTCCCCATTAGGAAAAACCACACAGATTGCTCATGCACAGATGGGCTACAGTACCAAAAACAAATTAGTAATTGTTTTATTGGCAGAGTCCTTGAATTAGCTTCTGATGATAGAAAGAACTGCTCCCTACACCAACCTCCTCTGTACTCACCATACCAATCAAGGGATGCTGAGTGGGGATCGACATGACTAGGATCATAGATTTAGACCTAGAAGTGGTTTTAAGGATCATATACTTTAACCACTCCCATTTTTCAGATGAGCAAACTGAGGCTCAGTAACCCAAAATTACATTGGTAGTAAATGGTAGAGCTAGGACTTGAACTTAGGTCTTTTGACTCCAAAGCCAGCACAAAGGCAAGAGGTGGGTCCTTTGGAGGCAGCTAGCCTGGGATGTCATTTCTAAAACTTGCTTTTTTAGAATATACTCCAATCTGAGCTACATTTATCTTCCTTTGAGATTTGGATCGGGCATCTCCGCCTCCATGAAGTCTGCCTTGATTCTTTGACCCTCTCCTCAATTATTAATTCTTAAGAAGGCCTTCTTAAATGGCCTTGTCCAAACCCTCTAGAAGAATACAGACCCTTTGAGGGGAGGGGCTACTTTGATTTTTGTCTTTGTTTCCCTAGTATGGACCCTAGTAGGCATGTAATAAATGTGAAGTGGATTAAATTCACAAATGGTAGTCAGAGTTACTAAGAAAAACCATTTTATAAGGGAGAGGGGAAGGGAGAAAGGAGAGGGGAAGAGGAAAAAGGAAGGATTTTGATGGTATCAAACCAACAAAAGTTGCAAGGTTTGGGGCAGAGTTTAGAGTGATATCCTGTAACTCCCATTAGGGATGGAGACAGTAGAGTCTGCTATGGTGTGTAGGGAAAAGAGCATGAGATCTAGAGGCCAGAGACCTTAGCCCTGACACTGAAGAGCTGAATGCCTTTCCACCAAGAATGCTGCTAGCTTGGGTTGAAGCTCTAGATGTGTCCCTTACTTGTTGTGTTACCTTAACCACCTAAAGAAAAGACAGTTTTTCTGTGCCTCAGTTTCCTCATCTGTAAAATCTTGGGGTTCACTTGGATGGTACTATGGAAAAAACATTGGCTTTAGAGTCATAGGTTGTTGCTGTTGAGTCATTCTTCAGTTATGTCTGACTCTTCATGATCCCATCTGGGGTTTTCTTGGCAAAGATACTGGAATGGTTTACCACTTCCTTCTTCAGCTCATTTTACACATGGAGAAACTGAGGCAAATAGAGTGAAGTGAATTACCCAGGATCACACAGCTAGCAAGTATCTGAGGCCAGATTTGAACTCAGGAAGTTGAGTCTTGTGGCTTCAGGCCCAGCACTCCATGCAATGGCACCACCCAGCCATCCATTTGGAGTCATAGGACCTGGGACCAAATTCCAACTCTTTCCTTTACTAGCTGTGTGACTCTTTATGTCTCTGTTTCCTCAATTGTAAAAAGAGGACCTTCAACTGGATAAATTTTTTCCCACTAAAAGTGCCTGATTTTATGACATCAGCCCTGGGAAGGCAAGTTCGGGATGGCATAGGTTCACCAGAGAAGTGCAACACCCACTGTGGGAGGGCCTTCACTGCTTGATTCCTCATTATATGGAAAAGAAAAGCAGTGATGGAGCTCCTGGACTAACCCATAGTGATCTGCCATTTCTGGCACGTCACCAGACCACTTTCTTTTTCCAGTCTTACATTTCTTAGATGACTTCTTTGCTTCTTTCTCTTTCATCATTCCTTTTTTGTTCTGGGTTACAGTTTGTTGGCACCAATATGCCTCTCTCTGTTGTCCTCTAAGTAACACCAAACTTTCGTTTTTCAGAGACCATAGTGTCTATAAACTTGCAATCATAGAATTATATTGGTATTAAAAAAGATGGGCCATTGGATTCATTGAAATGGATTCGGGCAAAAGTTCAAAGTTATTAAGGGAGTTCTGCAACTTTCTGAAGGCAATTTTGCTAATTTTCCTGCTCCCATTAACTCAGGGCCCACTGTGTCCATTTTCCATGCCTGTCCATGGGATATGGCTGATGGATGATCTCACTATGGCATAAATAATTGGTAAGGCTGTCTAATCACATAGTCATAGATTCAGAGCTAGAAGGGACCTCCGAGGTCATCAAATCCAACCTTCTCATTTTACAGATGAGGAAATGGGGACCTTAGAGAGTGAATGGACTTTCCTAAGGTGGTGACCAGGAGAGACGGGGATATGAACTGACTGATTGTAAATTTTGTACTTAAGCATTCCACTGTTCCATTTTGCCTTCTCCCATCATTCTTTCCAAACTTGGTGTCTAATTGTTCCTTGTTGATCGAATCTGTACAATGGAGATGTTAGATTAGATTGATAATATACGATTTTTGCTGCTGTTATTGGGAAGAGTGAAAACCTCCCTTTTGGCATAGTTCTTCAAACCAAGACATTTATATCTGGTTAAGAGATACATTAAGAGGATGATTGTAGAGTAACTAGGAGCAACAAAAGTTATGATTGGCTTTCTAAATGGAGAGAGAATTCCATGCTTGTGATATGAGTCATTGCTTGGCTTTATGGAGCCTTGGGAGCTGGGCAAAGGAGCTACACAAAAAGGAGAAGTTTTCTGGCCCATAGCTGTAGCTGGGGTCTCAATTTTGAGAGTTTTTCTAAAATGATCTCTTTTGGGATTGGCCCCACCCCTAATTAACTTTAGAAACATAATTTTATAAGGTCATAGATATAAGGTTGGAAGTGACTTCAGAGGTCATTTAGTCCAAGTAAGATGAGGAAACTGAGGCCATGGGAGCTCCAGGGACTTGGCCAAGGTCAGACAGGTGCTAAGCACCAGAGGTAAGATTTGAAGTCGTGTTCTCTAACCTCAGAACCCAGGCTGTTTCCATTGTACCACACTTTCTCATATTAAGAATAATCACAGAGAACCACCTCTAAACCACAAAAAATTCCTTCTTCCTGGATTTAAACTCTTTTCACAGTGCCATCTGATGGCCAACTCCATTACTGCAGCCCTGTCCTGCAGGATAGCTATTTATCCACTGGGATATATGAAGTGCTCAGGAGGACTACCACCTCTGCTATGAGGACCTCCAAGCCCTTTTCAGCTCTGCTCCTTTCAGCACCTTTGGTGGCCACCTTCACCCAACTTTCACCTGTGGTTCCCAGAAGCTTCACATGCCGGTAAAACTGTCTCATCAGATGGACTAAACTAGGTTGAAGGTAACTGACAAGTTTTAAACCTGTTGATGAGTTGGGGTGGGAGTGGGGTTTGTCTACCTCAAGCATGTGAAGACCTCCCCTGGCTGAATCGGAAGATGAGAACAATTTGTTCCAATGGGCATGAAGAAGGCTGAAGTAAGTGCTATGGTCAGGCATCAGAGGTGCCATAGTCACCTTCTACATCCCCACCCATTGCCAGTCATCTTAACCTCTGTCTTGCCACAGGACTTTAATGACTCTGGAAGAGATAGTGAGTCTGATGACTTTGCGCAGCTCTGCCTCAGCTTCAATCCAATTCACACATGAGTCAAGACATCGCCCTCTGATGTCATGGATCCTCTTTGAAAATGAAGGATGAACAACAATTATATACTTAGACTCATAGATCTTGCAGATGAAAATAATCTCAAGAGACTCCTGCCTTTTAACAGGTGAGGTTTTCTTATCCATATGTTTGAGAGATGAGGCAACTGAACCTTAGGGAAAATAAATTAACTTCCAGTAGATGGGAGTGAGGATGAGAATCCAGGTTTCCAGGCTATTAGTTATAGTACTCTCTCCATAACACTGAGCTCTCATAAAAGAGCCATGTCTGAATGTGGTGGGTTTTATTCTGTTAACAAAGAATCTTTGAAAACTTTGAAAACATTTCTTTCCTCCTCAAATCTCCAGTGTTGGGGTTACAGGGTCGTAGGATTTGGAGCTGGAAGGGGCATTAGAGATCATCTAGTCAAATCCCCCTTACTTTATAAATGAGAAAACTGAAGCCCAGAGAGTGACTTGCCTAAAGCCACCTGGGTAAGTAACCCAAAGTAGGCCAATCCAACCCAACTAGCATTTATTAAGATCTGAGGTTGTGTTGGGCACTATGTTAGAAGATATGAAGAATAAAAAAGAATCTCACCTCTCAAGGGGTTCGCACTGTGCTGGGGGGGTGGAAGTTGGAAACCAATAAGTCCATGCATGATCATTTGAGGAGGGAGAATGTATAACAAGTAAGATTATGGGGAGAATCTTCGAAGAACTTGTGACACAGGAACTGAGCCTGGAAAGAAACTTGGAAGCCTAAGAGGCAGAAGGGAAGAGGGACCATATTCCAGAAACAGGGAACAGCATGGGCAATAAAAAGCCACTGAAGTTTCTGGAGATCCCATTTATGCTTTAGGGAGATTATTCTGGTGACTGCATTCAAGATGGATTTGAGAAGGTGAGACTGGGAGATAGGACTCCACTTAGGAGGCTGTTGTAACAGCCTAGAAAAGAGACAATGGTACTCCATGGCATGGTATTTACCATGAGTAGAGATCAGGGGATCAAGAAAAACAAAACAAAACATGGCAGTAGAATGGTCAAACTCATTGGATCTGCTGGTAAATAGAGAAGTCAGGATTCCAGCTTCAGCCTTCTAATTCCAAAGTTAGGTAGGGCTCTTTCCAATCTTCAATATTGCCATTCATATAGAAGTTGGTATGCTTATGGATCTCATTTTCAGTAAAGTATAACAAAAAAGTAAATATTGAATAAAAGTCAGAATATATGGAATTTGTGTATGGTAGTGTATAATGCATTCTATAGTCCCAGTTCCCACCTTTCTACTGAGAAGAGGAAGTTATGTTTATTTCTTTATCCTCCAGAACTGAGACTAGTTATTATAATTCATCTTAGTCTGGCTATTTTAAAAATCTTTTGCTTGCATTGCTGCTAATTGTATATACTGTGTATTTGATTTCACTTTCTTCATTCAGTATCACATTGTGTAAGTTGTAGGTTCCTCAGAAATCTTGTTTATCATTTTATATGGTGCTAAAATATTCTATTCTACTCACACACCACAGTTTGTTCAGCCATTTCCCAATTGAAGGACATCCATTTTTCCTCCACTTTTTGGCTGTCTCAGGGATTGTTACTATAAATATTTTGGTATATATAGGACCTTCTGTCATAAAGTATTTTAGCTTAGTAATGAGATTCTCTGGGTCAAAGACATAAATAGTTTTGTTATTTCACTTGCATGAATTCAGATTGATTTCTAGAATGCATACTTCTCTGTTCTGATACTTTTCCCTTTAAGTTTTGAAACATTGGATTTCATATCATGTTAGACATAGGAATTATAACTTATTCTGTATAGAATTTTTAAAAATGAGATCTAATAGAGATAGCTTGAGTTCCAAAAAAATCAGCTTCATAAATACAAGATGGGGCAGGTATGGTTCTATCTCAATTAAAGCAGGAAGTCTTGTCAGCTCTATACTCAATAAAAATCAACAGTATGTTATAGCAGCTTCATTAAAAGATGCTTTGTATCCAGAACAAGGGACATGATGATCCTTCTGGTCTCTAATCTGCCTAGTACACAGTTAAGCAAAAACACCCAAGAAAATGTCTGTGTCGGACAATGTGCACAACCTTTTGCCCAAGTAGGCTCCCACCTTGGCTCACTGTGTATTCTTTGGGGCCACTCTTGTATTTCAGTCACTCAGAGCTGGGCTTCCCTTTTGTGATCTTCTCATTAATGTTTGTCACTTATTGTTTTTTGGGTTGTTTATTTCTCTCTGCATCTAGTCATACAAATCTTCCCAAGTTTCCTTGAATTTCACTTATTCATCATTTTTTGAAGCACAATGCTGTTCTTCTATTATGTTCATATACCATCATTTTTTTAACCTAAACTTCAGTATCAATGAATACTTACTCTACTCCCAGTTATTTGCTGCCACAAAATGAACTGCTACGAATGTTTTCACATAGAAAGCACTTAATAAATGTTTATTGATTAACTGGCATATAAATATATATGAATATGTATACATATGTATGTGCATATGTATATACACATACATATGTATGTACTTTTCTGTCTCACCCCCTGGGGTATATGCCCCTTTCAGACTAAAACACTGACTGTTAAGTGTCAAAGCTAGATGGAAAATATTTTCAAGACAGATGCCAACTAAGAGAATCAGCTGAAAAAGTGTGTTGCACCTGGGTGACAGTAGAGTGCAGTCCAGTGCAAGGTTGAGCCAGCACAGCTCTGGCCCCAGCAAACCAGGACCAGGCCTTGGGAGCCACTGAATCAGCAGTGGCAGCTGCTGCTTCTGAAGTTCTTGGCCCTCAAACAGTAAGGGAATTGAACAACTGGTCAGAAAGAGAAGGTCTTTTTGCTAGTACTAAGGCAGAAATCTGTTTATTTGCTCACACTAAGATCTTGGTCTTAGGTGGCAGTCCCAGGGAGAGAAGGAGCACTAGAACAGCAGAACTTGTGGCTACAATGGAGAGGGGACTCTCCTCACAGTTGCAGGACAGAAAAGAGTGCTTGTAGTCCCTCACAGACCACAGCATAGGTGAGGAGAGTAGTAAACACTTCTCCTTAGATTATCTCACCTTGGAAAAACTGAAAACTTGCAGGTCCCTAGAGGTATCTCTGAAAACAGCTGCACAAAACCCCTGAAGTATGAGACAGTGCACCCTCTACGCTGGAAGCAGAACCCTACTTTAACCTAGAATAAAAAGTCAAGTAAAGGGCTGGGAAAATGAACAAACAATAGAAAAAACCTCTAACTACAGAAAGTTACTATGGTGACAAAGAAGATCTAAAGACACACTCAGAAGTAGACAACAAAGTCAAAAAGTTCCTATATCCAAATGCTCCAGAGAAATATGAATTGGTCTCAGACTGTGGAAGGGCTCAACAAGGGTTTTGAAAATCAAGCAAAAGAGGTAGAGGGAAAAATTGGGAAGAGCAAAGATTTTCAGGTCAATTCTCTGGTAATTCTATTAACTGAAACATCTAAATCCCTGACCATCTGTCAATCCAAATGTGTCGTTCTCCTGTTCAATAATCTTCAATGACTCCCTATTACCTCTGGAATAATTGAGATTTTGCTGTATTTTTGGGTTACTCAATTGAATACATTCTATATGCAAGGCAGTGCAGGGTGTATGATTTGACTTCATGTAGCACAAATATCATCACTCACATTTTATTGATGAAGATACTGAGATTTTGAAATATTAAATGATCTGATATCAACACATGAGTACGTAAGTGTCTGGTGATGCGATTTGAACTCAGACCTCCTATTTCCAATAGCAAGGCTTTGTTCTCCATCACATGCTGTCTCCTGGGAAGATCCTATTGACTTTCCTTGATGAGATCATTCTAACGACAAAAAAAGTTTACATTAATACAAACACATTGGCTTGATAAAATAGATAACAGAGTTCATTTGGAGAGTAATGATAAATGAACTGTTGCTTGAGCATGATCATTTGTGATTCCTTGTTTGCTCTTTCCTTGTCTATTGTTGCTTTGATCTTTCTGTTTATTTGTTCAAACCAGCCCTGAAAGATTTTTGATAATTACTGCTTTATATTACAGATTGAAATCTGAAAAGTGAGAATTTCCCTTTTAATCCTACCTTTTTTCCTTATTCCCTTGATATTCTGAACCTTGTTACTCCACATGAGTTTTGTTATTTTGCTTAACCAGTAAAATATTCCTTTGGCACTTTGATTGGTAAGGTGCTGTAAATTAACTTTGGTAACTTTATCATTGTTTTATTTTATTGGCATGACCTTACCATGAGCACTAAAGATTCCTCCAAATGTAAATTGTTACTTATTTCCTTGAGCAATATTTTGTGATTTTTATCTATCACAAGTGTTTAATATGCTTTGGAATATTGACTCCCAGATGCTTTGTGCATTTTATAGTTATTTTGCATGGGATAGTTGAATTTAATAGTTTGGGTTTTTTCATTTTAAACAATTTTATCTTATTTTTATTAATGATTTTTGTTTATATATCATAATCATTTCTGAATATATCCCTCTACCTTTCCCTAACTAACAAAGCCTTCCTTATAACAAAGTTCTAAAGGGAAAGAAAAAAATCAGTCCAATAAAAATAATCAACACATCAATCATATCTACAAGTATAATCACATCCACAGTTCCCTACTTCTGCAAAGAAGGGAGGGAGCAGAGTTTTCTCAACTCTTCTCTGGGTCAGATTGGCCATTATAACTTTTCAGTGTCTAGCATACTCTTTTTTGTTTTTGTTTCTTTTTGTTTACATTGTTATTTTCATAATATGTATACATGTACACTTTATTTGTGTTTGTGTATGTGTATGTTTACATGTACGTATCTGTGTACATATAAATAACCCCTCTCTCCCCCAGTTCTATACAAATAATGTTTCATTAACTTCTAAGGTTCAAAAAACCATTTACATACATGATCTCACTTGACCTTCCCAACAATCATGCTGTTGGTGATATAAGCAATATTCCCATTTTACAAATGAGGTGGTCCAGAGAGACTATGTGATTTACCCAAGGTCACACAACCAGAAATGGCAGAGCCTGGGATTTAGCTTGGCAGTTCAGTGCCCTTGTTACTATATCCTATTGCTTCTCAACAAAGTTTTTCTTCTTCCAGGAAAGCAATGTCATCAAGTAAACAACTTCATTTGTTCCTAATACATGTATTCAATACCTACTTCATGTCAGGCATTGTATTAAGTACTAGGGCTATAAAGTCAAAAACAAAAATCCTTGTGCTCAAGTTTACATTTTATTGCAGAAATATTGTATTTAAACCTAAGTAGATGCAAAATGAAGTCAAATTATATTCTCACTAGGAAACAAGACAAGGTGATTTACTTGGTGTTATAGGAGCTGGTCCTACATGGTGATTCCAAGTGCATAAGCTAGAAAGAAAGAAGTTTGTGAGTGTCACAGCTGGTACTTCTAAATGTAGTTACATCATCTCTAATGGGCAGGTAAGTGGTACCATAGTGCACAGAGAGCTGGGCTTGGAGTCAGGAAGACTCAGATTCATGAGTTCAAATCCAATCTCAGACTCTCTTCACCCTGTTTGCTTCAGTTTCCCAATCTATTAAATGAGCTGGAGAAGGAAATGGTGAACTACTACAGTATCTCTGCCAAGGAAACTTCAAATGGAGTCATGAAACGTCAGACACAACTGAACAAGCTTGAACAACATCTCTAATTGTGTTCAATCCTTAGATATAACAATGCAGTTAATCATGTCAAAGTGAAACTCTCTGCCTCCTTTATTTTCTTTTTCTTATTTTAGCAAAAACAAAATCATCCCCCAACAATCCATTTGGAGAAGTAATCTTCAATGCAAAAATAGGCAGAAAAATCATCAGAGTTTTGGTCCAAAACATTGGTGATGCCCTCCTTCCCTAAAGCACCTTGTGTTTGTCCTGTGTGTGCTTATATATGTACATATTGTTTTCTCTGATAGAGCAGATGTTCACTGAAGGCAGGGGCTGTTTTGTTCTATTGCTCTGCATCCTCAGACACTAGTTCGATGCCTAGAATGCTGTTGTTGCTTGGTTGTTTCAGTCATGTCTTTGTAACCTGACTGGGGGTTTTCTTGGCAAAGATACTATCTTGGTTTGCTATTTCTTTCTCTATCTCATTTTACAGATGAGGAAACAAAGGCAAACAGGGTGAAGTGACTTGCCCAGGGTCATGTAGCTAGAAAGTATCTGAGGTAGGATTTGAACTCAGGAAGATGATTTTTCTTGACTCGAGGCCTGGCACTTTGGGCACTATGGCTCCACCTAACTGCCCCTTCTAGAATGTAGTGATTACTTAATATGTGCTTGCTTATTGAATATTTGATCTTCCTGTTCCAGTAACTCTCAATCCAATTCTTTCTCTGCACAGGTGCCAAACTGATTACCTAAAATGAAGATTGCAACTTGTTATTCCCCTGCTTAAAAATATTCAGTGACTCCTTTTTTCCTCGAAGATAAGATCTAAAAATCCTCAGCCTGAAATTTTAAAGCCCTTGGCCAATTTCTTCCACACCTTTTCAGGGCCATTTCATAACATGCTCCTTTACATACTCTGTCTCAGTCAAGCTGGTCTAGTAACCATTCTGCATATCTATCATTCCATTTCCCACCTGCGGTCCTTTGACCCAGTTGGACTTCATGTCTGAAATGCCCTCTCTTCTCAAATACATTTTGAGCAGTTCCTAACTACTTTCAAAGACAAACTCAGGTGCTACCTTCTTCATGAGGAATTTCCTGATTTCCCCAATTATTATGTTCTGTCATTTCCAAATTAACTTGTGCTCATTTTTTTTAGGTGAGGCAATTGGGGTTAAGTGACTTGCCCAGGGTGACACAGTTAGTAAGAGCCTGAGGCCAGATTTGAACTCAGTCTTCCTGACTCCAGGGCCAAGTCTCTGTGCCACCTAGCTGCCCCTAACCTGTGCTTCTCTTCCACCTCTCTTAATTTACTTATGTAGGTATACATTGTATCCCTCAATAGAAAGGTGCTTACAGGGAAAGAACTCATCTGTTTTTACCTTTATATTCTCAGGACCTATCATATTGCCTGGTCCACAGTAGGTGCTCAATAAATGTTTCTTGTATTGTATACTTTTCCACTGTTCGCCTTTTTTTTCAGCTGTAAGCAAACTAGCCCCTTGGTAGAGCCCTGAAACATCTAAAAACAGACAAAGAGGGATGTGTATCCTTTGCCACTAGGTGGTGACAGCTGATAATGAAACTACTTTCATTCCATTAGCCTGTTAGAAACAGACTTGAGTGGGATCATTTTTTTAGCAGCCCCAGGCTTTAGAAAGCCTCTAACTTTCTTTTAGAGAGTAACATTTTACCCAATTTATTTTATTATTTTTATTAAATATTATTTATTATTTTATTCACTTTGAATTTGGTTTTTTAACCAACACATACCTTGTTGGAGAACCTTTCATGATGAGCAGTGTGTTCATTCTATGCCTAGGAAGTATACTGTTCTTACTGACTATTTTCGTAGAACCACTCCAGACTCTCCTAGTATTTGGGCTTGCACAGGTCTTAGTGGGCTCTGGATCCTCCCTCAGAGGAGGCAGCCCAAGGAAGAAAGAGGATTCAGTGCCCAGCGGCTCACATAGTAGCCATTAGCCCTGTCCTTGAATGACAGTGTCATGATGATGACTGGCATAGAGTGTTAAAGCTAGAAGGGTCTTTTAGGAGCTCATTTTACAGATGGGGAAACCGAAGCCTGGAGAAATGGAGAATTATCCTTTGATGCCTCAAATCAACATGAAAGCTTCTCCAGTGGACTCTTAGCTCTTTGGGCACAGAAACTATTTTCATATTTTTGATTTTTTATTCTGACCATTTAGAACAATGCTTCACATTAAAAAATAACATTGAATTTGTAATTTCTTTCTTTTTAAATTTAATTTACTTGTTTTCCATTTTCAACAATCACTTCCATAAGTTTTAAATTTTCTCCCCCTCCCTCTCTCCTCCCTCCCTGAGATGGCATGCAATCTTATATGGGTTCTATACATACATTCATATTAAATACATTTTCACATTAATCATATTACACAGAAGAATTAAAATGAATGAGAGAAACCATGAGAAAAACAAATCCAAAACAAAACATAACACAAGAGAAAATAGTCTGTTTCATTCTGAGTTCCAGTTCCATAGTTCTTACTCTAGATGTGGATGGCATTTTGCCTCGAGCCCTTTGGTTATATTTTAGGTCCTTGAATTGCTGTGAAGGGCTAAGTCTATCAGAAATAGTTTTTGTACCCTGTGGATGTTACTGTATAATGTTCTGGTTCTGCCCAATTCACTCAGCATCAGTTCATGTAAGTCTTTCCAGGTTTTTCTGAAGTCTTTTTGTTCATCATTTCTTATAACATAATAGTGTTCCATTATGTTCATATACCACAACTTGTTCAGCCATTCTCCAATTGATGGGTATGTCCTCAATTTCCAGTTTTTGGCCACCACAAAAAGAGCTTCTATAAATATTTTTGTCCATGTGGGACCTTTTCCCATTTGCATGATCTCTTTGGAATATAACCCTGGAAGTGATAGTGCTGAGTCCAAGGGTAGGCACATTTTTGTAACCCTTTGGACATATGAACTTGTAATTTCTTAAGTATAAGGAGCTCAAGGTGAGGGATTTCCTCTGCTCTATGAATTCAGAGCAGCAATTGGTAGTGTTAGAGGATTGTCCAAGGGCACTGAGGGTTAAGGAACTTATCCAGTATCACAGTTAGTATACATCATCAGCAGGACTTGATCCCAGGTCTTTGTTACACCAAGGTCAAAATTCTTTCCACTGCATCATGCTACCTCTAATATAATAGATTGCCAGGCACATAGTAGGCTATGAATGGCATGACATAACACTTTAAAGTTTACAAAGCTCTTTCCATAAATTATCTTGTGTGATCCTCACAACAGCCACAAATAGATGCTCTTACTATGCTCATTTTACAGATGAGTAAACTGAGGCTAAGAGAGGGTAAGTGATTCATCCAGGAGCTGCCTAGGTCACAGTTACTGGTAGAATAATAATTGATTTTATTCATCTAGCACTTTTAGGTGTGTAAAGTCTCTTTAATCACTCCCTGCAAGGTAGACATATTGTTATTTCCATTTTGCAAATGGGGAAACTAAGGCTGAGAGGGAAGTAACTTTTTAAAGTTTATACAGATAGTAACAGCAAGCTGAGTTTCAAATTGAGAATAGTTAATTCCCAATCTAATATTCTTTCTCCCCTTACCAGCTGCTCTTTCAAAAGGACACTTGGTTGTTAGGTGATAGTCATTCAATCAAATGTTAGGCTCATTTTTAAAACCTTTCCAGCTTGGTAGGACCTGGGAGGAAGGAAGGAAGGAAGGAATTGGTCAGAAAAACTCAAGTCAAGTGGGCATCTTTTGGCCATCCAAATTTACCTTCTTTTAGAGAGGAGAGGAGAGGGGGCAGGGAGGCAGACAGGAGAGGAGGAACTGAATTACCCAGTTAGCTCGGTCCCTATTCAGCCAGCTGTGTTTACTTACAGGATTCTGTTCATCTTTCATTGCCGAAGAAGACCATGCCATCAGAGAAATGATGACATGACTTGCACTTGACTTTGTTTTGAGCGAGGGAGGGCTGTGCAGGTCACCAGCCTCACTTCTCCTCCAGAGCTATCTGAATCCGGTGACCAGATATGCATCAGGATGACTGGAGATGACCCAGGATGTAGTGTGGGAGAACTTGGGCCCTTTAGGCCAAGGACTTTGCAGGTACTGAGTTAGGCTGATGCAACACCCATTCACTGAATAGGCCTGTTTAAGAAGTAGGTAGGGCATGGCCCCTTTAATGAGGCCAAGAAAAAGAAAGATATCAGGTTGGGAGGGAAAGCAACAGTTACTATTGATAATCACTGTAAAGCTAGGAGGGTCCAGAAGGGCCCTTATGCAGGGGCCCATTGGAGTCCCAGTTTCAGAGTGCAGTAGATTTAAGGTTTTGGGAAAGGAAAACAAAGGAAAGGAAAAAGGAAAGGATAGGAAAGGAAAGGATAGGAAAGGAAAGGAAAGGAAAGGAAAGGAAAGGAAAGGAAACTGACCAGTAAAAGTCAAGTCACCTGGGCATCTTTTGTCCACCCAAATTTACCTTCCTTTGGAGAACAAAAGAAGGGAGGAAGGATAGAAGAATGGAAGAGAGAGGGAGGGTGGGCAGAAGGGAGCATACATTTATATAATACCTATGTGCTGGGTACTGTGCTAAGTGCTTTACAAATATTATCTCATTTGATCTCCACAATAATCCTGGGAGATAGGTGCTCTTAATATGCCCGTTTTACCATTGAGGAAGGGAGGCAGACAGAGGTTAAGTGTCACAGCTATTGAGTGTCTGAGTTTAGATCTGAACTCAAATCTTCTTGACTCTAGACTCAGTTCTCTGTCCAGGGTCACCTACATGCTGAAATGAATCACTGGAAAAGGACTTTTTGAAGAACCTTAGAAATGTGAGTTACTCTAGGTCTCAGTTTCTTCAACTATAAAATGAGGGAAGAAGAGTCGTTGATGTAGCTTTTATATCCAGATCTCAGAATAAGGCAAACAGTCCAGGTCTGTAGAAAAGGAGTAAAATCTGAGTATTTATTGGCCAGATCCCAGTGTTTTAGTGATGACAAAGGCCTTCTTCATGCTGACGTTAACAGCAATATTTGCACTAGAGTCAGTAATATAGACTATATCAGTACTTAAAAGACTGAACAAATGTAAGTCTGCAAAAATCATCACAAAATGAGCTGGCCTGATTTGTAAATCATTGGGAAAATGACTATATGGTTGTAGCCTAAAACAACACAGAGAGAAATGATTGCCAAATTTTTTGCTAGTCGCTCCCCAAACTAGGGAATCCAATAATGAAAACCCTCGTTGGAAGAATCTTTTCACGGGGATCCCTGCAATTCAAAGGGTCTAATTTTATCTCATGTAGCACATATCATCTCTGGGATATCATTATCCACCCCCAACAGTGACGAACTAGGTCCATAGAGGAAGGCTTCATCTTTGAAATTCTAGGGGTATCCCTGGGGATTTGAGGATGCCTATATCTAATTTGATTAGCTTGAACTTCCATTGCTATGCATTCTCACAAATATCAGTTGCATCAGCTTTATTATTTCCTTTAAATCATCGATAACATCCAGTGAGGTTATCAATAATACAAGCAGCCCAGTATCATTATCACTCCAATAGCATTTAAACAATTAGCACCAGCTAACTTTTAATGAAGATATTTACTGAGAAGATAGAGCAAAAACTGAACTGGGCTATACTCTTTTCCCTACCACTTTGGCCTGTGGGGAAAATGAGCTCAAGCTTGAAGTGGTTGCTACAGTCACCCCACCAAGTTCATTTCTATATGTGATTTAGCCCCTCCAGAAAACATCTCAGGATCTTTAGGGTGTGCTGCTAGTGGTCTGCAAAGACCTTGGTTGCTGGGACTTCTGCTCCTCTGACCTTTCAGAGATCATGGGGTCATAACTATTCCCCAAATTCTTTCACTTAAAAGAAGGAAATGGGTTTTTTTAAGCAAAGATTCAAGGAATGGAGGCTCACATTCATAGACCGAATTATGACACTTTCAAATAGAGAGTTATAGCTTGCCTTTTTATGTCAGGTCTGTTTAGACACTTTTCAATGCACACCCAGTTTTGGCTCAGTGACCAGTGAATGATCTGTTTCTTTTCCACAGAAACTGTCATAGCTATGTGCATTCTGAAGCCCATGTGGAGATTTCATCGTCTGAGCAAAGTATTCATGCTCAGAAGGCTTGAGTTTGGTTCCACCTCCATTACATAGATTTAGACCTGGCAAAAACCTTGTTCACTCATTTTTCAGTCATGTCTTATTCTTTGTGACCCAATTCAGGATTTTCTTGACAGAGATACTGGGGTGGTTTGCCATTTCCTTCTCCAGTTCATTTTATAGATGAGGAAACTGAGGCAAATAGGGATGTGACTTGCCCAGGTTTGCCTAGGTAATTTGAACTAAGGAAGATGTTTTCGTGACTTCAGGTATGGTGCTATAGGCACTATAGCTGCTCCACCACCCTTCTGTTTTACACCTGAGCTAAATAGAGCCAAACTTCCTAATGGCAGCTTGCTTTTGGCTACCCCATTTTGGGCACATACATGTATGGCTGCTGGTGAGTGATGTCCTAATTCTTCCTGTGCAGGGAAGGGTCCTGGAGGATGATTGATGTCCTGGGACCTTTATCTACATGTTTACAGGTTCAAGAAGATAAGGACTTTCTTAGCCTAGAAGGGATATTGAAGCTGCTTGGCATGATGTTAAAATCCTGGACTTGAAGTCAGGAAGACATTGGTTCAAATCCCATACCTAACCTTTATCAATTATATGAATTGAAGCCTGGACACCTAAGCTCCCTAAAGTTCAATTTACTCCTCTGTAAAATGGAATGAGAGGCAGCCCTAGAACCAATCAATTCTGGCAGAGTCACAGACTGATAGAGGACATCTGGTCCAAAAGGCCAGGGAACACAATCTCCAGGTCACAATCGGTATATCTCAGAGAAGATGCCCCTCAAATATCAGTACTTGGCTGCTCCATCCCAGTTATGACTGCCTGTTTTAGCAATTCCTCATGAGTCTGCTAAACTAAAATTCGTTTTGATAACATTATAGCACTAATTTACTAAGACAAGTCCTTTTCCATCTTTTAACTGGGCCTCATTTTCCACATCTGGGACTAGACTAGACCTCCTATGTCCTGTCCAGCTTCAGAATTCTAGGCTAGCAAATGCTGTACCATGCATCGAGACTAGCATGATTCCATCATTAAGAAATATACTGACTTCTAGGATAAAATAATTTAGTCAGTCAATTAGTAGCTGGTTCACAGCAGCACTAGTAGGTGGAGAAGTGGGGGAAAGCATTGTGGGGGAGGCAGATAGCACGGGACAGAAACAGATTCAGAAAGAAGCCTGGGATAGTTTGCAGATGTTTAGAAGGCTGATCTTACTAAGCAAAGGTTGTTAGTTAGGATGTCGTGGGAGATAAGGGAGGAGAGGTCAGCTGAGGCCAGGACATCTGGGCTTTTCTTTTGTGCAAATCCGTTGACTCAAGCATTAATAATGCCAATAATATAGGTGGCACCTCAGGGCTTATAGGGCACTTTACATGTATGGAGTCAGTTTTTTATGATCATTAAGAAGGTGGAAGGAATGTGAGAAGAGGTCTAAGGCAGACAGGTGGTATAGTGAGGGAGGACTAGACTTGGTGCTCCAAAGATCTGGGTTCAAATTCTATCACAGACACTATCTGGGTAACCCAGGTAAGTCACTTCAACTTTGAACCTCAGTTTCCTTATTTGTAAAATGAGAATGATAATTAGTACCCACTTTGTAGGTTACTGTGAATCACTTTCCTATGAATTATCTTAGGAAGATTCTGAAGTTAACCTGGTAAGATAAGGTGCCAGACACTGAAATCCTTTCTTAAGCTGAAATATCAAGCATTCAAAGTTTACTGCAGAGAGAGCAACCCAATGGGCTGGTCACGTTGTTTGTATGCTGAATGTATGTTTGCCTAAAATGTTTTATGGAGCACTCACCCAAGGCAAATGCTCACATGGAGGCCAGAAGAAGTCATACAAGGACACTTTCAAAGTCTCTCTGACAAACTTTGGAATTGATGGTGAGACAAGGGAGTCACTGACAAAGGATCACCTACCATGGCAAGTCTGCATCAAGGAAAGTACTGTGTTCTATGAGAAAAGGAGAACTGCAGTAGCTTAAAGAAAACGTGAAATGTATGAATTTAGAGACATCTCCACTTCAAATGTTCACGTGGACTCTTTGTGTGCAACCTGCAGTAGAACCTTCTAAGTCAGTATTGATGTGAATCATTTACAGTCAGACACATTGTACCTTGAGCCCAACTTAAATGATGTCATTTTGGTCCTCTTTGGGCATGACGAACAACATATGCATGCATATTTACATATGTGTATGTATATTTTATATATGTATATATGCAGATAATCATAGATATGCATTAAAGTGCTATATAATTCCTAACTAATATCATCATATCAATACTATGATGGGATGTCCTTCCACTCCTCCCACCTCCTTAGGTGGGATTGAAAATAGAGTCCCCCCTTTCAGCTAAAACCAACTGACAGTGACAGTGCCTGACAGCAGCAGCAGCAGCAGCATCTTATGTCTATAGTGTCTAACAAGCGGAAGAAAGGATGCTTCATCATCTGTCCTCCAGGACCAAGGCCAGGTACTGCCTTCAATGGGAGCTCCTCTGGTTTTTGGTTTCCTTTTCATTTATACAATCCTACTCATGGTGGGTCTTCCTCTCCTGGTTCTGCTTTCCTCCCTTTGAATCAGTTCATACAACTGTTTTAAGATTCTCTGGACTTCATAGGATCATAAATTCAGAACTAAAGGGTCTGGACTTGGTGGCATACTCCTGTAATCCCTGCTGTCATGGACACTGAGGTTGATGGGTTTTTTGAGGTTAAGAATTCTGAGCTACAGTAGGCTAGGCCAATTAGATGTCCAAACTAAGTCTGGCATCAGTGTGGAGAGACCCTGGGATAAGGGCCACCAGATTGCTTAAGGAGGGTGAACTAGCCCACTTCAGAAAGAGACTAAAGTAAGATTAAAGATTATGGAAATTATCCCATGCTGATAAGTAGTGAGATCTGTTCTCACTACTTCAAGTAGTCCTTGCATTTCTATCCTGGGTGAAAGAGAGAGACCCAGGAAAGAGAGAGAGAGGGAGAGAGGGAGAGAGATGGAGGAAGGGAGAGAGAGAGAGAAGAAGGAGAAGGAGATGGAAAGAAAGGAAGAAAGAAAGAGAGAAAGAGAGAGGGAAGGAGAGAGGAAAAGAGAATGGGAGGAGGAAGAGATAGAGGGAAGGAGGGAGTAAGAGAAGGAGAGAAGAAAGATAAGTAGGTTGAAAAGAAACCTAAGAGGAAGGCCTTCAGATACAGGAGGGATGGTACACTCTGCTATGCAGCTGCCTGGGTCTACCTACCGTTCCTCTCACATGTTGATCCATCTCCCACTTCTGTGTCTTTTGCCAATGTTGGCCCCCTTGAGTGGAAGGTTCTTCCTCATTGCCTTTACCTGTTGGACTCCCTGGCCTCCAAGATTCAACTCAAATGCCCCCTTGTACATAAAGCCTTTCCTATCTACTCTCAGCCCCTTCAATTCCTCCTTCCCTCTCTCCTCAAATGTTTCAGATACATCTTGTGTTTATTCCATAAATATGTATGGAATGTGTATATTCTGGCTCTTTCTGAGAGCTAGGCAGCTACATTGACCCTCAAGGTTCCAAAGGAGACTCAGGGGATGGAACCCAAGATATGGAATCTGGAAGACCTGAGTTCCAATCTACACTCAAATATTTATAGTTGTGTGGCTCTGGGCAAGTCCCTTAACCTCCATCTGCCTCAGTTTCTTCATCTGTAAAATTGGGATATTAGGAGCACCTACCTTCTAGGATAGTTATGAGTACAAAAGAGATAATATTTATAAAGTGTTTTACAAACCTAAAGGCTCTATATAAAAGCTTATCACCATTATTAACATTCCAGATGATCTAACTGATTAACAAAACAGAAACAGTTACAGAATGTCTCCACATGTGACATAATATCTCTTCATACTTACATTCCAGTTCTCTCAGAAGTGGGCTCCTCTCTTTCTGCAGGGAGAACAGGAAGGCACTGTCCCAGGTGCTCAGGACAAGTGCCAGATCCCCATGACACTCCTACTTGTACATATTGTCTGACCTTTAAAATGTGAACTTCTGGTAGACAGGGACTGCTTTGCATTGTCTTTGTATGCAAGCCCAGAACTAAGCACAGTGCCTGGCATATAGTAAGCACTTAAAGAAGGCACAACGATTGATTGATCAACTCCAAAGTCATCTTGTCAGGCAGCAGCAGTCGGTGGAATGAGCCCTGATTCCCAGGTCAATGGACCTGCATGTGATTTGGACAAATCTTGCAACCTGCTTAGGCCTCAGTTTCTTCATTTATCATCTGTTCTTCATTTCTGAAGAGGTCCAATGACATGCCAGGTTTATGTTTTGACTTATGCATGAAAAGGATTTAAGTGAGGGAAAGTTGCACAAAGTTGTCAGTCTCACTTTCTCTTCTAGTGACATCAAAGTCCAGCGGCAAGACAAAAGTCCAGCTGCCTGGTAATGACCTGGCTACAGTGATGACCTTGGAAGTTTTTGTGCCTGACCAAGCTCTAAGTATTCCACAGTGCCTGCTTCAGCTGTCTTCATGGTGACCAGAACAAATTGTTCTTCTCCACCCATTCTGCCAGGGAAAGTCTTCACATGTTTTGGGTAGACATCATCCTAATTCCCTGACAGGTTAACTCTAACCCTAACTCTGTCAGTTACCCTTGACCTGGTTTAGTCCATCTGCCAAGATGAGTTTACTAGGATCTGGCCACTGTACGTGCTACAGCTTCTTAGAACCACAGGTGAGAGTTGAGTGAAAGTGGACACCAAAGGTGGATGAGTAGCCCTGAAAAGGACTAGGGGTTGCCCTCACCCTAGAGGTGCTAGTTCTCCTTGAGCACCCCACACTGGATGGCCTTTGTGATTCCTTCTAGATCTTAAAATTCTTTTCTGGTACAGATAAGGAAACTGAGGCCTAGGGAGACAAAGAACTTCAGCATTAAAATATTGTAAAGGTTAGAAACTATGGTAGTGAATAGTTTTTAAGGGAACAAACAACACCTTCAATTCACAGACCCTCTACATTTTCCCTCACTATTGAAAATTTTATAGGTATAGAACAAATGAAAGAAAGTATTTTATAAAGTAAAGAGTAAATTTATAGACTGTTTCCAAGAGACCCTAAGAGTCAACACCTATGGAGCCAATAAAGTTTTTAGTAAGGATTTTGGTAACCTGAATCCTATCCAGCTTCCAAAGATCAGATCAGTCATCATCTACTGCCCTGAGCATTCTGTTCCTGGATTTGTGATGGTATTGTCTATAATTTCACATTTTGGATTTTACATTAGTGAGTCAATATTATTTTTCCTACAGATCTGGTTACAGCCAGACATATGCTTCATACTGGACAGCTGTTTTATTGGTGTATGTCTATTTCTCCCATGAATATTTCTTAGACTTCTTCTCTTCCTCCCCCACCCCTTGCCCCCAAAGTCATCTTAACAAAGCATGATTGAATTGAACCATATTCAACAACTCAATTCAACAAACATTATTTATTAAGCATCTATTACATGTAAGGCACTGTGCTGGACTCTAGGGATTTTGAAAGGGAAGATATCTTAGATTTAGGCTGAAAAAGACCTTAGACATCACAACTCACTCATTTTACAGATGAGGAAACTAAAGCCCAGATTGGTGAGGTAAAATGTCCACGATCACATGGGTACTAAGCAGAAGAGCTGGAATTCAAACCCAGGTCCTCTGACTTTAAATCCAATATCTTTTCCGTGGTGGTCTCCTAAGGCCTGATCTCAAGAATCTCAATGTCTGCTAGATGGATAGACAAATAAATACTAAAATGACAATGACACAAAGGTCAGTGAATAAGTAAACTGGAGACATCCAGGTAAATGGCGCTATAGGAAATTGAAGAAGGAAGAAATCACTTGCATGTGGAGGAAAGTATGGCAGGTGGCAGGTGGCAGTGAAAAACTTGGACACTAAAGGAAGGAGGAGGCTTCAGCAGATGGAAATGGTAGAGGGAAAGTTGTTCATTCCCATTGGGAGCTAAAGGGAGACCAGAGTATGAGAATGGTGGATGGAGAGTAGCTTGAAGGGACATTCTACCTAGGTAGGAGATGGAAGAAGAGATGACATGTTTATTTTGTCTAGGTGGTACAGTAGATAAGAGTGTTAGGCCTGGAGTCAGGAAGACTGAGTTCAAATCTGGCATCAGACACTTACTATCTGTGTGACCCTGGACAAATTATTTAACCCTGTTTGCCTCAGTTTCCTCATCTGTAAAATGAGCTGGAGGAAGAAATGGCAAATGACCCCAGTATCTTTGTCAAGAGAACCCCAAAATGGGGCCACAAAGTGTCAGACATGGCTGAAACAACTCAACCACCATAATACCTAGCATTTATATAGCACTTTATGTTTTGTGAAGGGTTTTCCAAATATTATCTCATGTCCACAATAAGGATGGGAGGTGGGTGCTATTACTGCCTCCAGTTTACAGATAAAGAAACTGAGCACAGAGAGAGAATGGCAATGAATGAACATGACCTCCCTAGTTCCCTGGCCCTTCTGGAACTGGCTAGTGTTAGATCACTTCTGCCAATCCAGTGCCTGGATCTTGGGCTCAGTCTGACTTTGCGATCCTGCCGTCGGAGGATAGACCTGATCATCAGCCAAATGTTTGTCTTTAGCATGTGCACGGCCTTGTATGAACACAAAGTGTACTTTTCACTGTGCTAGAGTCTTTAAATAGCAGGGAACAGCAACTCCAAGCTGTCTAAAGAGCTACTGAGAACTCCTTTTCTCCATGACAACAACAGCTTTGCCAACATGGAACTGAATTTAAAGAGCCAGGATTCCAAGTGAAAAATGCAAGAAAAAATTAAATAAATAAGATTAAATAAAATAAATCCTTGGCTAAGTATGTTCAAGGACTAACAAATTCTAAAATGCAAATTGCATCTGTTGACTCATTCCAACAGAGGAGATGAGCAGTCACTCTCTGCCTTCTTACTATCTGCTCAAATGAGCATGCAGGATTCTTGGAGCTTAGCTGGTCCTGGGGTAATAATTTTGCTGGAGTTTCACTGTTCTGTTGAGTGGGAGCAACTATGAGCTTAAGGACATCATGGGATCTTCTTATTGATGTCCAAAGGTCCAAGTGGGAAAGGGCTTCTTTTCCTTTTTGCAGCCATCCCTAGGGGATGGGTCAGGGAGCTCCCTCATCAGCTTTCTGTGTGTTTATTTTTTGGTCAAGACTTTGGTGGTTGTGTCTTCCCATGTTCCCTTGGAGGGAGGTCAGACAATAGCTAGCATGTAGGTTGCAAAGTTCTTTGCATATGCTAACTTTTTCTAACCTGGTCTAAACACTGAGAATAAAAAAAAGGCAAAAGCATGACTCCTGGCCTCAGCAAGATCACATTCTAATAGGAATAGATGGACCCAGGGACATTCTCATTGAGAGGATTTGGGGGCATCTACCAAGACATGCTTATTGAGATTGAGATCCCCCTCACAGGGCCCATGAGTTGGGGCTGAATTGATTGGCTTGAGCTCTTGTGGGGTTGGAACCCCCTTTTCATGAAAGGTTTATTAAATATGGAGGCCAGTCTCAGTCAGTCATATTTTTAAGATTCCTGAGAGATCTGAAATGGGTTGTATGGCAGATTTTGATCCTTGAAGAGGCAAGAGAAGGAATGTCTGTGCTTTGGTAGCAGCCTTTCTTCCCTAAACAGAGACCAACTGATACCCATTCAACATCCCCAAAACCTGAGAGATCATATATCTAGTTCAAGAGATCTTATTTTGCAGATGGGCACACAGAGCACCAGAGAGATGAAGGCATGCCTTAAATTACACACATTTTTGGTGGCAGAATTAGGATTTGAAATCAGGTCTTTTGATTCCAAGTCCATTAACCCAATGGTTGAGTGGACAAGTTCCTGAACCTGAGATTTCTGACAGAGTATCAAGAGTTCTTAAAAACTCATCTTACCCAATAGGATGGGACCAGGGATTTCCTGGCCATTGATTATGCCTATAAAAATGAGAATGGGGGTACCTTGAGCTCTGATATATTGTAGGCAATTCAATGTGGAAGAAGGATCTGAGAGCAGATTTTGATGGGAGGCCTAGTGAAGATAGAAGTGGTGGCTGAGTAAGGTCAAGTTCAAACCTCCCACTTACTACCATGTGACCTTCAACCAGTCACAAATCCTCTCAGGGCCTCAGTGTCCCCACTGTAAAATGAAGGAGTTGGGTCAATGATCCTCTGAGATCCCTTCCAGCTCTGGGCTGATAATCCTATAAACAAGGGCAAGTTCATATAAGATAATGGGATCTGGGGCTGGAAATAGACTCAGATATTATCTAATCCAAGTCTCTTATTTATGGGTGAGGAAAATGGACCACCTTGTGCAACATAGGTCATTGTGTTCTAAAGGACTTATTAGTGGTTGCATGGCTTTCCCCCAAAAGCTAGTTTCTTATCAAATAATGACAATTTCAGGAAACACAAATTCACAGTCAAAGGGTCTCAGCAACCCTTCTAAAGATTGTTTCTCAGGGGAATCTCGTGATGAGTTAGAAGAAATGTTACCTGCTGTAAGGGAATCAAAGGCTTTCAAAATATTCCCTGCTCTGAGAGAGTCAAATCATAATCAAGATGATATGTGTACATTTGATGTGTGAGCCATGAATGACAAAGGAACTCAGAGATTCACTTGCCATTCTTACATACACATACACATACACACAGATACACATATATGCATGCAGGCATGCACACACACCTGTGCATATTCATGTGCACGCATACATACACACACCCAGTTGGATGCTGATTCACAAATCCCAGGGCTCTGTTCTACCCTTGTCAATCATGAGCTTGAATTTGGAGAACACAGCTCTATTCCTATCCCCTCATTTTACAGAGAAGAAAGCTGAGGCCCACAGGATGTGAGTGAGTTAGAAAGTGCATTCCTTAGAATAGAGATTGCTTCATTCTTTCCATCTTCAGCTCTTAGCACAAAGTCAGGAACATGGTGGGTGATTAATAAATGGTTTTGGTTTTTTTGCAAGAGAAGACAAAGCAACAAGCATCCATTAAGCACTCACTGCATTCCAGGAGCTGAAGCTAGGATCGCAAATACAGGCAAAAAGAAAGACAGTCTGACTTTCTGAAGCTTCGGTTCTGATGGGAGAAGATAAGACAGAAAGAGAGCTGGAAATGGATGGGGCTGAGATGGGGGAGGGAAGGTGGGGCTGCCATAGCCCAAGCAGGAACATACTGTTGGAGTTTGGAAAGTCAGAGGCAAAGCCCAGGTGGCCAGCCTGGACCCTTCCCCAACATAGAGGCACCAGGAGGAACTTACGGATATGACATAAGGCCTAGCATAGCAGGGTGGGAAGGCAGTGGGAATGGATGGATGTTCCAGAGTGAGGAGGCCCCAGGGGCTGAATGAGGTTCTAGGGTGACTCATGGTGTCAGACTCTGGCAATCTGGAATTGGTTAATGCCCAAGTTCACATGGGCTGTCCGGTAGTGTAAGCAAAGCAGGATTCGAACTTAGGTCCTTGGCCTCCAAATCCATCATTCTTCTCACTGTGCCATGTTCCCTCTTCCTCTCTTCCCATGGGATCTTGACAAAGTAGACCCATTTGGCCTCAGAGGTGCTAAATTCTGACCATAGGAAAATCCTCTAACTTTATAGTCTGGGGGTTACAGGAGGTCCAGTGGGTGTCATCTCTGGGGAACAGTATGATGCAGGAAGAATTATTAATTTTATCATTACATGAATATAAAAATATATTGATAATTAGTGCTAACATCATTATGTCGCCAATATAATTATATAGAGATATAATAAATATTTTAACACATAACTGATAGAATACTAATTATATCTCTAAAACCATCTCTGCCTCTGACTTCCTATTCCTTAACTATATTATTAATGACAATTATAATGGCCAGCATTTATATGCCACCTTAAGATTTGCATAGATAGCAGTTATCATTTCCCAAGTCTCCTGGGAAAGGATAACATTTAATCCAAGGAAACTAATAGCTAAAGAATAAATTTTCAGACAACAATGGAACAGTCATCTGAGGTGCAGAGAGGCTTGCTTACTACTGCTTAGCTTTGGGAAAAATGGGAGTGAGGACATGTAGGACCTACAGTTACTTAGTCTGGGCCAAAAAAAATTGTTGAATTGGGGATGGGGTGTCAAAGACAGTCCACCTTTAGTGAGGACTCTCAGAGACAACAGGCGGTTCGTTTCCCAGAGCACAGGGATTGGGAGGGGTGAGGTACCACATGGGACTCTGGGATGGCAACCAGGGCCAGTTGAGGGAGCAGGTCCCACAGGGATCCACAAGGCGAGGGATTGTGATCTCTGGATTGTAATGAGAGGAGGAGCTCCACCTTCCCCCTAAAAAGTAAAAGAAAGCATGCCCCTCCCCAGTGTTGGTGGTACCCTAGTCACCTAGTCTTAGTAACATCCTGGATGACACCTGCAACATGACCTCACTGTGGGTCAGCAGCCTTGCTGGAAGTCTGAGGATTGACACCAAAGTCAAGTGTTGGGACCAGGAAAAGACTTTGATTTCAGCTCCTTGTGACATTAAAAAACCAAACAAATGAATGTGGAATCCCCTGAATTCCAGCTAGGTCTTCTCTTTCTAGAGCCACTTCTGCCCTTGGCCTCACTTTTTGATCAATGTCCAGGGGTGAGACAGCCTCGTCTAGTGGCTATGCTGCTGAACCTGGACTCGAGAAGATTTGGGGTCAAACCACATGCTCTCTGTGCAACATGTGGCAAGTCATCATAAAGTTCAACTTCGTTTTAAAAAATGCTTTTTAATTGACAAGCATTTTTTTCTTCTTCCTCTTCCTCCTCTTCATCATCATCATCTTCTTCTTCTCTCTATCTCTATGTCTCTGTCTCATTCCAACCCCTGCTGAAAAAGAGGAATAACAAAACCCTTGAAACAAGCACGCATAATCAAGCAGAACAACCATGTCCCAAAAATGTCTATCTCCTTCTGCCGCTTGAATCCATCATCTCTCTGCCAACAGGAAACTCCTTCATTTTACAGAAGAGAAAACTGAGGTGCAGTGGCTTGCCCAGGGTCACAGGACAGTAAGTCTCAGAGGCAGGATTTGAATCCAGATCTACCTGGCTCTAAGTCCAGCACTCCTCTCTAATCCTCAACTTCTCTATCTATGAAAGGGAAATGAAAATCATCCTCTAGTACCTACTTCACAGGGTTCTTGAGATGTTCCAATGAGATCATGTGTTTGAAGAGCTCCTTCCACCAACTTCCAAGTGCTAAGTCTTTGGGGACAAGAAGTTAACAAGGTCAACTGCTAGGTATGAAGTTCTTTTTCCTCTCTCCTCCTACAACTGGAAAGTGAGCACAAAGATGCCTTTGAAAAACCATAATGCTACCTTTTAAGCAACCTGCAAATAACAGAGTCAAGGATTTCAAGGGGAAAATGGGCAGTTCAACATGTGTGTATTGAGACCCCCCACATCATTCTTTTGCTGATAAATTGGGGAAAATATATCACTACTAGTTCCTACCAGCCCAAATACTACCATTACCTGGCAAAGTAATGGCCCTGTGACCAGGAAAATCATACTAACGCTCCAAAACAAAGCTAAATTTCCCCACTGAGAAAACTGGAACAGACCTATAATTATGGCACATGTCCTCTTGCTTCCCTGGCATTAAGTCTCCATTCAGGGGTGGGATCTTTAGGAGAAAGCTGGCACTGTTGCCCAGTGGGAGGCCCCAAGGTCCCATTGGACATGGAGTTATGCTTCTCTTCATGAAGGCTAATGAAGACCTGATACTCTTTCTCAGATTTTTTTCTTTCCATGCTGAGGAGTGTGGGTCAGGCTGTCTTTCTGCTGGAGGAGAAAGTGACTTTTTTTGGAGAAATGGGAATCTGATTTTGCTTAAGAAAGGTGACATTCCCGTGAATGCTGGGGTACTACGGCCCACTCACAGAAAATCTGAGACCCCAGATTTAGAATTCAACTTCCATCTTAATTAGCTGATGGTGGTGTGGCCATGCTGGGGCTCAAGTTGTTTGCAGGAGTGTGTTAATTTGGGCAAGACTGGGAGATTCCATCCCTTTAATTGGTCACACACTTTCTCTGTATAAATATCCCAGGGAGGAGATATAGAAACACACTAGTCCTGCCTCCAAGTCCAGTGCAGATGTTAGACATTACCTACTCCAAACCTGCCTCCCTCTATTTAGAATTATGGGAATAAGCAGTTTAGCGCAGGGGATAAAAAACTGGCTTTGGAATCAAAAAGAATTAGATTCAAATATGGCCCTAGACATTCACTAGCTATGTGACCTCTGTCTGCCTCAATTCCCTCAAATGTAAAATGGGGAATAATGATAGCATCTGTGTCTCAAAGTTGTTATAAAGATCACGTGAGAGAATATTTGTAAAGTGCTTAAAGCTGTTCCTGGCATATGTTGTCATTGCTGTTTAGTTGCGTCTAACTCTTCACAACTCTACGGACCATAGTACAGTAATACTGTCCATGAGGGTTTTTTTGGCAAAGATACTAGAGTGGGTTGCCCTTTCCTTCTCTAGTGAATTAAGGCAGACAGAGGTTAAGTGACTGGCCCAGGGTCACACAGTTACTAAGTATCTGAGGCTGAATTTGAACCCAGGTCTTCCTGACTCCAGGCTCAATGTTCTACATCCTGAGCCATCTAGCTGCCTCCAGACATATAATAGGCTCTTAATAAATGCTTATTACCTCCCTCCCACATGGTCGATGAACTCTACCTCTGTCATGCCATCTAGTAGCAGAGAGGAGAGTTAACTATGGATCTAAGAGAAAACTAGCTCTGTCAGCCAGGAAGAGGAGCCTCTCCAAAGAGCCCAGAGAAGCTACAAACTCAGCAGAGATGTTGTGCCCAGGGTGAACGTGCATGAGGATCCTGCAAGGAGATGAAAGACATCAGGACCCTGCAGTACCAGAGCTCCCATGTTACCTTGGCCATATGTGCTCCTTCTACATCTCTCTGCTACATGAACCCTCTCTTCTCATTGATCCTGTATTATCTTTTGATGAGTGCACCCCAGGTTTTTAAGTTACTGTTCTTGCTATTACATCTTAATAAATGCTATTTTGAGCTAATCATATCTATTGGCCAACTACTAAAGATCAGTCTACCACTGGGGGCTTAAGAATTTCAGGAATATAGACCCATAGAGTGCCCTAGAACCTGTGACCCATACTGCAAACCTCTAAGTACCAAATTAGGGAAGTAGTCCCAAGGGGACACTACATATAACACATAAAGTAGAGGAAATATTTAGAGCAGCTAGGTGGTGTAGTTTGATAGAGTGCCAGGCCTGGAGTCAGGAAGACTGGAGTTCAAATCTGGCTTCAGACACTTAATAACTGTGTGACCCTGGGCAAAGCACTTAATTGGAGAAGAAATGGCAAACCCTTCTGTTATTTATATGAGGAGGAAACTAGAGTCACAGAAGGCAGAGACTTTCTCAAAGTCATATACCTTGTATTTGTCCATCTTCAAAGAGGACCTTGACATCATGGAAATGATGACATGATTCCTCTCTTTCTTTCCTCCCTTTCTCTCTCTCTTTCTCTCTCTCTTTCTTTCTTTCTCTCTGATTCTCTGTTTCTCTCTTTCTTTTTCTCTTTCTTTCTTTCTCTCTGATTCTGTTTCTTTTTCTCTTTCTTTCTTTCTTATACCTAGTAAGGGGATGAGACAAGATGAGAACTTAGTTAACCCCTGGCTAGGGTGCTTTCTATCAAATTCCACATTACCCAGAGAAGGAGTTTGAGACCTAGGGTCCCTGGATCTCTGAACTACTCCATGGTAGGCCAAGGGTGGGGAAATTGCTAAATTCTTCCCCTTTGACTGTCTTTTTCTTTGTAGTAGCCAGACTGGACCGCAGCTGATAGCAGAAAGGAAAGTCAGACAAATCAGAAGGTGGGTACAATGAGGATTATAAAATAAAGTTATCTCACCTCAAGACAGTTAGATGGTACAGAGGATAGAACACTGGTTCTGAAGTCAAGAGGACCTGAGTTCAAATCCAAACACTTGACACTTACTAGCTTTGTGACCTTGAGCAAGTCATTTAACTCTGATTACCTAAAAAAATAAAATACTGTCTGTTTTCTAAAAACCACCAGAGGAAAGATCTGCTCAGCTTTTTAATATCCAGATTACATCGACTCAAACAGCCAAATTTGAATCTCTCACAAATGGAGGGAAGGAGGGAACCAGCATTTGTTAAATACCTACTACTGGACATTTGTTGCTATGGCCATCTACTGGATTTTCAATCTCTAGAACTTCCCCATGAGAGAAGGAATGGGAGCTACCACTTCTAATCTAGTTTAATTAATTAATCAACCAATCAAGCATTTATGAAGTTCCTATTTTGTGCTAGGCACCGTGTGAGTGACAAGGATACTTCAGTGTGGAGTAGAGCCCAAATTTCAGATCTTTTAGTAAAAAAGATAGACTCTCACACACTTAGTCATCAGACAAGGAATTTCCTAGCAATTTTTGTTTTTTTCCCCAAAGGAGAAGGAAGTCTATCCAAAGTCTTGGCTTCCAGGATATATTGGGAAACAGAACAACTGGCCAACTTATTAGCAAACTTGGGGGCTTGATTTGTCTTTGAATCTTACTCTTCCTCTTCTAATGGGATCTATATTCTTGTCTCAAGCCTCTTTCTGACTTAAGGTTAGAAAGTTCTCTTTGACTTTTTTCACTTCCTGATGGCTTACCTGGTTTTACTTCAAATCACTTCAAGGGCTGCTTTTTCTAGAAACTACAAAAGGCTGTCTGAGTTTGAAGTGTCTCCCCAGCTGGCAAAATTCTTAGAGTATGTATGCCATGTAGTTGGAGGTACTGAACAATGAAATACATGTATATAAAACAAACCAATAAAACCTAAACAGGTAAAGCCTTTGCTACTTGAGGCATTGTCCTTTATGTCAATTCCAAATTCATGTCTTTATCACATACATATCGTTGCCTGGGGGGGAGGGGAGTGGTGGAACCAGTTTGGATTGATCCAACAGAGCTGATTGTTAAATTTTCAGCGTGAGCATTTACACCTTGAAATCAAAAAATTAAAATAATGAATTCTGGGTTTATCTTTTTGAAACTTGTTAAAACTTTTAAAAGTGTTCATAATGAAAAGTAAATCTAAAAGTATGTCATGGGCACTTTTTTGTCCCTCTAGAGAGCCAGTTGTTAAACATTTACCAGTATAATCTACAGTAGACAATAGTTCATCTAGACCTTGAGATGCCCTACATAATGAGTATTAAAAAATGTAATGGCTGAATAAAATAATGCCACCAAGCAGGTTTCAGATATAATTATTAGCTTTGATTGAGGAGGAGTAGAATGGTGGGGAAAGTGTGTATCCAGATTTCAAATGTCCTCTCTGTATTAAACTGAACAGCAAAGGGGAGAGACAGAGAGAGACAGAGACAGATATACAGAGACAGAGAGAAGGGAAGAGGAGAGAAAGGAGGACAGAGAAAGCGAAGGGGGAGGGGGAGAGAAAGATAGGGAGAGAGAGAAGGGGGAGAAAAAGAAGGAATAGAGAAAGACAGAGAGAGAGAGAAGGAGAGAGAGAGAGAGAGAGAGAGAGAGAGAGAGAGAGAGAGAGAGAGAGAGAGAGAAGCACTGTAGGCAGGGGGTCTGGCTTCAAATCCCAAATCCCAGTTCTCTCACTCTTTCCCTATGTGTGACTTTACTATCTTCTGGAGACCTAAGCAGTTTCATCTGTGAAATGGAGAGTTTGGATTCTAAATATTCTAACTAATTTTCTCAATGCAAAACCAGGAATCCTTGAAAAGTCAAATGACAGTTCAGAATTCTATGATGCCATGATCTCATCCAGCTGAGCAGGCAAGGAACCATTAAGTAGACTTGTTTACAAGTCTCTGTCAATTAAGAAATGTGCCAATGTGTTTTGAATCGTTTAGGTAAGGGTGTATTACTTCCTAATGTGGAATGACCAAAGGCTTCCCCAGTAACTAGTTATAAGTTACCCCAAAAGAACTGCCTTTGTCGAGCTCCTTTTCCCTAAGGCCTGAGACAGGAAATAGAGATCAATGAGATGTTCAATGCACCTTGGCCAGTGCTGCTCTCACGCCCTCTCTCTATGAAATCTTTACTTCTCCTGGGAGGGAGGGTTACTACCTCTTCTCTTCCCACCCATGCTCATCCAGTCTCACACCTGTGGAGTTGCTTGTATGTCTTTAACAAAACATCTGGGCTCTTTTGGAATGAGATGCAAGATGATGTAAACCAACTCAGGTTGTATGCAAACACCTAACCAAAGAGCCAGAGGCTAGCCCAGCCTTCAAACAACCCAGGGCTGTTCTTTCCTCCTCCTCCTCAAAAATGGCTCCTTCATGTGATTTCTCACATTTCTCTTGCTTATTAGGAATTCCAGAACGTGAGAGCTGGAAGGGGTCTGAGTGATTATTTAGCTTGAGTCCCTTTTTTATACAGGGGAGTGGATTAAGTCCAGAGAGGGAAAGTGGTCTTTGCAAAGTCACACAGTTCACTGGGCTTGTGAACTATTTCTTTTATTTTAAAGTTTCTAGCAGGGAAAGTCAGATCTCAGTTAATGCTCCCCATAACCTAGACCATGACTAAATTTGGACTTTTGAACAGAAATTAGAGTTGTGATTATTGTTCAAGGCCTCTGTTATGGGACAGGACATTCAATTCTATTTTACAGAATCAACTTTTTAAAGTAAGACATTTGAAGTGCATTAGAAGTATTAGTGTCTGAAAGTATTGATTGAGTTCTTGTAGAATCCAAAACATGTAACACATGTAAGACCTGGAGGTCCCTATCCCAACATACACTCACACTGGCAGTCGTGTCCTCAGAGGGCAGCTAGTTACATCTCCCCTCAGGAGTCTAGAGGTACCTCTGTGGGGTTGAGGGCCTCTTCAAGAAAAAGGTCTGCTTTTCCCTTCCAATTCTTTATCAGAGGTTTAGCTGGAATGCTCTCTTCCCTCCACCTTAAAAAGAACTAGCTGATGACCTCCAGTAGACCCCAGAGGAAATGACCAAACCTTACCCAACTGCCATGATCTTCCTGTCACATCTAGGTTGCCCAAGTATCATTCCTACCTAGTGAACAATTAAGATGTGTTTTCACCTGATAAATGCAGCCAGGCTTACAATTTGTCACTTTCTATAAATGGTATGACATAACTTGATTGATTTACTCAATCAACTCCCACACTAACATGTGAAATATTCAAACATATAAATCAAAAAATATTTCCACATATGTACAGTCACCAATGGTGTTAATTGAAATAGAACATATTAAATAAAACAGATAATTATCTTTAATCAAAGAAGTATAAAGAGGACTCCAATTAATTTGCCAATTAATTGTTCCTCCCTAGCATTAATCAATGTTTTTTTCTTTAGCCTAACACGCACACATATCTGTTTACACACATACAGCTATTCATATATGGAATGCTTTCTTGTAACGGCAAACCCACTCAACCTAATTATTAGAGCAATGAGATGTTGCAAAATGTAAAACTGGACTTCAATTTGGAAAAGGTTGAGACCATATGCAAAAGGAAGGGAGATGAGGAGGGTTTTCAGTTCTTTGAGGGGGAGTAAAGGAAATATTTTATTCCCCAAGAGGAATTTCTACTTTCCTTGGGTTTTATTTCTTGCATATGCTATTATTTTTGAATTGTGTTATTTTTGTGTTATATGTTTGGCATCTGTCTCATTCTCCCTTTCTCTTTCCCTATTTCAATATCTTTGCCTCTAAACTAAAAAGCAGCACTGCCTCATCACTCTCTAGGTTCCCCTTAAAAGACACAGCTTTAACATAAGCTTGCTTCCTGCTTCTGCCTTTCATTTAAATCTAACCTAAAATAGCCAGTCATTTCACAGTCAAATATAAATGACAAAACATTTATATTTAGTAAATATTTATAAATATCTATTTTGGTAAATATATAAAGGTGACAGGGTAAGTCCTTCCTTCACTTCCAAAGGGAAATAAAGATTGAAAGATGGTAGGCAGATGGTATGGGAGAAAGGATTAACTTTGGAGGGGAGAACCTGAGGTCCTGACTGTTACTTGTTCCAGTCTTACCTTGGTCAAGTCATTCCCATCTCTGCGTCTCTATTTCCTCATTTGTAAAAATGGAGTAGGATATGTCTTGCAATTTTTAATCCCATGGTTCTAATTAACTGCATCGTTTGGGCAGAAATGTTCTTATTTAGAAAGCAGAGGAAGAAAGGGTCACTCAGGGAGTCCTTAATTATCACAATATTTATCCAATTCCTTACTTCCCACTTCATAGTTCAGTGAAAGAACATTGGATTTGGAGGAAGAAGGTCTCCCTTTGTCCTTCCCCTGCCACTCACTACCTTTGGGACCTTGGACAGGTCACTCCACCTTTAGGTGCCTCAGTTGCAGAATGAGGGGCCATGGCTTAGACAGTCTCTGAGGTTTCTGCCTGGATCTATCATCCCATGAATCCCTGATTTATTCTCTCTAGGTACTCCTTTCAATCACTAAGCACTTACTAAGTGCCAATTGTGTTCCGGACACTAAAGAATGTAAATAACTATGACGACAACGACTACTAATTTTTCTATAGTGCTTTCTTTTTGGTGGCTCAATGGATAGAGCACCGGAAAGACATCTTTCTGCCTCCAAATCTGGCCTTAAACACTTATTAACTGTGTGATCCTGGGCAAGTCACTTAACTTTCTTTGTCTCATTTTTCTTATCTTTAAATGAACTGGAGAAGGAAATGGCAAATCTTTTCTTTCAGTATCTTTGCTAAGAAAATCCTAAATGGGGTCACGAAGAATCAGGCATAAAAACAACCACAGTACCGTCACATAATAGGTGTTATATAAATGTTTATTCCCTTCCCTGCCTTTAGTTTTACAATGAGCTTTACACATATCTCATTTGAGACTCTTAACAACCCTAGGAGGTAGGTGCTGCTATTATCCTTGTTTTACAGATGAAGAAACTGAAACAGTTGGAGATGAAATGATTTGCCCAAGATCGCACAGCTAATAAGAATCTGAGATCAGATTTGTACTCAGGTCTTCCTGCCTCCAGGTCCAGCATGCTATGTACTGTGCCACCTTTCAGCCTTTTAGTAGGAACTGAAACGCTCCCTTATCTCAAGGAACTAACAGTCTGTTTATTGTAGGACACAATGAGAAGAATCACATATTGTATATATATTCTTCTGAATATATAGAACAAATGCATTCATTTATTTTGATACAGACCCCAGCCTGTTCTTGCCTTTTTCTCCTGTGCAATTGTCATCCCTGTCCTCCTCCATAGAGGAGCCACTCAACGTGAAGTCTTTCTCCAGGTTTTTTCTTTTTCATCATGTCGAGGGTACCGATATATCAATCACCAAAGCTGTCCGTCAGTATGCTATCCCCACACCATTTGGAGAAAATGAGTATGTGTGATAAAGGAAGGCAGATAACAGATGGGAGAGAAGGAAAGATCGAAGTCATTGACTGATGTAACATCTGACACAGGAATATGGTGAGAGACCCAAGGAGTCAATTGAGAAAGAATAGCTAGCAAATCTCCCCAACTGCCTTTCAGCTAAAGCTGGATTGACTCCTGCCCTGAGAAGATGGAATTATTAACTGAGCTTTGTGAAATGCAGAAATTAGGAAATTCAAGTAGCTGGTGAAGCAAATGAATCGTCATTGACAACACCACCTGCCATTGAAGGGACAGGCTTTTCTTGAGCTGATAAGTCATTTGGAGGGGCAGGCTGATGTGAACTTTAGCACAATGCTTGAATTTTCTAATTGTTCTTCCATGAACTATTTCTTTCATGAATGAGCTGGACCCAAGCTCTCAGAGTGGCATGAACCCTGTAGGATGGAACTCTGACAGTCATTTATTCCATATCTGTAAAATGGAGGTAATAACTAGAGTTGCCTTACACAGAGTTGTTGTCATTGTTCAGTTGTTTTCAGTCATGTCTGACTCTCCCTGACCCCATTTGAGGTTTTCTTGGCAAAGATCCTGGAGGGGTTTGTCCTTTCCTTCTCTAGTCCATTTTACAGATGAGGAAACTGAGGCAAACAGGGTTAAGTGACTTGCCCAGGGTCACACAGCTAGTAAGTATCTGAGGTCAGACTTGAACTCAGGAAGATGAATTTTCTGAGTCCAGGCCCAGAACTCTATCCACTGTGCCAACTAAAGGTCAAATGAGAGAGAAGATAGGGAAAGTGTTTTACAATTTTAAAGAATTATAAAATATCAGTTATCGTTACTATAAGCACTACAGTGTCATGAGAGGATATGTAGTTTACCTGGTGAGTTCAGGTGAATATTATTCAGCACTGGGATGTCAGTCAGTTTAAGGTCCATACTTTAAAAAGGTTAGGGTCAGACAGGAAACAGTATCAGAGTTAGTTAGATCTAGGGAATGTAAGGGCTTGGATGTGCCCTCTTTACCAACAATAATAATTCCCACTTCTATGGGGCTCTAAGGTTTGCAGTGAGCTTTCTTTAGAGTAACCCTGTGAGGTAAACAGCATCAGTATTACAATCTACATTTGATAGATGAGGGAACTGAGGCTCTGACCTAATAATATAACTAATTGATGTTTCTGTAGAGACCTGGCTTAAAGACCTAGCCCTGAAATGTGTGACCCTGTGTGACCCTGGGGAATTCTCTTAGGCTTTTGGTTCCCCCAGACAATTCTCCAAGAGGAGGAGGAGGGGCTTCTCTCCAGTGGAGAGGGACAGTTCACATGTGAGGTTTCCCTACACTGATGAAATATCAGGACTAACACACACACACACACATGCACACACACATATATATATATATATATATATACATATACGTATATATGTGTGTATATACATATATACAGATATATATATATATATATGTATATATATACAAAGATTCCAGTGCATTTTCATTCTGAAATCCTGTATAGCAGCTGATTGGTTTTTCTTCTTGGTGGGGCTGAGAGAAAGTATTCCAGTGGTTTTTGATGCCTGCTTTTCTGGACCCCACCCTGGCAGAAAGTCTATTTCCAACAATGCTCTTCATTGTCCTCCAGAGAGTCTGTGCACACCTGGGTGGGAAGAGAATGCTGTACAGACAAGTGTGGGCCACCTTCGAGTGGGCGGGTGCTGCTGATTGGGAGGGATGGAAGCTGGAACCACAGGGAGCTAGGGGCGGCTGGGCACACAGTGGGGCTGCCAGTGACTTCATCTTCAGCCCTACATTAGGAATCCAGGAAGCAACTGGTCCATAATTCTTGCATTGATCAACACCCTAAACTACCCAGGACCCCAAAGTCTTAGAACTGGAGGGACCACAAAAGGCAATCCCCTCATTTAACAGATGAGGAAACTGAGGCTCAGGGACACTAAAAGTGATTAGCCCAAGGTCACCTAGCAAAGGCAATATTTGAACCTAGGGACTTCAACTCCAGAGAGAACTTTTCTCATTGTACTATGTTGTCTCCTTGCAAAGAAATTATTCAGCCTTTCTTTAATGATCTCTGGTGAGAGGGAACCTAGTGTCTTCCAAGGCAGATCACTCTATCTTTGGATAGGTGGTTTGTCCTTGTATTGAATCTAAATCTATTTCTCTGCTTTGTGTGTGTGTGTGTGTGTGTGTGTGTGTGTGTGTGAGAGAGAGAGAGAGAGAGAGAGAGACAGACAGACAGACAGACAGACAGACACACAGAGACAGACACAGACAGAGACACGGCAGGGGGGAGGAGGGGGGAGAGAGAAAGAGGAGAGGAAGAAAGGGAGAAGAGAGGAGAAAGGAAGAGAGGGAGGCAGTGAAAGACCGAGAGAGAAAGAGGAGAGATGGTGAGAGAGAAGGAGAGGGAGGAGAAAGACAGAGAAGAGAGAGAAATCTGCATAAATCTTTAATTTTACTTTCTTCAAACTCCTTTGCAGCACCCACTTATCTATGAAGCAGTACATACTGAACTTGAAAGCCAGGAGGACCTGAGTTCAAATCTCACCTTTGACATTTGTTGGCTCTGTGACACCTGATAGGTCATTTATCATCACTAGACCTCTATTTTCCCATCTATAAAACAGAGATAATAGCACCTTCAGGTATTGCTGTGATCAAATAAGCTTCAGAATGATGAAATAAGTTCAGGTTCCAAGATAACCTTCCAAGTATTATGAAATGTGGGAGATCTAATCTTTCTGAAACTACTTAAACTAATCAGCAAACTTCTATGTGAGGGCAAGGAAGCTTCTCAGAAGAGCTATTGAATTGGTTCATGCCTCTCATGGGCCTCTGTCACAAAATGGGTAAAATTTAGTTCTTGATTTGAAGATCATTGTGGTTGGAGTTGTGCTGGTAAATATCTAACAATCAGCTTTTTGAAAATGCACCACACTTTTAAATTTAATTTTTATTTTTCAACATTTTCTGTATCATTTTCTTAAATCTAGACTATCAACAAAAGGAGAAATCAAGCCCTGATTTGTGTCATTTATTGATTTACAAAGTGTAAACGCTCATACTGAAAATTTAACTACTAGCTTTCCCAAGCTGAGCTGGTTCTGGCACACCTCTGAGGTAAAGTGGGAATTGTCATGAATTTGGAGATTGAGGATATGGGTCCATGTGTCAGGTCTGCCATTCACTACTTGTACAGCTCTTGGCAAGTGACACACAATCTTAGAACCAGAAGATTACTCACAGCTTATGCAACCCCATCCCCTCCTTCTATGGGTGAGGATACTGTTCCCCAGAGAAGGTCAGTGACTTGCACAAGAAGACACAGGGAGATGACAGAACCTGCCCTTTAGAACATAATGGAGAAGTTGCTTGAAAAATAAAGTGCTAGATTTGAAGTCAGAGATCTAGGTTTGAATTTCTTTCTCACTGTCTAACTTGGGACATTTGGGCAGTGAGGTGTCACAGTGGACAGAGCCCAGGCCCTGGAGTCAGGAAGACTCATCTTTTTGAGTTCAAATCTGGTCTCAGAGGCTTATAGTTGTATGAGCCTGGGCAAGTCACTTAAGCCTGTTTGCCTCAATTTCCTCATCTATAAAAGTGAGCTATAGAAGGAAATGACCAACCCCTCTCGTATCTTTGCCAAGAAAATCCCAAATGGAGTCACAAAGAGTCTGAACAGTACATTCAGTTTGAAATGCTCAGTAGGAAATTGAAGATGTGAGACTATTAGTTAGGAGAGAGATAGAGAGAGGCAAGTGCTAGGTAAAGTGAGCCAGGAATCATCTTCATGGAGACAGTGATTGAACATGTGGGAGCAAATAGAGTAAGAAGGGAAGAGCATGCAGGATATTCTTCGCTAGGGGGCATGACACGGATTCTGCTAATTTAGCAAGGAAGGCTGAATAGGAACAGTCAGACAGATAGGAAGAGAATAAGAAGACATCGTTGTCAGAAACATCTAGACAGGAAAAAGTGTTTGGGATAAGAAGATGATCAATGGGGTCAAAGACTGAGAAAAGCCCATTGGAATTGGCCATTAAGAAATCATCGGGGACCCTTTCCCCCAAGATGGCACCGAAGGTGAAGAAGAAATCTATTGTCCCCGCCCAAGACAGAAGCCAAGTCCAAGGCCTTGAAGGTCAAGAAAGTGGTGCTGAAGGGTGTCCATAGCCACAAAAAGAAGAAGATCCGAACATCCCCCACCTTCTGGCGACCCAAGACCCTAAAACTAAGAAGGCAGCCCAAATACCCTCAGAAAAGTGCCCCTCGGAGAAACAAGCTTGATCACTATGCCATCATTAAGTTTCCCCGGATCACTGAGTCTGCTATGAAGAAGACTGAGGACAACAACACCCTGGTTTTCATCGTGGATGTCAAGGCCAACAAGCATCCGATCAAGCAGTAAAGAAGCCGTATGACATCGATATGGCCAAGGTCAACACACTGATCTGGCCTGATGGAGAGAAGAAAGTTTATGTCCGTCTTGCTCCAGACGACCATGCTTTGGATGTTGCCAATGAAAATGGAATCATCTAAACTGTGTCCAGCTGTCTCACTGCACCTACAATAAAAAGTTATCCCCGAAAAATAAAAAGAAAAAAAAAGAAATCATTGGAAACTTTGGTTACTTATATGCTGCATTCAGAGTCAGGAAGACCTGGATCCAAATCCTGTTCCTGATAGTTTTTAGCTGTGTTACCCTGGCAATGTCACTTAACCTCTGTCTTCCTCTGTTTCCTCAGCTTAAAAATGGTGATAGCAGCTACACCTATCTCTCACAGGGTGGTTGGGAGAATCCATGAGATATTATTTGCAAAATGCTTTGGCAATAGTAGTTTAATAAATGCTTTCCCCCTTCCTCTTCTGATTTATTTACTCAGCCTGAACATTATTACCGTTTATATTGGCGAAGGGAATTTCCACACTGAGACGTTCTCACGTAGACTGAATCACAGATCCCTCATGTAGGCAGATAATAACAACAGCACTTGACATTTGCAAAGTGCTTTCCTTCTAACGCAGGAGGTGGGGGTGGGGAGGGAGGAATCATGCAAGTATAATGACTTTCCTAAGTCCATGGATTTAGAATTGGAAGGGACCTCAAAGGTCATCCAGCCCGGTCCCCTTATTTACACAAGAGGAAACTGATGTTTGTAAAGGTCATGTAACTTGCCTAAATAAGAGGAAAGTTTGAACCGGTGCTCTTTCCTCTGCATCCTTCTCTCTTCCAAGGTTAGGTCCTCAACCACAAGGCGAGGTCTCCAGTGATCCACTGGTGCCCTTTTATCAGGATCCAAGAAAAGAAGGGGATCAGATCTCTGCTCCCATCCCCTTCCACCTTAGCGTCTATCTTTGACAGATACTATCTAATGGAAGGGTTTATGCTCTAACTTTAAGCTCTACAAGGATAAGGAGCATTTCCTTTGTATCCGGCATAATACTTGTTGAAAGAATAAATTATCCCTTAAAGGTCAGCTTTAATGAAATACAGTAAATTCTCTAATTTGGAATGATCAAGGAATGTATTCTGTTTAGTAAATTCTCTTTAATGTGTGCTGTAGACTCAATAATTTCTCGAAAGATAGATTATTTTAAGTTTTTTTTTTGGAGAGTGTTGACCTGTAATATCATAAGCATGGGGGACTTCTGGTGTGGAAACTCCCTTCATGATGCAGATTAACTCTTCAACATCTTAGACTGAGATGAGTCCATAAGGTCATACAATATGTATGTGTCAAAGGTAGGTCTTGAACCCAAGTCTACCTTACTCCAGCTGGGCCATCTCCAATTGTCTTGATCTATATCTGGCCCCTGGACCCAGATGGCTCTGGAGGAGAAAGTGAGGCTGGTGACTTTGCACAGCCCTTTCTCACTTAAATCCAATTCACTTGCAAGTCCTGGCATCATCTTCCTGACTTCATGGTCCTCTTCAAGAATAAAGGACAAAACACACCTTACTCCGAGGTCAATTTCCTATTCCTCCATGCCATGTAGATTCTCATCAAAAGTTTTATATCCTAGCAAAAATAATTTTGAATGCAAATGAATGTTTTCACAATATTTCTCAATATCAGTGTCTCCAAGTTGTCAGCAGCACCTGATAGTTAATGACTATGTCAAACATGCAAAAAGAAGAAGGAAAATTACACTAATAAATTTAGCAGTGACTTCTAGCTAAGAGTATCAGGTATATGAACTTTTATGGAGATCATCTAGCACAATCCTATTTTACAGATGAGAAAACTGAAGATTAGAAAGGTTGAGTGGAGTGCCAGTGGTCACACTGGCAATTAGCAGAATTCAGGGCCCTTCAACACTTGCTGGGTCACAAACTTTCACTGAATCTTTGGGATTTGCAGTGATAACTTCTTTATTCTCTCTTTGTCTTTTCATTTCCCACACTCTTCTGAAGCAGCTGGGTCCGGTTGAAACAAATTAGCCCACAGTTAGCCTAGGGAAAGCACTGGACATATCTGTGGGGGAGGCTGTTTTCTAGGAAAAACATTTGATGAAACGAGATAAGATATAGAGGCAGTTAGGTGGGAAGTCAATAGAGTGTCAAGACCTGGAGTCAGGAAAACCAGAGTTCAAATCCTCTCTCAGTTCTAGATGTATAACTCTGGCTAAGCCAATTAACTTCTTTCAGTATCCCACATGTAATAATAGCACTTATGGGAATATTGTGAGGATCATATAAAAGCATTTTGCAAATCTTAAAGTGTCATCTAAATATGAGCTTCTGTTGCCATACAATTACACCAAAAGAGATAGCTGCTTTTTGATTATGTCCTCTTCTTTGTGACCTTATTTGAGGTTTTCTTGGCAAAGACACTGGAGTGGTTTGTTATTTCCTTCTCTGGCTTCTTTTTGTTGTCACTCAGTCATTCAGTGGTGTCTAACTCTTTGTGACCCCATGGATCATAGTAACATCAGGTCCACAACCTCTCAGTCTGTCCAAGTTCATATTCATTGTTTCCACGAGACTATCCAGTTCAAACTCTGATGTCCTCTTTTCCTTTCACTTTCAATCTTCCTCAGCATCAGAGTCTTTTCCAATGAGTTCCATCTTCTCATTATATGGCCATAGTATTTAAGCTCCAATTTCCGTATTTTACCTTACAGGGAACAATTTGAGTCATTTAAGTATTGACTGATTTGATCTTGTTGTCCAACAGACTGTCAAAAGTCCTCCAGCACCATAATTTGAAAGCATCAATTCTATAGTGCTCAACTTTCCTTATCATCCAACTCTCATAGTCATTCATTGCTACTGGGGAAAAAAAATATGTAGTTTTGACTATCTAGACTTTTGTTGACAAAGTGACTTCTCACTTTTAGTCTGCTCTCCAAATTTGCCATGCATTTCCTTCCAAGGAGCAAGTGTCTTTTAATTCCATGGTTGTAGTGATCTTTGAGCCCAAGAATATAAACTCTGACACACCTTTCATTTCTTCTCCCTTTATTTGCCAGGAAATGATGGCAGCAGGTGCCAGGATCTTAATTTTTTGTATGTTCAGCTTCAAGCCAGCTTTTGCACTCTCCTCTTTCACCCTAATCAAGAAGCTGCTTAATTCCTCTTTATTTTCTGCCATCAGAGTGGTATCATCTACATATCTGAGATTGTGCTATTTCTCCCAGAAACCTTAATTCAGGCTTTTAATTCATCCAGTCTGGCACTTCACATGAAGTACTCTGCAAATAAGTTAAATAAGTAAGGTGACAATGTACAACTTTGTCATACTCCTTTTCCAATCTTCAACCAATCAGTTGTTCCATGTTCGGTTCTAGCTATTGCTTCTTGGTTTGCATACAGGTTCCTCAAGGGGACAAATAAGGTGAACTGGTTCTCCCAGTTCTTTGAGGACTTGCCACACTTTACTGTGATCTATAGAGTCAAAGACTTTAGTGCAGTCAATGAAGCAGAAGATGTTTTTTCTGGAACTCCCTTAATTTTTCCATAATCCATCAAATGTTGGCAATTTGGTCTCTAGTTCCTCTGCCTCTTCAAAAACCAGCTTGCTCTTCTGGTAATCCTTGGTTCAGTATTGCTGAAGCCTAGCTTTTGGAATCTTAAGCATAACCTTGCTAGCATGTGAAATGAATGCAATTGTTCAGTTATCTGAACATGACCCTTCTTTAGGAGTGGAACATAAATGACCTCTTCCAACTCAGTGACGACCACTGTTGTGTTTTCCAAATTTGCTGGCATATTGAGTGCAAAACTTTAACAGCATTCTCTTTTTAGAGTTTCAAAAAGCTCAGCTGGAATTCCATCACCTCCCCTAGCCTTACTGCTAGCAATGCTTCCTAGGGTCCACTTGGCTTCTTTCTCCACCATGTCTGGCTCTATTGGAGATGTTAAGATCTTTCTTGTATAGTTCTTTTGTGAATTCTTGTCACCTTGTCTTACTCTCTTCTGCATTCTGTTAAATGCCTACTCTTTTTGAATCTTATCTTGCACATTTTTATATGAAAATATCCCTTGATATCTCCAATTTTCTTGAAGATATCTCTTGTCTTTCCATTCTTTTTCTTTCTTCTATTTCTTTGCATTGCTCATTTAAGAAAACCTTCCTATCTCTTCTTGATATTCTCTGAATTTTACATTTATTTGAGCATATCTTTCCCTTTTTCTTTAACTTTCACTTTCCTTCTTTCCTTAGCTACATGTAAAGTCTCATCAGACTGTCATTTTGCCTTCTTGTTCTTCTTTGAGATATTTTTTGTCACTACCTCCTGTGCAATATTGCAAACCTCTGTCCATAGTTCTTCAGGAACTATCAGATCTAATGCCTTCAATCTATCAATCATGTTCATTTCAGATTCATAAGGGATGTTATTTAGATCATAACTATATGGTCTCATGATTTTCCCTACTTTCTTCAAGTTTGAATTTTGCAATAAGAGGCTCATGATCTGAGCTGGAGATAGCTCCAGGTATTTTTTAACTATATAGAGCTTCTCTACCTTTGGCTGCAATATATAATCAGATTTCTATATTTGTCATCTGGTGATGTCCATATATAGAGTTACCTTTGGATTGGTGAAAAGTGTTTGTTATGAATTATCTTGACAAAACTCTATTCGTCTCTACCTAGTTTCATTTTGTACCCTGAGGCCAACCTTGTCTGTTATTCTGGTTATCTTTTGAATTTTTACTTTAGCATTCCAGTCCTCTATGATGAATATAACATCTTTTTTTCCCCTTTGGTGTTATTTCTAGAAGATGTAGTCTTCACAGAATTGATCAACTCTGGTCTCATCAGTATCAGTGATCAGAGCATAGACTTGGTATTACTGCGATGTTTAATGGTTTGTCTTGGATTAGAACAGATATTACTTGGTCATTTGTGAGATTGTGCTCCAATACTGCTTTTTCTCACCTGTTTATTGACTATGAGAGTTATTATTTTTCTTCTGAAGGATTCTTGCCCAAAGTAGTATATGGAATGATCATCTGTATTAAACTCACTGATTTCTATCCATTTCAATTCACTGACCCTCCAGATGCTGATGTTTAATTTTTCTATCTCCTGTTTGACCACATCCAGTTTACCTTGGCTGGTAGATCTTACCTTCCAAGGTTCCTATGTAATATTGATCCTTCTAGCACTGGATTTTTCTGTCATCACCAGACACATCCACAGATGAGCTTCCTTTTGGCTTTGACTCAGTGATATCATTCTTTCTGGAGCTACTGAGGATTGTCCTCCACTCTTCCCTAGGAATGTCTTGAAGATCTTCCGACCTGAGGGATTCATCATCTCATGTCATCTCTTTAATAATTTTAATATTGTCCATGGAATTTTCTTGGCAAATATATTATGGTAATTTGCCATTTTTCTCTAGTGGATCACTTTTTGTCACATCTCTCCACTATGACCTGTCCATATTGGGTAACACTGTATGACATAGCTCATGTTACATTTAGCTATGTAAACCCCTCTGCCATGACAAGGCAGTGATCCAGAAGGAACCAACTCATTGTACAGATGAGGAAACTGAGGCAAACAGGGTGAAGTGGCTTGCCCAGAGTCACAGAGCTAGTAAGTATCTAAAACAATATTTGAACTCAGGAAGATGATCTCTAGATCTAGGGTCCTAAGTCTAGAACAGTAAGTGTTCTTAGAGGTTATTTACTCCAAACTCTTCTTTGTACAGCTGGGAAAATTGAGGCCTGCCCAGGGAGGTCAAGTAGCTTGTCTCAGATCATACAGTCAGGGGTTAGAACTGAGGTAGTCTAAATTTTAAATCAGTGCTTTGTTGGCCACACCACATTTCCTGTCATTGGTCATATTATCACGGGATTTGGAGCTAGATGAGAGCCCAGTGATCCTCTGGACCATGACATTTCAGCTACTGGCTGCTGTTTCAACTGCATAGCCCTCTGGGACCCTTTTCAGAAAGAAATGGTAAACACAGGAATCCATTCCTGTTTCCTACTCCGTCACTCCCAGGATTTTGGTTCAGTCCATCACAGAAACAAATCATTCCCCTATGAAGATCCTCGGAGCAGAGATCCCTTGAGCTGGTCACTAAAGAGAAAGGTCTAAAGGAAAAACAAGCTATTGACTTAGTGACTCTGACAGTGGCTGTCTAGAGGGGAGAGCTAAGAACTTTGACTCATTCTTCTGAGTACTTTACAGTCTGGACTCTCACTTATCAGGCCAGATTCACTCCTCATTGGGCTGGTGAGGAAGAAGGGGGTGGTGGCGAGGGGTAGAGATGAAATGTGGGTGGGTCCATAATCCCCTGGGAAATGTTTATCACTCGACACATTTGATGCCTCTGCTGAAGCATCCTCCATGCAGGGTTCCCTATCTCTGGGAGCCCATAGTGTTCCTAGACCTACAGGGATCCTTAGTGCACCTCCAGGAGTCTGCAAAAAATATTTAGGTTGAATGAGTCTGTCTGGCAGGTTTCAGATGAACAGGCAGAAGACCAGGAGAGACAAATTCCCCGAGAAAATGGTGACTCACTCTGAGCGGATTTAAGTGGCATCTGGTTCCATTCATCTTTGTCTCTTCTCCTGGATCCTATTCAAAGACACTTCCTTCCAGCTGCAGCCCTTAATGGGACAATGGGAAGGCGCACACAAACACACACACACACACACACACACACACACACACACACGTACACTCAGAAAGTGGGTTTTGAGGAGGGCCTTGAAGGAGGAAATCCAGCTCGGCAGGGGAGGCTGGGAAATTGCACACAGATGGGAGGGAAGAGAGAATGTATAACATCTCTCCAGATTGGAGATTCAGTCTAGAAGATACTTAGAGAGAAGTGGAAGGAATGTTTAAGATGGGATGGAGAGCTGGAACTGGTGCCCATGAGGATTTGGCAGCTATGTGACCTTCTGGGCATGTCACTTTGAGCTTCAATTTTCTCATCTATAAAATGGGATGGGACGTAAGATGTATCCCAGGGCTGTTATGGGGAGACTATTTTGTAAATTGTAAAGCACAATATGTATGAGATTTTAGCTTTAAAAATTTTATTTTATATTTCTTATCACTATGATAGATTATATAGGTCAGAAGTCTTCTCTGAATCTTAGCTCTTCCCTACTGGCTAGAACTTAGTACTGAACAGAGTAGTGTGCAGTAATAAACATTAATAAATATTTATTGAATTGACTTCATTGAATAAGAGAATCCATTAGTGGTTTCTTATGTAGTAGTACTAGGAAAATTTGCAAAAATTAGCCTGGACCTTTATACAAGCCTTTCCATGATAGCATGTCTTAGGTCTTCGCCTTGTCTAATTCATGCTCTCCACAGCTGTCAGGGATTGTCCTAAAGTGAAGGTCTGCTTATATCACTGTTCTGATAATAAACTCCAATGGCTCCCTAGTACTTTTAGGATCAAATGCAAACTCCTCTGTTTAAGAGGGAAGATTCTTCACAAGCTGACTCAACCTACCTATCCTGCCTTGTTATCCATTCTTTCCCTTTACACTCTGTGGTCCAGGTACACTGGCTTTTCTGTTCTTCACACATGGCACTCCAACCCTGTTTCTGTGCCTTTGTACAGGCCAGGGTCCTCACCTGGAATTGAATCCTTTCTCACTGGTGCCTTTTAGAATGCCTACTTTCATCAAAGCTTCAAAACATAGGTACCATTTTCTACATGAAACCTTTCCTGAGTCCCTCTTGTTAATGACTCCTTCCCTTCCTCCAAATGCCTTGTATTCATTTGGAAGATATTATGTGTACACTTACAAGCACACGCACTGTTTCTACATAAACTATGTAAGGTATTTGACAAATAGAATTGACCTTTTCCTTGTATCTTCAGCACCTATTATAGTATCTGGCACATGTAGGAACTTAATAAGTGCTTTTTGATTACTTGATTGATATGCAATGGTAGGAGCCAGCCTAGACAATTACCAAATACTACTAAAAGTAAGTGATAAGATGCTATACCTTGGAACCTTGACCAGGGGAGAAACGTATCTAATTTATTCACCAGATGTGAACCAGTCTGGTATCTTCTGATGAATCAATCAATTAATCACAGGTTTTAAGTTAAGTGTGAAGAAAGTCCTTGATTGATTTAGATGGCTTTGAAAGTCACTGGATGAACTAAAATGACATCGCAAAGGAAGCATTCTTGGATTGATTCAGAAAATTTAATCAAACCCTTTGTATTGTCTACAAAACATGAGATCACTTTGGCATGGAGATTTGAGTGGATGGCAAGCCAGGAGAGAGCAGTGCCATCTGAGCTCCTGGGAGGGAGTTGCTTGGGGATGAAGTGGGGAGAACACCCTAACTTGAGTCTCAGCCTTAGTCTTCTTTCATTCCCCCACCGCAGCTGGAGAAGGAGCTCATGAGCTTCAGTGAACCAAAGGATTCTGAATTTCTCATGATCATTCTTGAAGTATCACCAAGACACTAACTGGTGACGCTCTATACTTTGGGAGTGATAGCTACAACATGATGCAAACAGCCTAGAAAAACCACTACACCACATCCAAGGGGGAATACCTTAAGGACTACAACAAGACTTCCAACAGCTGTGATTTACCCTTTTGCCATATGCACCATCTGAGCTGGAGCCCAACTTTCCATGGACTCTATATGTACAGTTAAGATAATAGGTTATAGAATCTGTGGTGGGGGGATATTTTATATTTTTGTTACTATAATACTCTAATAAATACTTCTTAGTAAAAGCTAATTAAGTTTGACTGACTGATATTAATTAATAATCATGAAAGGTAACATACCAATAGGGGCTCATAAACTATAGCATCAGTAAACCATCTTCAGGTTCCACAAGGATACCCCCTAGAGGTTTAAAGAGGTACAATAGCTATCTTCTGGAGATACAGACTGCCAATGTGAGTGCAAGTTGAGAGCTCTCTAAAGTTGCTACAGATATATAATTGTCTTAGGAAAAACATATAGGATCTCATAATTTTTATGGCATATGTGTCTATAGTTTTGCAAGGATGTATCTGTAAAAACTATAACACAACCCACATTAGTGGATTATAAACTCTGGGAGAAACCTTAGTAATAATCTAGCCCATCCTACCATTGTACAAAGGAGGAAGCTAGGGCTTAGAGAGTCACCCTTTCTGGTAGCATTCCATACTCTAGTCCTTCTCTGATCTCTCTCCACCCTGGAAATATACCTGATTTCTTATTTGACACACAAACTCAAACTCAAGTGTTTATGGTTGATAGTGGCTTAACAAGAGACCTGGTTCAAATTCTGCTTCTTACACTGTGAGACTTGGGTGAGTTACTTAATATCTCTCTGATTCTTAGTTTCTTCACCTATAAACTATAAAATCTTTAACACGGAGGGTTCAGAGCAGAGTACTCTCTAAAACTCGAAGTGGCATATGGATGCCAGGTAGAATTGTTCATATTTTTACCACTGAATTTTTTTGGTCAAGGGTCCAGAGGTGCTTCTCTCATTGCCCAAAGCTTTTGCCCTTGTCATTCAAAAATAGACAAACAAAAACATATTTAGTGGATCTATGACATCATCAATGTGAGTAAGAACAATGATTACAGCCATGGCCATAAATCTTTACAAAGTACTTTATAGTTTCCAAAGCACCATACACATCTTATTTGAAGCCTTGATTCAGGGGGCACAAATCCATTCATTCTTGCCCATGTGACTCTTGTCCATATCCTCCCTTAAGCCCTCCCAGGAGCTCCACTTAACATGTTGGAGAATATTCTAGTTATCTTGGCATCCCAAAGTTATCAGTGGAGCCTATTGATTATCCACCATTGTTGCCGCTTCTTACGGGTCCATCTTTTTCCTCATCCCTATCTCTGATGCCATTCTCTTTTTTTCTCTTACACCCCAGTACAGTCCTTCATTTGGGATGTTATACAGCTTTATCACCCCAACCACTGAACTCTCCATTGCCCTTTGGGTAAACTTCAACTTCAACCTTTATTATCTTACATTTTATTTTAAAATTTGATTGAGTTTAATTAACAGAAATCTATTTTCTCTCCTGCCCACCTCTTCCCCACCCCACCCCCATTGCTTAGAAAAAGAAAAGAAAAACAAAATTCTTGTAACAAATATGTATAGTCAAGCATAACAAATTCTGGCATTGGCCATGTCCAAAAAAAAATGTCTGATTTTGTACTCTGAGTCTATTACCTCTCCTCCTGGAGACCTAAGAGGGCTTTTTCATTCATCCTCTGGAATCCTGCTCAATCTCAGTCCTTTGGAGACTAGCATTGTATGACTCACAGCTATAAAACATCATGGGAAGAATTTGGTGGTGGTGGTGGTGGGGCAGACCTTTGAGGACCTGGGATTTCTTTCCTCTGTGGAAACTCCCTTTTCTGACACATCTCAAAAAGTGGTCTCTGACATAGTTTTAATTTCCTGTGGGCACTGAGAAGTTCAGTCAGTCCATAAGCATTTACTGAGCACTTTTTATGTTTCGGGTACTGTGCTAAACAATGAGGATACTAAAGAAAGGCAAAAAAAAGATTATACCTGCCCTCAGGAAGTTTACATTCTAATGCAAATAATTATGTTCATATAAGAGGATAGGAAAGGTAATCTCAGAAGCCAAGTATGAGCAGCCAGGGAGATTGGGAAGGTGGAATTTCATGTAAGTCTTATAGGAAACAGGGGGAATCAGCAGGAGAGCCTTCTAGGCATGGGGTACTGCCAGTGAACATGCTTACATCTGGGAGATGGGGCATTGTGTGTGAGCAACAGCAAGGTCAGTGTGGCTGTTTAGAAGAGAGTAAAATGTTAGAAGACTGGAGAGGTAAGACAGGTTATATGCCCTTGATATCACCAGCAGTAAATGTCAGAAGTAAGACTTGAATCCAGGTTTTCTAAATCCCAAGACTAATCTTGTATCCACTGTACCAGACTTGTGTCAGGGGAAGAATATTCATGCTGAAAAGATGAGTCTTCATGCAGGTAATCTTGGGGCCTTAAAAGATCTGATACATTTCCCAAATTCCTTCCAGCCTCTTTTTCCCTTGTTCAATTCTGAGTCTGCCTTACTGTTTACCTGCAACATCTATCTGAGAATGATAGAACAGTCGCATTTATAAATGTTAAAAAAAAAGAACAGAAAAAAAGCTAAACCATCACAACAAACAAAAAAGAAAACAAAACAAAAAACCATCACTATAAAAAATCCAGCCTGAAGTAAATTGTTTTCTAAGGTCATGGCAAGTTCCCACCTGCAAAGTTCCCCAATGCCAGAAAATGGCAGCAGGGCAGCTGCCTGCCCACTCTCCTTCATCGTGCTCTTTATTATTATAATTTCATGGTTAATTGTTGGTCACTTCACCTCTGTGTCAAACTATAGAGATTACATTTAATGCATAGCTCTAGCCACCTTCTGGCCCCTGTTTGTTTGATCATCATTACCTTCTCTGTTCCTTTACCCAGTCAAGTGAAGTTTGCATAATTACACAAACAACTGAAATGAGCATCCCACCAAGCCATTGAAATGGCTCAAAGACTCCTGGCACAGCTAGTTACATGCACAGTGCGGTACAGGGCTGGGACAAAGAGACCCAGATTTGGAATCCAAGAGAATATTGGCTGCTCAGAATGCTTAGACTTGTCAGTATGTCCTTGGCAATTTCTGAACTTCCAGCTCTCTAATAACCTGTAATCAAGCAAGAGCCTGAAGTGTTGTTGAAGAATGTATGGGATAGTCACAAGGAGGCCTTGAAGGATGGTAAATAGATCATTGTAGAGAGATTTTACAGTTCCAGTCTCCCTTGGGGAGACTGCAGGATGTAGCAATAATACCACCTTCCCTCCATCACACACACACAGATTTGTACGTGAGCACACACATATGCACAGATACACATAAGCACACACACACACACACACACACACACACACATACTCCATGTCTTTAAAAGTCATACAAGGGACAAAAACTTCCTTCTATCACTGTTGCAAAATGATCCACTTTAGGGAGATGAATTCTGTCAGCCCTTAGCTATCTGTTCACATGGGTAGTCATCTAAGAACTCTCTTTAGTTAATTTGTGCGAGGTGGCCCTTTGGGAGGCAACATGGTATAGTAGGAATAACTCTTGGCTTTGAATAACTCAGAGGACCTATCCCTGCCACTTAGTAGCTAGGTAACCTTGGGTAAAGTCATAGGGTCTCAGCTTTCCCACCTATAAGGTAAGGGGGTTGGATCTTGAAGTTTCCTTCTGACTCTAAATCTGATTGTATAAGATGTGCTGAGGGAGGACTGGGCTAAGGCTGGTAGAGAGAAATACTGAGAAACCTGGATGCCAGGCAGGCTTCAAATACATATCAAAAAGGATCTCAAAATCAAAGGCTTTAAATATTTCAATACGTGTTTGGGAACTCTCTGCTGTGCCTCTTTGTTTCCTTTAAAATGAAAGAGAGAAAGAGGGACAGAGAGATAGACACACAGAAAGAAAGAGGGAGGGGGAGAGAGAGAGAGAGAGAGAGAGAGAGAGAGAGAGAGAGAGAGAGAGAGAGAGAAGACAGAGAAGATGGAGAGGAAAGTAGTGATAACCAGAAGAGAAAAAAGACTCTTTATCTTGTGAGTGGAAGTGACACTGTTTTCACATCTTAGGAGAAACTCTCCTAAGTTGAAAAGTGTCCAGAGAAGGGCAATCAGATTGGTTAAAAGCCTGAAGATCGTGTCACGTGAGAATGAGCTGAAGGTGGATGCTTAGTCTGATTGAAAACTTGTCCTAATTCCTGCCCATCCCACCCCAATACACCTGATAGAGAAGGTGACTAAGAGAATCAGAGTTGGTGACCTGAGTTCCTGAGTTGGTGCTAGTTGAGTTGACCTTTAAAGTTGAGTTGGTCTGGAACAATGATGTCATTTGTATGGGGAACTCTCAGCATGGAAGCATCTTCTACAGAAGCAGATTCCCAACTCTCTGCACTTTATGGATTTGAGAGAGTTGCCTGGGACACTTAGGTTAAATAACTTGACTGTGGTCATGCAGCAATTAAATGCCTCTGAAATTAAAGGTCAGAGAGGTTGTCAACAGGAAAATCTTCTTGTTTCTCCAGGTTCAGCCTTCTCCTCCTCACACCTCCATCATCTTGGCTCAGCATTGCCACTCCCAGCTCCAACCCTTCCCTCCTTGACCCACAGCTGTCCATGGTCCCAACAGGGACCTTCACAGAAGCACTCAGCATGACTTTTTTGGCATCTTGTGATCTTCAGGAGTTCAAGCCCTCATCACTCTCTTGACCTTCTTCAGAAGAAAAGAAGACACTTAAATTACACGACTCTGGACAAACGTTTTAATCTCTCCGTCCCTTGGTTTTGGAGTAAAAGAGAGGGTTGGGCTCAATGGTCTGAGAGTCGTTTCTCAAGGCAGCTGGTGGGTCAGTTTCTCTATCTGTTAAATGGACATAATAGTACTAACATTACCCAGCTCAGAGTTGTGAGATTCAGATAAAACAATATTTGTAAAGCATTTTGTATACTTTGAAATGCAGTATGGCATTTATTAATGATACATTAACATATATGTGACCTTATATAATATATATAAATGATTACAGTATGACTATATCTTCCTCCATTGCCTCATAATTATGGGGAGATGACCCTGGGTTCAGAGACTCAGTTTTAGAGCTAGAAGACATCTTTGAGGTCATGGAGACCAACTTCCTTATTTCCCAGTTGGAGACAGGGAGACTGATAGAAGTAGAGTGACTTGCCCAAAGTCACAGCTACTAAATGGTTGTGAAAGGTCAGTCAACAGAGCATGAAGAAGAGTTTGCAGGTCAGTGCCACTAAACTGGCAAGGCTCCATGAAGAGGCCTGGTGAGATGTCTGTCATCTGAGAACCAGCCTACTTCACTGCAGAGAAAGGTCATCCCTGCTTTGGGAAGCTGTGTTTAGAAAAAACATTGGCAAACTAGAGAGCATCCAGGAAAAGACTCGAAATCATTCCAGATGAAGATGAGTTGAGAAAACTGGGAGGATGTTTAGCCTGGAGGAATAATGTTAATAATGACGAACTATATATAACTTACAAAGGGCTTTACATAATTTGACTCATATGAGCTTTATAAAACTCCTGTGAGACAGGTGCAGGTATTATCTCCATTTTACAGATGAAGAAGCTGAGGTAGAGAGCTTTCTTTCAAACCCTGTGAAATATACGTATTCCAAGTATTCTAATTATTATTTCTTAGATGAGGAAACAAGGCTCTGAGATATTGTGACTTTTCTACAAAGTTTCTCAGCAGTCACAGTTTCATCATTTTAACAGTTACCCCACTCTTCTCTGTAATTACATTCCCACTCAGTTTCAGTGAGTAGATAAATATGGCTTAGATCCCCATCCACAGTCTATTCTACCTATAGACCATACAGGGACCATGAATCAGAGAGCAAGGTATTTAATTAGGCACAGGGCAGCAACTTATGGAGAAGGAAAAATCATGTGGTAGTAGGGGTCATTCTTGGTCCCCAAACTCCAAAAGAGGTATGATCAGGTATAGCCTATTCAATTTGACAAGGGAAAAGCTGAGGACTCTGTTGTGATCCTGAGATAATTGATAACATTTTAATATTTCCTTGATGGAGTGGGGAGGCACTCAACTTGGGGTAACCCTAGAGCAAATCATGAGGTTGGCTGATGGAGTCATGGGTGGTGGAAATCTGAGTCACACCATGGACTGAATCTATGAAAGGGGAGCTATAGATGAGAACGGAATACTGGAAACATGCAAATAGAGAATCAGAGGTGGTGAGCTGAGCACAGACTTGTGTTCCTGGGGAGAGAAAAGCCTGCTTTTCTATAGAGCCCTCCCCAGAGAAGCCTCTAACCCCAGAGGCTGATGCATTGCTGCCTCTGGCCGCTGCCATCTCTGGTCCCAAGTAAGTGTCTGTGGTTGAACTCTTCAGAGAAGTCAGTTTTCTTTCTCCAAGGTACTCAAATCCACTCAATTCTCTCTGGATCTCTCATTTAAGAAAATCTCTCTCTTCTCTTCTATAGCCCTGAGGCTCCTATCTATATTCATGATGCAATCAAATATTTCTAAGAAGATAGCAGTGAGTTCTATTTTCTATCAAGAAGAAGAAGAAGGAGAAGAAAGTAACAGTGAGTCACAGGTAGCTATTCCAGATACAACATTGGCTACTTGAGAGCTCCCAATGTTTTGCTTTTGTGTTTGCACAGGGCAGACATTTCATAAATGCCTGTCGCATGAATAAATATTCATGCAATAATTTAGTGACCTTCCAAAGGTCTATGTCAAGGGCAACCCTGTCTAATAAACGGAGCACAACCTTGGCAGGATGAAGGCCTAATTTGAAAGTTTCCCTGATTCTCTCAATATACAAGATAGAATTCAGTTGAGGCTGAGAGTTAGGATTGATTTATGAAAATTGCCAAGCAAGAAGTATGTCATTCATTTTTTATTCTGAAATTGCCTCTTTTAATGGGGGGACCCCAAATTTGAATGTTTTGTCAGGATTAAAATGATCTGCTCGTCATTAATGTTACCAACATTTATTTAATAAAATCAAATCAGAATAGCATTTAATTTAGACTTAATAGGATAGTTAATGTATGTTAACTAACTATCAATTGATTACTAAAGGGGAGGGAACCGAGGTGTGACAAATATGTTGAAAGATAAATCTTGTTACCGTGTCATTAACTCAAAATTACATAAGCAATAAATGTCTAATTAGATTTTTAGTAGTAATGAGTTGTAAGCACTTATTGGAAATCAGCAAGATGAATGTTATAGACAAAGGATTATAGCTTATTAACTCTCCTATTTCTATACCCTACTAGTTTTTGTAGATTAATAAATCCTTTCCTTCAATGAGCATTTGCTAAATACGCATTATGAAGGAGGCAGCAGGGTACAGAGGATAGTGAACTGACCTCATAGTCAGTAATCTTAGTTTTCAAATCTTAGTTAAGAGAGGCCATGTGAAGAAGTCAAGGGACACATCCAGGGGCTCACAGACAGAAATTGACTTGACTCTGAGACTTGCTCATTCCTCACATGGCCTCTCTTAACTAAGATTGGTATTACTACCTCCATTGTACAGATGAAGCTTCTGAACTTCAGAGAGCTCGTCCTCTTTGCCCAGAGTCACACAGCTAGTATTAGATCTGAGACTGGAACCCAGCTCTTCTGACTCAAGCCTATCTTGCTTCTCTTGAGCTTCTGGTATTCAACTGGATTGGGGGTTTTTTTCTGTCAAACCTAATTTTTTCCTCCTCAAAGTTCACCCACTCATACTTGTTCTCGCTTGCTTTTTTTCTGTTCTGGAGTTAAATAAGGGAGCTGAATGGATTCATAGCTAGGTGAAAGACTCTCTTGCCCTTTCTCCTGTCCACATACTCTAAGAAGCTCCAGCTGAGGTATCTGGGCTTTCCTTTGCCATCTACAGGCAGCCGCAGAATGGGAGACAAGCTACCACTCTCCCTGTGGGGGGTTACTGGTAACAGCTGCTGCCTTCCTACCCCTGCTGCTCTGCCTCCCTGATTATGGGCACATAAGGGAAGATCTGGAGTGCTGGCCAAAATTGGACATCATTTTTTAAGCTTGTGAGGGTAGAGCTGGTCACACTTTCCAAAATGGGGCAGCAAAATCCTCTTTTTTGATGTGGGTGCACCCCCATATCATCTGAATGCCTGCTAATTGAAGAACTAGGTAAAAGAAGAAAAAGATCTGTTCTTGAGTCAGTGAATCATTCTGTTAATTTTCCTACTATTATCAGGATAGTAGGAGGCATATTACAGTATGACTTAGAAAGTCTAATGTACTAGACTGACCCACACCTAAGTCTCAGTAGATGTTGAGGGTATTAGATTAGAACCCAAACCCAAGACGATTGTTGGTGCCCACAATGAAGCCCCCAAGAAATCAAGAAAATGTCAGACTCTGCTTCAGATGCCAGCAACACTCTATCCATTCTAGAGGGAATGTCCATAAAAACAGTTAAGCTACTGTTCTATCCATCAAGGTTCAAGTTTATTTGAAAATCCATGGATGTGAAATTTCTCTAATGATTCTGGGAAAATGAATATTACTGTCTAAGCTTTAGGGCAGGAGTTTTCTGCCCTTTTCACATTAGGATGACCTCTTTTTCCACAAAAAAAGCAATTTTATGGTCTTGCCCATGTGATCAGAGTTGTACTATCAGTATTGGTTATTTGAGGAAAAAATGCATGAGGACAAAATTCTCTTATAAGTTCAGAATGTTTTTACAGAGAATTTGTTTATTACAACAATAATAGTTTTCATTTGTATAACGCTTTCTACCTAGTACCTCCTTTGAGTTGCTCCTGTAAGACAAGTATCATGGATATCATTATTCTCATTAGATGAACAACCTGAGACTCAGAGATATTGAAAGACTTGTCTGTAGTCACACAACTGATAAGTGTCATAGATTGCAAATAAACCTAGATCTTCTTTACTCTAAGCTCTGAGACATAACTAGGGCGAGGTGGAACTTTGTTCCAGGGTGTGGGACATTGGCATGAGGAATATGCTTCCTCTCTCTCCTATCCCATGCCCCTACAAGGGACCACACCTCATGGTCTTGTGCTGTCCTCAGAAGCATGCCTAGGTTGTATGCTAGCATTCTTTATAGCACACATTATAACTGATGCTTCCCTTTCTCTTTGGTCCTCTGCCAGGGTCCTGGCTTGCTGCCTTCTCAGTTTTTGCCTCCTTGGAAGAGGCCACCTCATCCTCAGTGCAACTGCTCAGCCAGTCAGCTACCCACCTGACTGCCAAGGACTCCTAAAAGCCTTCTGTGTTTAAGTCAAACTGGACCCCAAGGCCTTCTCACCTCACACAGGTGACCCATTCTCTTGACCAGTGCATCCTTTCTCCCCTTCAGAGCAGTCTCATTGTGTCCTAGGGTCTTTGCTCATGTCCTCAGGTCTGAGGTATCTCCCCTTACCCATTGACATTTTGTACAATTGCTGGGATTGCTTGTTATAGCCTTTCACCATCTACATTATTCTACTGGTGGTCACACCTCCTCTGATGCCCCTTATTGAGCACAGCAGTGATCAAACAGTAGAAAAATTGTCATATGCCTAAGTGTGTGACATTATACAGAAGGAATGTATGATGCTCCAAGTCTCTTTGCCCGTTTTACTGATGCTAAAGAAAGATCCACATGAAAACTTATGTCCACATGCAGATGGATGAGACCTTGTGCTAATTCCCTAGTTCATTCATAGTTATGTAATTCACAAGTTAGGAAGCACTGCATTAGTGCATGGATTCTGTGATATCTATTTTGAAAGCTCATGGACATTTCTCCTTTAATTTCAGATTCACAACTACATTCCAGGGTAGTTGAGATTGGGTTTGATTTAATCAAGGTTGCTTTTCACAGGCAAATTTCTAGGAGAAAAAAACATCATTTACACTCATTCATAATTATTCCTCTTGCACGTTCGTCAGACTTTTGAAATCTAACTTATGGCATTATTGAAATATAGCTTGGTTACCAGTGATATTTTTTAATTAAATTTTTTTAATCAATGAAAGTCCTCTTTCTTCCCTCTTCTCCTTAAGAAAGTAAGGGCAGGGGGAACACTGTTACAAACCTTTATAGTTAAAACAAAGTCCTGCATTGGCCATGACTAATAAAAAAAATAAATACACAAACATATTAATGAATGAATATGTACATATCTCAGTCTTTGCTCTGAGTCCATCACTTCTCTGTCAGGATACTCACAGGTTCATCATGAGTCCTCTGGGATGAGGGTTGGTCATTATGTTCCTAAGAGTCACTAAGCTTTTTAAAAGTATTCGTCTTCCCAATATTGTTAGCATATAAATTGTTCTCCTGGATCTGTTTACAGAGCTCTGAGTCACTTCATCCATGTCTTCTCAGGCTTCTCTGAAACCTTCCTCTTCCTTATTTCTTATAGCATAGTAGTATTCCAACACATTTTTTAAATCATGATTTGCTCAGCCATTCGACAACTGAAGGGCGTCATCTCTTCGCAACTACAAAAAGAGCCTCTATATAATTTTGTACACATGGTCCTTTTCCCCATTTTTTTTGATCACTGAGTACATAAACCTAGTAGTGGTACCACTGGGTCAAAAGTTATATAGAGTTTAACAATCCTTTGGGAATAGTTCTAGATTGCTTTTCAGAATGATTGGTCTAGGCAACAGTTCAACTAATGGTGCATTATGTATCTGTTTCTCTACAGTCTTTCCAGCAATTGTCATTTTCTTTTGGACAACCTTGCCAAATTGACGTACGTAAGATGGAACTCCAGAATTGTTTAAATAGGCATTTCTTTGTTAGTGATTTAGAGCAGTTTTTTTAATATATAAATTTATTTATTTAACTTTTTACATTCATTTTCACAAGATTTTGGGTTCCAAAATTTTCTTCCCATTTGTCCCCTCCCCAGTACACTGAGCATTCCAATTTCCCCTATCACCAATCTGCCCTCTCTTCTATCATCCCTCCCTTCTC
>CM053769.1:479901097-480018597 GCA_028658325.1 Potorous gilbertii
CACACACACACACACACACACGCACACACGCACACACGCACACACGCACACACACTTTCTCTTTTCTCTCATGTCCTCCTTCTCTCTCTGTGTCCCTCTATTTACATTGAATTTACTTACTTGTATGTGTTTTAAATTCCCTAACAAGATGTAAGTTCCCTGAGGGAGGAAATGGTCTGATTTTTATCATTGTACCTCCAGTACCTGGTACATAGTAAATGTGGGACAAGAAGACTTAAAGTATTTGCTGAATCAAATCTGCTACAACTTTAGCAGATTTCATAAAATTATAGAATCTTAGGGGCCTGGAAAGAATCTTAGAAAGGGATCTGATCTGTAGTCATTCTGTTTTCAGACAGAGTTTCAGTCAAACTGAGTGGAAATTTAGCCATGCTTTTCCTTTATTTAAGTAAATTTATATTGATGTCTTTTATTTTTATATCACCACCAACAGTTTCCAAAGTATTTTTCTCCTTTCTTCCTTCCAGAGAATAATCTTTTATAACAAAGGATAAAAAGAGAGAAGAAAAGTTCATCAAAACTGACCAACATATTGGAAAAGTCTGACATTCTATGCAGAGTTCCATGCTTGTAGACTGCCATTGTGAGGGCTTTCTCATGTCTTTTCTTTGGGATCAGTCTAGGCTAGCATACCTTCAAAATATCTATACTTTTCTTATTAACCTTCATGGAAAGGAAGGCTTCTAGCACAGTGGATAGATTTTCTGGGGAGTATTTGTGGGAGGACATGGAAGAGAATTAGTCAGAATAAGTCTGGATGGGCTACAATATATGCCTTGAAGTGATTGCCTGTTTTGTGAGATGAAGGACCTAGGAAAGTAGATCCCTGAGGTTCTGGAGTCTGACACCTTCCAGTTGTGAGCAAACCTCTCCTTTCAGAATTTCTTCCTTCACTTCCAGTCCTCCAACTTTGATTGTGCATATACCTGTATACCTGTACCATACACCTGTGTGTATGGTATGCAGTTGTGTGGAAATGGTCCTCATCAGTGAACTTACACAAGTACCAGTCTTCTACTTGGTGCCTGGCTTTATCCTCCCTGCTGTTTCTGCTTGTTAACCTTCTACCCAACATCAGGCTTAATGCAGGGCATATTGGAGGCCACCAACTCATGCCAGGCAGGAAGCTGGACTCTAACCTGGTTCCCTTAATGCATTCCATCTGGTCACCTAATCCTCACAGCTAACCTCAATCCCTTGTACTGTGAAATCGACTTCCCCTCCAGGTTTCAGAACTTCATGAGACTACAGTGGAGAAAAAAAGAACCAATTTCCAATGTTTAAATGAATACTTTTTCTAAGTTGCAAATTATTAGCGTGTGTGTGTGTGTGTGTGTGTGTGTGTGTGTGTGTGTGTTGGGATACAGAAAAAAAAAAACATCTGTGCCCTTGTTGGTTCAATTAAAACAACCTTGCAGAAGGAGCCTGGTTTTTTGTGCTTAGGTCAATAACCACATTTGACAGATTTTTAAAAGTATCCATGGACTACGGCAGATGTAAATTAGTGAGGAAAAAATGGTCAGTGAACCCCAGAACCCAAGACCCTGGGATTATAGAATTGAGATCTGAAAAGAATTTAAGACAATATGCAGTCCAACCTCTTCGCTATACAGATGAAGAAACCGAGTTTAAAGAAGGGACTTAACAAGGTCACACGTGTGAGTAGTAGAGTCTGGATTCAAATCTAGGGTTCTGATGCTGAATCCATGATGGTCTGATCCAGATAAATCCAAATGATTTTCCATGATTTGGTCCCACTCAGCCTATTATGAATTTGGACTCAGAGAACCTGGTTCAAAACCACTTTCTGCTACTTAATTTGGACAAGTGACTTTCCTTCTATGAATCTTAACTTCTTGCTCTTTGAGGTAAGGGGGCCAGACTATGTGGATTTGAGTCCCCTTTAGTTCTGAGTCTATGCCCCTGATCATTTGTACCCCCAACACACCCTCTTTTCCCTTTGGGCAACTCTAATCTGTGTCCAACAACTCCCCCCACCCCATACTCATTTCTGTCTCGGTCTTCATTCATGCTGCTCCTTTTCCTCTCCTTTATCCAAGACCTCAGTATCCTTTGAGGCCCAGATGAAGGTGGACCCATCCCATGAAGCCACCTTGGGATCACTACATTTACCCCCTTCTCCTATGAATGTCCATGGCCATCTTGAGTGATCTTTCAGGCAGAGCTGAGAGATAGACTGAATTATCCTTTTTAGAAGAGATGGGAGCAAACCATGATGGTCTACCTCTTCCTGTCCCACCTATGTGCGGGGTGGGGGAAGGACACAGTTATTTACATCAAGCAAGTCCTTTGTACTTGAAGCATTAAGGCCATTCAAGCAATGCACAAACATTTGTTAAGCACTTGCTGTGTGTGAGGTGCTGGGCTAAGCAATGGGGACCCAAAGAAAAGGCAGTTACCCATCTCCAGCAGAAGGAACCAGTGAGTATTCTTGCCCCAAACCTCCTATAAGGCCACTTGCAGACCAGTGGGGCGATGTCCTGGGGAGAGACAGATATTGTTGGGGTTCAGTCAAGGGGCAAAGCCCTCTGGGGCCCATGAAAATCACAAGGGTCAAAGTTTCCAGGATGTGACCGGGGACAGTGGTTCCACAGAAGGGATTCATAACCTCGAGTTTCTTTGTCCCTTGGTCTGGGTAAAGCCCTTCCGCACCTTCTCCTGAAAGGTTTTGCAAATTGCTTGAACTCACTTGAGTCTCACAGCACCCCTGTAAGGTGTGTTCCATAGTTAACCCTATTTTGCAGATGAGGAAACAAGATCAGAGATGAAGTGACAAGTTGAGAGTAATTCTTCATGCTCATTCTTTAAATTTAGAAGCAGTTAGGTGGTGCTGTGGATGGAGAGCTGAACTTTGAGGCAGGAAGACCTGAGTTCAGATCTAGCCTCAGATACTCACCAGTTATGTGACCCTGGGCAAGTCACTTAGCCTCTCTTTGCCTTAATCTACTGGAGAAAGAAATGGCAAACCACTCTATATCTTTGCCAAGAAAACCCCAGTGTCACAAGGACTCAGAACAAAAGGAGGTAGTTTAGTGGATGGAGTGCAGGGCTTGCAGTCAGGAAGATCTGAGTTCAAATCCAGCCTCAGACATGTACTGGCTGGGTGATCCTGGGCAAGTCACTTCACCCTGTGTGCCTCAGTTTCCTCATCTGTAAAATGATCTGAAGAAGGAAGAGACAAACCAGTCTAGTATCTCTGCCATTAAAACCTCAAATAGGGTCATGAGGAATCAGACTGGATTGAAAAATGACTGGTTGAACCAGAAATAAAGATAATAAGTGAGCAGCATCACATCTCCTATTTCTTTCAGAACCCAAGGATGTAGTTCATGTGTCCCAGGTGACTTGAATTCACTAAGAACAGGCGAGTGCACCTTCCCTCAAATGGAATGACAAAGAATTGGATGCAAGTGGACGATAGCAATAAGAAGAGATTAAAGGGGAGGTACTAGGAGCTTATCCCAGTGTCTGGCACAGCCAAAGCTTTTCTAAATGATTTTTGACTGACTACGAGACCTTAAGCTTGCTGGTCCTTAGTATCCTTATCTGCAAAATTATCTGTAAAGGATTCTTTTACAAAGGTTATGAAGAGTGCGTTCCCAGCTTCCTTAATAATTATATGGATGAGGGCTGTTTATGCCCCCTGACAAACTTTCTTAAAGCGTTTTAAATGAAAGAAGTGTTGTTTTCTTTGGTCTTTCCTAAGTGTAGTCAGAGCTATAGGAGGACTTTCAGGCAGTATCTCCTTGTTTGCACAGCTTGGGCTGCAGCCTCTAGAGTTTCACAGACAAGGTACCCAGAAAACTTATGTTGCAGGATTAGATGTGGTCCCTGATTTTCTGAATTGGAAGTGGGGCCCTGTAGTTAAAAGGACATGATATTGTAAGTCAAGAGACTTTGTGCCTACTGTTGCCATTTCTCTGCTGTATGACCTCAAGCAAGTCATGCTTCCTCTCTGGGCCTCAGTTTCCCACTCTGTAAAAATGAGGGGGGCTGTACTAGATGACCTCTAAGATCTCTTCCAGCTCTAAAATTCTGTGACTTTCCGTTTCAGTTGAGTCATTGCAGACTGGTGGAGAAGCAGGGACTCACTGCACTCTGAAAGCTAGACCAGGGAGCTGCTAAATCCTCCCGTACAGAAACAAAAAACCCCCCAAATTCCTAGCATCAGTTTACATTCTCTACCTACTTCTCTGGATTGCAGTGTGGCTTTTTCCAGGGACTCTCCTTTGGTGACGACTAACCTGTTTGTAGGAAGAGCAATCTGTATTGATATGTTTTTTTTTTTCCATCAGCAGACAGCTCAAGAGCAGACTTGGTTGGTAGAGGGGCATCTTACAAGAGGATCGGAATAGGACTGCACCAAGAGCACTGTGCTTGAGTGGGGCTGAGTGTGAGTTCAGGCCCAATTGTACACTGGCTGGGGGACCACAGGCTACTTACTTTACCAACCTGATCCTTACTTTGCCAATCCATGAAATGGGGATAATGACATCTGTACTTCTCACCTCACAGAAATGTGAGTTATTTTCTCCCATAAACAGGACAGTCTCATTGCCCTTTCAAGGTGCAAAGTTTCTGTATGATACACTGGCTAAAGTAATGGGTTTAGAGTCAAGAAGAGCTGGGTTTGAATCATGCTCTGGAACCTGAGCATGTGTGACTCTCAACTTGTCACTTCATCTCTGATCTTGTTTCCTCATCTGCAAAATGGGGTTAACTATGGAACACACCTTACAGGGTGCTGTGAGACTCAAGTGAGTTCAAGCAATTTGCAAAACCTTTAAACTTTAGAATCATGAGGGCTATTCCTCCCCCAGGAACTTGGACTCTACCCCTGGAACCAGTCTGGGCTCTGAAAAGGAGGCTTTCCTTTTCTCCTGCCTGGATGCAGGTCTACACTTCACTCCCTGGCCCCCTCCAGACAAGGCCCCCATGGAGATTGTCACTGTTCTCCCCTTCCCTTTATGTGCTGTCTTCTCCCATGGGAGTGTAAGTTCTTTGAAGACAGGGACAGATAGTCTTAAGTTCTTGAATATGTATCTTATATAGTTGGTACAGTGCTGAGCAGATGGTAAAGGCTTCATAAATGCCTTACTTTATCTATCTATCTATCTATCCATCTAATCATTCATGCATTCATCCAAATGCTATCTGTTTTATTCTTGTCCCTTCCAGGGCACAGACCCTGGCAGAAGCACCATATAGTCCAGATTTGGCTTCTTGCAGAGTTGATGCTCTGCTTCAAAACAGCCCGGGACTTGGCAGAGCAAGATACCCCCGTGCTGTCTCAGGTGGCAGATACTGCAACAAGAGTGTTTGATGAGCAACTTTGCCAGCCCGGGAGCACATTGGGTCATCTGTATGCAAGTGCTTTGGGACCAAAAAGCTACATGAAAGAGATGGTGATAGCGCCTGGTTCTTCTAGAGCAGCAGGGACTCCTGTTATTTATTTTCATGAATGTTAAATTAAGTAGTTAGGTGGATAGAGATAGAGCTTGGAGTTAGGAATTCTTGAGTTCAAATCTGACCTCAGACACTTACCAGTGGGGTGACCCTCAGCAAGTATTTGATCTGTGGCCTCAGTTTGTAAGATGGAGATAACACTTCCCTCCCAGGGATGTTGTAGATACAGTAGTAGCAGTAATAGTAGTAGTAGTAGCAGTAGCAGCAACAGCAATAGTGATAGTAGTAGTAGTGGTGGTGTTAGTAGCAGTAGTAGTAGCAGTGGTGGTGGTGGTGGTAGTAGCAGTGGTGGTGGTGGTAGTGTTAGTAGCAGTAGTAGTAGTAGCGGCAGTGGTGGTTGTGTTAGTAGCAGTAGTAGTAGTAGCGGCAGTGGTGGTTGTATTAGTAGCAGTAGTAGTAGCAGTGGTGGTGGTGATGGTGGTGTTAGTAGCAGTAGTAGTAGCAGTGGTGGTGGTGGTGGTAGTGTTAGTAGCAGTAGTAGCAGTAGTGTTGGTGGTGGTGTTAGTAGCAGTAGTAGCAGTAGTGGTGGTGGGGGTGGTAGTAGCAGTAGTAGCAGTAGTGGTGGTGATGATGGTGGTAGTAGCAGTAGTAGTAGCAGTGGTGGTGGTGGTGGTGGTGGTAGTAGCAGTAGTAGGAGTGGTAGCAGCATCAGTAGCTAGTCTACCACACATATTCTCACTATGTCTTGCCTGTGTAGCCTTGGGCAAGTCATTTTTCTTCTCTGGGTCTCAATATCTTCCTTTGTAAAATGAGGGAGTTGGGCCAAAGGACTTCTAAGATCCCTTTTAGCTCTTCATCTATGAACCTATGGGCAGAGGTTTTATGAGTGTGACCCAGCCTTCACTAATACAGGTTGTGACTGAATCTGGCTTTTGGTCTTCATCAGCTGTTGTGGCCAAAACATACATTCCCCTGTGGCTAAGCAAGTGATAAGCATCTCCAGATTGATCTAGGGTGGTTCTTGGAGAAAATCAAGGGCCACCTCCTAAATAAAAGCTTTCCTCACCCCCACCAGCTAGCATCCTCTCCCCAATAATGTTCTCTTTTGGGACTATATTTCTTTGTGTGGTTGTTCCCCTGGGTAGAGGAGGTTGGGGGAGGTGAGGTTGGGAAACCGTGTTGTTTTTGCCTTGGTAGTTGCAGCACTAGTACAATCACTAACCAGTTAATAAATGCTCATTGATTGATTGATTGATTTGGTGCCAAAGACTGCCCAGTTGTGTAGCACTTGCTAGAGCCTATCTTGGGCCACTGACACTGCCCTTTAAGCCCAGTGTCAGGCCCACACTGTGAAGCTGTATCCAAGGAGAACTCTAGAGAAAGATCACGACCATATCCATCCAAATAAGAGTAGTTTGGTTTGTGATAATGGGTAGCATCAGTCCCAGGACTGATAAGGATTAGGAGTGCAAAGGGCTGGAAAGCACATCTTCTACTTAAGAGGATGAGTTTTAAATGATTTTACTTCCATATCACATGATCCAATCAATGGGTAGATGGATTTGGACTCAAGAGGGATCGGGTTTGAATCCTGCCTTGGACACACATGTTGCTAGCTATGTTTCTATGGGTATGTCCCTTCATCTCTCTGAGCTTTGATTTATCATAGGGTGAGAGAGAAGTAATAGAGGACAATGGACAGAGGCTCTGTTCATTCTCCATTTTCCCAGGCACTTTCTAAAATTAAAAATTACAAAATGTTTCTGGATCTATCTGGGGGAGGGAGTTTCCACACTGGGAGTCTTTTCCTCTCTCCCCTTCCCCGTGGAACCTCAGCTCTAGAATCCTTCAACAACCCTATTTTCAGTGGTTGTAAAAGTCAGAGGAAGTCTTATATGTAAAACGTTTTCAAACTTCTCAGCGCTACAAATATAGAAGTTTGTAATGTGGATATCACTCAGCCTGTTTCTTCATCTTCAAAGTGGGGATACTGAAATCCAAAGCACCATCTCCCAGGGTTGTTATGAGCAAAGTTGCTTGTACTTTGAGACCATGTAGACTTTTGAGACTCTATAGATCTTAAAGTCTCATCCACTAACCAACCCACCAATCATTTAAGAACACCCTATGTGCCTAGGACTGTGCTAGAAGCTGAAGATGCAAAAGACAAAAAAGAACCAGGTCTTGCCCTGAGAGGCCTTAGATTTGATTAGGGGGAGATGTCTAGTACATGTAAAAGAATACACAAAACAGTGACAAAATATATACAAGGTAATTTGGGAGGGGAGACATTCAATAAATGTCAATTATTAATCTTATTGTTAAAAATGTAAGTAGGGAATTGAATCAGTTCCATCACAGAAGGAACAGCAGGCTGGGAATCATTCACTCTAACTCTCCAATCAGTTCCTGATGTTTCAGAGTTGGGGACACTTTCTCCCCTTCACTTACAAAGAGCCAGGGTTCTTGGGAAGGGGCCTGTGGCTAGAAGGGCCTAACTCATCAATGTCCGACCCTTCCAGTGTGGAATTTTCCCGTGGGCGGGGATCATTTAATTGTTATTTACCTGTCGAAGGCTGCTTTTGACACACATGATGAGCCAGCTTCCTCCTTAGGAGGCAGGATTCTTCTGCCCACACTGCTCAGCACTGACTTCTTTGTCCGTCTCTCACTGTTGTGGTTTTTCTCTTTCTCTTTTTCTTTCTTTCTTTTCTATTCTTTTTTCTTTATGCCCAGACTGTGCATTTTGAGTAAAGCAGAGACCCAAGCAGGCTCCTCGGCCTTGTCATTGTAGGCCTAGCAAGCCTCCCACACAGAGGAGTCCTCAAAGCTAGGCGGGGAAGCCAATTCCTTTGAAGAAGCATTTTTGAAACAAAAGGGATTCCCCCATGCCATCGGGCCTGACAATGATTTCTTTTCCTGATGCTTCTCCAAAGCTCCCAGAAGGATTCGACTCCAGTGGAGCCTGGGTAACAAGAAGCCCCTTTAGATTCTGGCTCTGAGTTTTCTACTCATGTACGGACTGATAATGAAGTATGGATGAAACTCAAATCAAATGTCACCCTAGAAGATCAGAGACTGGCTCACAGCTGGAAAACATCTTAGAAACCACCGAGTCCAGCCAAGACCCAAGGAAGTTAAGTGACTTGACCTGCCCAAACTGGGACGTGAGCCCAGGCACTCAGCCTACATCTAGGCCCTACTCCATGCCATTAATACTTGGATTTCTCATTCATGGATTTCAGTATTGGTTAACAGTCCACTGAATATGGAACACCTGGGTCCATATCCCTCCTCGGACAGTTAATAATAAAGGCAAGCCACTTCTCCGTGACTCAGTTTCCTCATGTGTAAAATGAAAAGGCTGGACTTCATGGCCTCCAAGGCTTGACCCAGTCATCCATCTAGGAGATTATCTTTGTGTAACTCTTCACCCACAATCCATTGCAGAATGCCTGGGTACACTCAGAATCACAGAATAAGATCTTTTCATCATGCAAATCATGCTTAAAATAATAGCTAATAAGCTAACATCTATATAATGCTTACTCTGTGGCAGGTACTGGGCTAAGCACTTTACAATGATTATTCTCAGGACAACCTAGCAAAGTAGGAGCTATTACTATCCTCAGTTTACAAAAGAGGAAACTGAGGCGGGTAGAGGTTAAGTGACTTGCCTAGGGTCATGCAGCTCATAAGTGTCTGACACCACATTTGAACTCAGGCTTTCGATGCCAAGCCTGGTACTCTATCTACTGTACTACCTAGCTCCCTTTCTTGAAGCAGGATCCCTAGCCTCCTTCACCTGGACTGGTGGCAGGCAGAGTGTGTGGCCCAGCCTGAGGATGGAGCTGTCGTGGGCCAGGCCCCCATTACAGTCCTCTGAGCCCTGAAGGGCAATGGGGGCATATGGGAAAGTCTGGGCCTCTCCTCTCATAGAAGATGATAAAGAAGGAAGAGCAGAGCTGGGATTCCAATGTGGGTCCTTTGACTTTCAGTACAGTAGAAGCATGCCACTTCATCTTCTTTGGGGAGTCCTTGATTCTCAAGGTATGAATTCAAAGGATTTCCACTGTTGCTTCTGCAATGTCCAAGAGAAAAAACACACAGAACTGGATGTCTGAGGTCACCTCATGTTCAAGTGGACCTGGAGTGCCACTGGAGACTGGGCGCCTAGGATAGCCTGGGTTGGAATCCTGCATTAGATACTGACTAGCTGGATGACCTTGCCCAAGTCACATGCCTTTATGTGCCCCCCTTTCCTCATCTGTAAAGTAAAGGGGTTGGACTGGATGACCTTTGAGGTCTCTTTAAACTAAACCACGATCCTAGGATTTATGAAATAGATGTAGGCTCAGAAGGATCCTTGATTTTGGGGCTGATGAGTAACTAGGTTGGGTCCTCCTGGGAGCCTGCCCTTTGCTCAGGCCAGTCCAGAACCAAAGCATCAGATGGAGGGGCATTCATTTGGAGCCAGACAGAAGGAATCTGGTCCAGCCTCTCAGTTTACAGATTAGGAAACTGAGGCCCAGTCCGTAGCTGAGCTGGGATTGGAACAGGAATGCAAGTCCTCTACCTCCAGATCCAGCCCACTTTTCCCCTGTAAGGGGCTTTGCAACCACACCCTCTTTCTCTCCCTGTTCAGCTTGCCTGCTCACCCACGTCCTCCTAGCACCCCCTTTCATCACCCAGATGCAAACAACAAAAGGAGGCCCAGCCCACGTCCCAACTACTACCACCACCTTATATAGTGAAAGTCCCTGAGGGCTTGGGCAGAAGTTCAGGCTGCCCTGGCAGGCTGGGCTGGGAGCAGCAGTGCCAAGCAGGGGGCTTTCCGTTCATTGTCTAGCCAGTTCAGCTTCAGACTTCCCCCCACCCAGTGTTCCCCAGTTTGATTTCTGAAGAAACGTCACCCAGGGCATTCTTAGCTTTGGCACCAAATACTCTGTCTTTGTTGATCACAGGAGTCTGAGGAGAATGGATTGACAGCCACCAGGGACCTCAGAGACCAGCTTGTCAGGGGCCTCGTGGCCACCTATGGCCCTCTAGGCCCTTTGAATGTTCTGTGAGATTTGGATTCAGTACTACAGGGTCACACTCGAGGACCCAGAGGGCCACAGGCAGCCTTGAGATTGTAGGTTCCCCAAACTTCCTCTAATTTATAGACCCTTCAGTTTATCGAGGAGGGACCTGAGGCCCAGAGAAGTTTTCAGTGACTTCTTCATGGTCACGCCAACAGTAATGGGAAGAGCCACCCTTTGACCTCAGGTGCCCCGACTCGAAAGCAATTCAGGTTCTTAGGTAGCAAATAAAATGACTTGGGGGCTTTTCCCCCCACTTTCCCCTATTCAAAAAATATCCCACCAGAATAGTCTACCTAGGTCCCTGTATGCTTTCCTTGACTCCCTTGGACAGTCCCTCCTGGGGGGCTTCATATTCTTGATCTGCTTTGAGGTTTGCAGAACAGCCCTTACAAAAGTCCTTGGGAGGCCCAGCAGATTGTATGCTCTGTAACCCAAGTGTATCCCAGGGTCTGGCACATAGTAGGTGCTTAGTGTATTACACAGAGACCTGGATTTGGAATCAGGAAGTCGACTTTGCATCTCACCTTAGATGCTCACTAGCTGTATGACCCTGTGTAAGTAATTTAACCTCCCTCAGCCCAGTAAAGTGGGGCTAATGATGGCACCTACCTCCCAGGCTTGTGAGGAAAATTAAATGATGACTAAGGTTGAAAGAGACTTTGCAAATCTTCAATTATATAAATGTGAGTTATTATTGCTATAGTTAATAATGAGAAATGCTAATTGAATTTAGCTATTATATAATAAATAATTATAACTAGATTATTATTGTATCCATTATTTTTTCAGATGTGGAAACTGAGACTCAGACAGGTCTGAAATCTCCTCAGTACTATCAGAGTCTAGACTCAAATCTAGGTTTCTGCTGACTCCAAATTAAGCCCTTCCTCCACTGAACCAGCCTACTTTTATGGGCCTCTCTGTGACCTTTGCTGAGCTATGACAGATTTCAAACAGACCTTGGTCTTTAATTAAAGGATATTTGAGAGGACCGGTTGGAAGCTGGAAAGGACCTTAGAAGCCATGGAGGCTTACCCACTTTTTCTTTTTTACAGATAAGGAAACTAGCTCTCAAGTTAAATGACAGAATCATAAACTCGAACTGTTATTGATTTAGAGTTAGATGATTAGAGGTCATCTGGTCCAATCCATTCCTCTTACAAACCACATTAGGTAGTATGTCTAATGTCCAATCCAGGTGTTTTACAGACAAGAAAACTGAAGAGACATTAAATAACTTACCCAGCTGGGGCAGCATAACCAGTAAGTGTCAGAGGAGGGTTTGGCACCCAGGTCTTCCCGGCTCCAGGTCCAGTTCAGTCCCAAAGAGAACACTACAGAATATGGGATCATAGATTTAGAACTGGGAGGGACCATACAGATGATCTAGCCCAGGGTTCTTAACTTTTTTGTGTGTAGTACTGGTCCATTTGGCAGCCTGGGGAAATTTAGAAACCCCTCCTCAGAATAGTGTTCTAAAATGCATATAAAAGATGACAAAATAAACCAGCTCGACTCACATAAAGATAGCTTCTTTTCCCATCCAGTTTCACAGATCCCTGAAATCTATCCAGGGACTTGGAGCCCATGACTAAGAACCCTTTACCTGGAGAGCACAATACCGAACTCCCAAAGTCTTTGAAGGCCCTGACCTGGCAGGCCAGGAAGGTAACTCAATGTGTAGGAGGACTTGGAGATTGCTCCCTGTCTATGGGTTTTACCTGTGCTCCCAGGTGCTCAGACAGGGCCCAATTGGATGAGTTGCCTCTTCCCTGAAAAACTGGCGTGGACCCAGGCTAAACATTACAGCCTCTGTGTTTGAGCAAGTCAGTCTCAGCCCCAGGACAGGGTGCCTCCTCTCATTCCTCTTCTTGTCAGTCACCAACATGGGTGCCCCTGTGGGATCATAGGAATAACCGGGTCAGGCTCCGATATTTATATTCTATGTCCTAATAAACAAGGAAAGAAAAAAGAGACGGGGATCAGCTCTTGGGAGCCATGTCTGGTAGCCTCTGCACTTTCCCCTGGGCTTGGGTGGAGCCCTTCTAACTAAAAGAGGGATCTCAGATGGAAAGCTGAGTGCCACTGTCTGGTTAGTCTTTGTGACCTTGAGAGCCTGAAAGGACTCTTTCAAATATGACCCCAACTGACTTGAGTCAGGAGCCCGGGGTTCTAGTTCTGACCTGTTGCTATTTACAAGCTGTGTCACCTTGGCCTATATCTGAGCCTAAATTTCCTCATTCATAAAATGAAGGCATTAAATTAAATGTTCCTCAGAATCCATTACAGCTCAGACTTAAAAAGTATATGCCATTTTATTGGTTTCATTAAATATTTTCCAATTACATCGAAGTTTTTTTTACATTCATTTAAAAATGTTTTGAGTTTCAATTTTTTTCCTTTCATCCTGCCCTTCCCCCACCCCTTGAGAAGATAAGCAATGATATTGATAATACAAGTGAAGTCATGCAAAATGTATTTCCATATTAGCCATGCGGCAAAAGAAAACAAACATGCACACAAACAAGAAAAATACAGAAAGCAAAATAAGTCGGTGTTAATCTGCCCTCAGAGTTTATCCTCTCTCTCTCTCTGTCTGTCTCTCTCTGTCTCTCTCTGTCTCTCTCTCAAGGTGGGTAGCATTTTCATTATGAGTCCTTTGGAATTTTCATGGGTCTTTATTTGGATCAGATTCAGCTTAGACATTTTGTGATGATAACTCAATTTAACAAGCATTTATTAAGCTTCTAAGGTCATCTAGGTTCTGGGGATACAAAGGCAAATGCAGGTCCTCTCCTCAAGGGTCTACTGGGGGTGAGGGTGGGGCTGAATAGCAAACACATCACTCTTCAATAAAAATTTATTAAGCACCTACTGTGTACCTGGAAGTGTGCTAAGCACCTGAGCCTCCAAGAACAAAGTGACTCTATCCCTGCTCTCAGAGAGCTTCCATTCTAAAGGGGGAAGCAACATGTACATAACTAAAAACAAAGCTATACCCAAAAATGCAAAAGAATTTTGGGTGGGAAACAGCCTTATGACCTCCCAATTCAAGTATATTTATAGATATTGTCTCCCTTGATAGAAAGGACATTTCTTGAGGATAAGGACTTTTCACTTTTGTCTCACTTTCCTTAGTTCCTGGAATACAGGAGACACCTCAGAAATGCTTATTGGTTGGTTGATTGTCCTTCACAAAGCTGACAAAATCTCTTTTCCTAACCCACAAGTTGGACCACATCTCCCTTGTTGGAGCATCCAACAAATGGCTCAGCCATTAGCTAAATTTGGAAGCAGTAGGGTTCTGGGAGCAGAGCCCTGGATAAGAAGTCAAGAAATCTGAATAAGGAGTCAATCGGTCCTTACTTCTCCAACCAATCCTGCGACTGTGGGAGAGGCCCTCACTCTCTGTGGGACTCAGTTTCATCATTTACTGGATAAGGGAGCTGGACAAGATAATCGCTCAGATACCTTCCCACACTAAAATGATCTGATTTGGAACAAGACAAAACTCATCAGTAACCTGTTCCAAGGATCCCGATTGGCTTCACAAGAGCAGGATGGTTCTCCCATAGCCCTGAGCTGCATTTCTTGAGTTCTTCATCAGACACCTATACGTCTATACCTCTCCTGGCACTTCTAAGTCAGAGGGTCCCAAACTGAGCTTGGAATCTCTCCCTCTAAACCAACCACTCCTCCCTGTTTGCTTTATTTTCTATTGAGGGTGCCATCCTCCTCCCGGTCACCCATTTTCCAAGCCGTGGATTCATCTTCACCCTTTTCATCCTCAGATCCAATCAGACGCGGAGTCCAATCCCTTTCCTCCTGCTCGCCTCTTGAGACATCCCTCTCCTACAGCTTTCAGTAGCAACGATCTGCAGCAGCTTCTGAGAGAATGATTCGGCTAATCACAGTGACAGTCATAACAGCTAATGTTTACATAGCGCTTACTCTCCACCAGACACTCTCCTAAGTGCTTTACAGTTATTCGCATTTGTCCTCACAGCATCCCTGGGTATCAGCTCTAACCGTTACTATCTACATTTTTACAAATGAGGAAATTGAGGCAAACAAAGGTGAGATGACTTGCCCAAGACACATGCCTCCTACTTTACCTCTCCAGTGTTCAGTTTCATCATTTGTTAATATGAGGGCTCAGATTGGAAGATCCCAAAGGTCCCTTCCAGCTCCAAACCATCCCCCTTAGGCTCAGGCCCTTATCTCCACTCACCTGAATTGTTCTCAGCTCCTAATTGGATGAGGTTAGAACATAAGCTACTTGAGGGTAAAGACCCTTTTTTTTGTCTTGGCACCCCATGATGTGGTTTGGCATAGATAGTCCCTAATAGAAATTACAGTAATCAGTCTAATGGCTCATATTCTGATGCTAACTCTGGGTGAACCAGAAGAATAGGAAAGAAGTGTTAATGAATTGGCTCTGAAAACATCATGGCTGATTGGATGAACTATTCTTGCCCATCTAGCACACTGGGGAAGAGTTAGGTCTTGAGCCCGGGACTGTTCTCTTGTGTTACCTACTCTGTTGGACCCAACAGGCCCCCAGTGGAATCACGCATCTTGAAGGACACACAAATCACCCCACAATCCACCTGAAGAAGTTACAAGTTGGCCTCTAAGTGCAGGATGATTTTTTATGTTTGTGCAGCTCTTGGGTGAAGAAGGATGAATGAGATCTTTTCCTGCCCCTTTCCTCATTCTTCTGCATGAACCTGGGTGGTGATTATGTAGTCTGTAGCATCTTTTGATTTTGTTCAATTCTGTTCCATTAATTTGATTTGATTTAATTTAATTTATTATTGCTTTTCAGTCACATCTGACTCTTTATGACCCCATCTGAGGTTTTCATGGCTGAGTTACTGGAGTGGTTTACCATTTCCTCCTTCTCCAGTTCATTTCACAGATGAGGAAACTGAAGCAAACAGGGTGAAGTGACTTTCCCATGGTCACACAGCTAGTAAGTGTCTGAGACCAGATTTAAAGTTAAAGATCTCACATTCTATTGAGAAGCACGAGCACAGAAAAAATGTATGCAATGTCATTGCAATGCAATGCAATGCATGCAATAAAGTCATTTCCATGGAGCCAATGACATTTGAGCTAAACCTTGAAAGAAGCTGGGCATTTTATTTCACATAGACTATGTTCTAGACACTGTTAGGCACCAGATATATAGAGACAAGAATGAAAATGGTCTTCTTGGAGTTTCCATCTTTCTACGGAAAGGATAGTAATTTCTCCCCTAACACCTCTCTGCACTTCACCGACAAAGAGCCTAGAAGACAAGGTAAAGGGATTGACTTTGTCTATCTCTTTGCCTAGACTGGGGAAGCTAGATTTTGGACTTAAGTTTTAGTAATGACATTTCATTTTCCTTCCACCAACAGGGATAAAACACCCTTGCAGGCAGCCTCTCAGTCCCTCTTTCTGGCTCTGGGGTTAGTCTAAACTGAAGAAAAACATTAGGGAATGGGTGACACTGATCGACTTTTGATGGATTTGGTATTGAGTCTGGGGGCTTGAAGACAATTACAAAAAGACAACAGGGGAAGTTGTAATACTTATATTTCCTCATAAAATTCCCTCCTTATGCTTAATCTGTAACTCTCAGTAGTGAAGTTTCCCAGCCATCAATATGACAGGACAGCGATATTGCCTCATCAGTCATGGTTTACTTAATGTTTTCTGAATTTAGTAATATTTGATTAAAATTTAATGTGAACATATCATATCATGCCATATATATTATTGCATCCATTAATCAGGTAACTATGGTAATGAAATGTTAGGCGATTGGATGAAAAAAGAGCCAAAGACTTGATAGATGTGTGGCATAATTCTGTGAATGATTAACCAAAAAAAATAATAGAAATAATAAAAATGAAAATCTAAAGCCACTTGAAGAAAGCATCACTAATATAAATTATTTTTACAGTCATTCATGTATCACTCGATACTTTTAACCTTTGTTAAGCTAGATTTTTAATTTGCTAAAAAGATGTTAAATATTAATAATCATGAAAAACACACATTGTTCCATGAAGCCACATTCTGGCAGAATGATGCACAGTTGGATCTAATTCTTTTGTGAAGTAACATGGGTTCAAGGGTGCTCAAAAGATTCAGTTGGTACCCATAGTTGGAATGACAAACACTTCACAAATGACCATGGAAGCCTTTCACCTGAAATATCCGGTGATATCATTCTTGTTTCCAATATCCATGCCCACTTGGCTTAAGCAAGCTGAACTATTTGCCCTTCAAGCTTACTCACAGTCTAAAATTCTGTGATCCGTAGAGAAGGATGGATTGCGCTAGGCTGTGAGCTGGAGGATGTGCACCCAGAGAGCAGTTCATGGAATAAAGATCTGGGGGTTTTGGTGGATTGAACTCCATGTGAATCAATGTGTATATGGTATGGCAGCCTGGGAAGCTAATGCAATCTTAGGGAACATTCAGAGAATCATAATTTCTAGTGCTAGAGAGGTGATAATTTCACTGTGTTCTACCCTAGTCAGAAAATAGCTGTAATATTGTGTGCAATTCTGGGAGCCATATTTAAGAAGGATGTCGATAAATTGGAGTGTCCACAGGAAGTCAACTAGGCTGGTACTCTCAAAATAATGCTCTTGAAGGCTAGTAGAAGCAATTGGGGATATTGATGCCTCCAGAAGAAAAGACTGAAGGGGACACATAGCTGAAAAGGAAGTTGGCCTTGGAAGGCAGAGCTAGGGACAACGATTTTAAGTGGTAGAGGCCAAACCTCTTTTCAGCATAGGACTAAATTCCTAACAAGTAGGTCTGTGACTGCCTCCAGCAGTTGCAGGCTCTTTCTCCTTTGGGTTCTAAAGACTGGACGACCATTTTCCTGGTGTATTGTAGACAGAATTCATTCTCAGAAATTGGTGGGCTTTGATGCTAGTTTCCTTTCATTTCTGAGATTCTGCAATTCCATTGGGTTTTCATAACTTTTTTCCTTAATAATTAAAAGGACCAATTGATATTTCTTATGCCTATCAATCTTTGCATCTGCAGTCAAAGGATCTGTTTTCATCACCATCCTCTATTATTTACTACCATGTGACTTTGGACAAGTTGTTTGTACCTAGTTGTCACTTAATGTTTATTGAAATAAACTGAATTAAATTGGAAGGTGAAAGGATGATAGGATGGTAGGGTATCTGGGCCTTGAAGAAAGGGGGTCTGTTAGACCAGATGTTATATTACATTGGTACTGATAGATTTTCTATTCACCAGTAATACCAGCACACTGTTACCTTAGGGAATAAATGAAGGGGTTGGACCAGATGATGTTTAAAGTTCCTTCCAGCTCAAAATCTAAGATTGCCCATTAACAAAGAACATGGTGATAGAACTGGAAGAGATTTCCAAGTTCAACCCCATCCTCAAAGCCAAGAAGGAAGCATGGAGTAGGGGTAGAGCTCTGCAGTTGGAGTCAAGAAGAACTGGATTGAAATCCAGTCTCAGTAACTTACTAGCTGTGTGGCCCTTGGCAGGTCACTTAATAACTGTCTGCCTCAGTTTACTCATCTATAAAATGAGGGGGTTGAATTTGATGATCTCTGAGGTTCTATCCAACTTCAAACCTATGATCTTACAAAAGAGAAAACTGAGGACCTTAGAGATTCTGACTTGTCCAAGGTCACTTAAGGGGAAATTGGGTAGAGTCAAGATTCGGATCCAAGTCCTCGAGTCCTAACTCTTACAGATTTTCCACTGTGCTATGCCTCCTCACCAGGAGAGTTTGCTCTTTCAACATGGGGACAATCTGGTATTCTCTTACCATAATTGTCAAGTTAGGTCAGTGGTAAAGCACTTTAAAGATTTTACAATGCAATAGAAATGTCAGTTATTATGGTGGTAACATTATCACCTTTGGGGTCTGTCCTGGGAACCTCAAGCTACCTTCTATGATATTGCAGCAATAGGAAAATGTGTTTGATTTCAAACTGGCATAGAAATGAACCTTGGGAGTATACAATGAGAGGCACCATGATGTACTGGAAAGACTGCTGGACTTGGAGACAATTTCAGATCTCACGTCTGACACTAGCTGTGTGATTGTGGGCAAATCACTTCATCCCTCTGAGCAATAGTTTCTTCATCTTTAAAACAGAGACAATAATGGCATTTGCCTCAAGGTCTGGTTGAAGGACTCAAGGGAATCCATGTATACAGCATGCTTTCTGCACCTTAAAGATGTAAGTAGGGAGATTTCACACCCTACTTGAATCAATCAATAATAGATATGATTAATAAGACTGTCTATGCCCTCGAATCCTTGTTCAGATGGAAGCTCCTCCTAAATTGGGTCAAGAAGGAAGCACCTTGCTTGGTTGGCCAATCATGTCCCTCCTAGCCTTCAGTAATGGAAGACATGTCAGTGACTGTTTGGTTCAGTAATAGTCCAGTTGAGTGGTAGAGGACTTCAGGCTTGGGGGTCCTTTGAGGAAGTAGACCTTGGTTCTGTAGCAGAAGACAGCAATGGAGGGGAGTAGGGTAATGTTTGTGAAAAATATTACAAATATCTCATTCATCATCATCATAAATAGGCCAAATCTGAACTTTGCTTTTTCTGTTTCCACTTGACTACTTAACTCCCTAGTGGTCTTCCCCCTCCCCAATTCCTCCCCGCCATCTCCCAACATAGACCATGTCACTAGAGAAAAGGAACCGGTAGAAGAGGTGAAGATAGAAGCAAACAGACAGGCACTGGAGAAAGAAGAGGCAATCCCCAGGAACATAGATCTGAAGACAAACATGGATGCAAAAATTCTTACTGAGTAAGGAAGCACCCTGGGGGTGGAGAGAAGGATCAGTGATGGATTTTTGACCCTAGGAATCTAGAAGAGAAGTAAATATAAAGAGAACTGATGAGAAATCTACAGAGGAAGGAAAGGACTTCCAATAACCAAAGTTATAAGCTACTCCTGCATCGCATGTGTTCTCTATGCATGTGTTTCCCTTTGTATTTTAAATTCAATTAACAAATCAATTAATACACATTTATTAAGTTCCTACTATGTGCCAGGCACTGTGCTAAGTTCTGGGGATACAAAAGGAGGCAAAAGATAGTCCCTGCCACAAGGAGTTTACTATCTGATGGGATAGACAGCATGCAAACAAATATATACCAAGCAAGCTATATACAGGAGAAATAAGAAATAACAGAAGGAAGACAATGGAATTAACAGGGACTCATTCTTCTCAAGGACCTTGTGAGTGCACTTTGGGTTTGGGGAAATTGTTTCTGTGACTATATTTGCTATGCCTTTCTGGTAAATAACTTTTCTAAAAATTAATTGACTAATTATCAATGAAAAGTACACTGGTGGGAGCTTGTGAACAACAAACAGTAATAGAAACCTCAGATATTTGTGAACTGTGTTATTCTGGGCAAGTCACTTAACCTCTGTCTGCCTCAGTTTCCTCAATTGTAAAATGGAGATAATAGTAGGCTAGTATTTGTAAAGTACTTAGCATAGTTCCTGGCATATACTAGGTGCTTAATAAATGCTTCTTTAATGACCTCCTTAGAGTCCATTGAGGCTAACTCCTTCGTTTTACAGAAAAAAAGGATTCTAGGTCTAGAGAAGGAAAGGACCCTAGGACCTGGCTAATCTCGTTGCCTCATTTTATAGATGAGCCTCCTGGAATTGAGACAGGTAAAATAATTCACCCAGGACTACATAGTAGAATTCATCTCCAGGGATCCTAAATCTATCACTCTTTCCACTGTAGCATGGCTTTGGTTCCCAATGAACCTTAGAGGAATATTTCTTACAAATGAACCAAATTCTATTTCATGAGATCCCAGAGAAAATAACTGAGACTTGCTTATAGAGGAAATATGGAGAACAACCTGGGATTAATAGAGAAGTCAGGAGAATTATAATTCAAAAGTCCTTACGCACCTCTGCCATTTATTCTTTGACATCTGGATCACAGAGTCACATTTACCATGACTTCTTGGCTCTCTGCATGAACACCTGAAACCAATGGAAAGTTGAAAGTGAAGACATTTTTTTTGGTACTACCATTGCCAAGCCTGTGAAATCGATAGTACAAGCATTATCGCTACCATTCTGAGATTCCAGGAAGGGAAAGACCTTGGGCAAGGTTGCCCAGGTACAAAGTGGAGTTGGGATTCCAGGTCAGGCCCTCTGACCCCAAATCTAGTGTCCTTTCCTCATGTGGACATCCCCTGTTTCTATCATGAGCAGAGATACTTTTGCTTCCCAGGCATCCTCATCCTAGGGTTGAAATTGGGAAAAAACAAATAAACCTGAAAGCTGAAATCTCCCTGTCTGCTATTTCCACTTAGTCCTGCTCTAACTGAACTGATACATCAGTGGACAAATGAACTTTTAGCCTGTGGCCTAGTGGGGAGTTGTTCTCAATGTAGCTGAGTAAAGTAGGAATCAAGGTAAACCTATGAATAGGGTAGGTAGGGGATGCCACAGTGCAGAGAGTGCTGGGCCTGGAGTCAGGAAGATTCGTCCAGCCTCAGGCACTTACTAGCTGTGTGACCCTCCATAAGTCACTTGATTTTGCTTGCCTCAGTTTCTTCATCTGCAAAATGAGCTGGAGAAGGAAATGGCAAACCAGGCCAATATCTCTGCCAAGAAAAATCCCCAAAAAGGAGTTGGACACAACTAAACAACAGCAACAAATAAGAATAAAAACAATAGTTTTCTACTCCTTGACATCATAGGAGTATATAGGATCAGAATGTGAGAATTAGAAAGTACTTGATATGTACTCTTAATAAAAATGAGGAAATGGAGGCCCAGGGATGTTGCATGGTCTACCTACCATCATATTGGCAGGCAGTGGCACAGGTAGAACTTGAACTCGGACTCCCATGATTCCAAATTCAGCATTTTCCCACTGTCCCATGTTACCTGGTCTGCCTCATTCAGATTTTCCTACTTTGGTTGGATCCAATGAGATAATATTTGTAAAGTGCTTAAAACAATGTCTGGCATATAGTAGGTGCTCCATAAATGTTCATTCCCTTCCCTGAGTATACCTATTTTGCTTTTGAGCAATAGAAACTTGATGTACTAGAAATGCCAAGATTTTATTAGAAAGATAATAAATTTCCTAAGTAATAAAATCTATTATTTATAACTTATTGTCATTTATAATATGGCCGCAAAGTGTGTGAAAGTTCTCAGAAAGAAAATGCCTGTGGGATCATATACCTAGTAGATGTCAGAGGACGGATTTGTATCCTGTCCTTTACAATACACTATTGCTTATACATGGTCACTAAAAGAGGTAGGAAATAGCATGATGAAAACCAAGAGTAGGAGATTTTCCAAGGGTTCAGAGAAAAGAAGAGATATGAGTCGTGAAATTGGATTTAGCTCTGCTATGTTTAATCTGTGTTCTTCCACCAGAAAAGTGAAGCAATTTTAATTGATAACTCTCAAATTTTCTTTTCGTAGAACTTAAGACGTAGGGTTGTCAATTCTTCTATGAATATTTAACAAGTGAGGAACCTGAAGTTGAGTGCCACGGACAAGGTCGTACAGGTAGGACCAGTACTAGAATGTAGATTCATGTAATCTTAACTCTGGGCTCAAAGGAGTCCTCTGGTAAAGAGAATAGTGTCCAGAGGAGAGAAATCAGAACCATGAAAGGTCTTTTATTCATGCTGTTTGATCATATAGTTGAAGAAACTGGAGAAGATGCAAGAGTGATGTAATATTTGAAGGACTGTCATGTGAAAGGGATAATGTAAAGTCTTACATGAGTTCAAGAAATCAATTTCTCACTTATAAGGTTGGGGAGGTGTGACTTTGTAGCAGATCATCTGAAAAAAAAAATGCAGCAGTTTCAAGGCATTGTAAGGTGGGTTGGAGGTAAGGGGTTGGCCTGGAAGCCAAGCAGAGCAGAGCAAGCTTAGACTGCATCATGAGGCACAACCTCCAGGACTCAATTCTTTTGATAAAGAAGTCCAGTCCTCTTCCCCCTACCCCATGCTGCGTTTCAAAATACCAGACTAAGGAGTCTGCCTCTGATCCAGAGGCACCAAGGAGCCAATGAATATTAAGTGAGTAAGGCAGTGATATGGGCAGTCCTGTACTTTAGGAAGATCAGCATGCTGTTTTCGCAGTAAATAAAGATCAAAATGTGGAAATGATATGGAAATTGGAAAAGTGGAAATGATATGGAAATGGAACCCTTTGGAATATCTTTGAAGTCATTATCATAGACAATTCAAAAAAAATATATCTGAAGAGGACTCTTTACTTCTTTATATCATAACAAGTGGTTATTCAGACTTTCCTTGAAGACCTCCAGTGATAGGGATCTCACTACCTCCCATGCCACTTTCGGGTAGCATTTGGCCTAAATTTACTTCTTTGTAACTTTCATGGGCTGCTGCTCTGTCTTCTCTCTGGGGCCAAACAGAACAAGCCTGACCCCTCTTCCATAGGACAGCCCTGAAATGGCAGTGTTCACATCTTTCCTAAGTCTCTTTTCCATGATGAAAATCCCCAGTTCCTTTGTTGATCCTTGGGTTGTCTAGTCTTCCAGATCCTCTTACCATTTGGTCCAATTTCTGGACACTTCTTAACTTGTCAATATCCTCTATAAAATCTGGTCCTCAGAACTGAACACAAGACTCAAAGTGCGTTCTGACCATGGCAGAGTACAATGGCACTATCACCTTCCTCATCCTGGATACTCCTTCTCTCAGTGAAGTCCAAGATGGCATTTGCTTTCTGGGTTGCCTTGTATTGAGTCACCAGTAACACTCAGACCTTTTGCAGATGATCCAATGTCTTGCCAGGCCTCCTGAATTTTGTACTTTGGTGAAGTTGATGTTTTTGAATGAAAGTGTTACATTCCAGTTGGTCCTATTAAGTTTTTTATCATAATAGATTTGTCCCAATATTTTGACTAACTGAGGCCTTTTTGATTCCCAATTCTATCATTCCTGTATGTCAGCTATCTCTTGCAACATTTTGTCATCTGCAATTGTAGCCTTGAATTTCTCCCTTAAATATACAAAGGAAATTAGTGATGGTAGGAGCTAGAAATCCTTAGGGCAATGACGAATTCTGGAGATCACTCCCATAAGACCGTAAAGACTCTATCAAAGGGGGTAGAATTCAAGGAGGGACTTGAAAGAAGATGATTTCTGGACTTTAGATGTGGCTGGGGTAAGGAATTATCCATTCCATGCAATTCAATTCAAATGTTTATTAGGAGCCCTTCATGTGCCAGGCATTGTGCAGATGAAGAGGGATACAAAGAAACAAGAAATAGCCCCTATTCTCCAAAAGTTTTCCTTCTACTGGGAAATACAAACATATAAACAGATAAGTAAATAAGTCCAAGATGTTACGAGGAAGAGGAAGAAAGCACTAATAATTCACGGTATCAGAAAAAGCTTTGTTAGACAGTGACACAGAACCCATTACATGGAATGTGGCATACAGAGAGAGATCAGACATGTCTGTCACATGTATTGGAAGTGCTTGACCCTCTCTTTGGCTGAGGGATGTTGCTCTCTATTGGAAAGCGATGTTGTTCATGGATGGATGAGCCTGCCCCATGGTAGGGTCAAACATAATTTTCTCTGACTTGTTCCAACATTCATGATTAATGTTGATTTATTACTAGATCTCTGTGTTATGTAAATACGCCGTTGCTCTTTTTGTATTGGTCTTGGTATGGCGCTGGCTTAATTGAGTTTGGGAATGAGGAGAGGAGGGGGAAGATACCAGGGCTAACTCTGTTAGTTATTTCCTCTCTAGCAACCCCCGATTTGATGGATGGAATGGCAGAAATAATCCGAGTGGCCCAACTATTAATGGGATTCTGAATGGAAACAAGGGGTTTCATTATTGTGCCCGCCTAATGACAGGAACAGAGGAGCTGCCAACTGCAGGAGAAAGTTAAGTAGCAACATAAGTTAATGTGAATAAAAAATATCAAAAACTTAGACTGAGTCACACAATTTACTGAGCCCCTAGGGAACCCAGCCCCAACTCTGTACTCTGGATTCTAAATCAAACCATAGTTAAAAATAAACACTTAGAAAATCACCTTGGGCTCAGAAATGTACTAACGTTTTCTTCCTCCCTCCCTCCTTCCTTCCTTCCTTCCTTCCTTCCTTCTTTCCTTCTTCCCTGTTTCTGTCTCTTTCTTCCTAACTGTAACGCTAAATTCATCCTTCCTTCTTTCCTTCCTTCCTTCCTTTCTCTCTGTCTCTTTCTTTCTTTCTTTCTTCCTTTCTTTCTCCCTAAAAGATAAAACTTATTTAATAATTCATTTTACTGCTGTTTTGCTGTTAAACTTATTGCTTGCTTTCATCTTTACATGGCTGTGATTTCTGAAAAAAACCTCTCTTTCCCCCTACTCCAAACTGAACTCTTATCTTGTAAAAATGAAAAAAGGTAAACCCAAACTCCCAATACAGTGAAGAGGTCTGCCATTCTGCTTTAGTACTGATCCTTCCCCCACTTTTGCTGAAATGAGGAAGATATGTTTCATTATCATGAACCATTACCATGAATTACCATGATACTACTGATTTTGGACACTCCAAATACAATCAACCTTAACACTTCATTGAGCTTGAGTCTGCTTCATAGTGTAGCAGCTCGCATTTGGAATCTAAAATCCAAAGGCGTCATTATTTGATGACTCTAGATGTTAACCCCTGCTCTGAAGGATGGGCTTTGCACAAAGGCTTCCTGGGGATGGGGAAAGGGAACTGTTCCTCGGGATCCCAGAGGTTCCTTCTCAATACCTGCATTTCTCCAAATAGAGGAATTTCCCGCCCTTCCTTCCCCCACCCCCTTTCCTGCAGAGCTCCTAATACAAAGGGGTGTGGGAGGTGAGTGGGTGCGTGAGTGGGCGCACCCAAACCTCTCCAATTGTGATCCGATTGCTGCTCCCCAAAAGGTCTTCACAGAGTTGGCTGGATAGAAAGCCCAGCCCACACATTGTCATTATTCATTCTTTCAGCTTAAAGAGGCTTGTTTTCCCTGCAGAGATGCCCTTCCTGTCTGGCATTTGTAACTGTGGACTGTTGTTTAGTCAAAAAAACTGCATCATCCAAAAAGCCTAAGATTGGGAGCTGATTCATGAGCACCTTTTGTTAGGTAGGGCATGAAAAGGACTGTGAGAGTGGGGGGTGGGGAGGGAGGGAGGGAGGGGCGCAGTGCTTGCAGAATTTCCCTTGGCCCCCCCCCCCTCAGGTGAAGAAAGGCAAAGCTGGTGAAATTCAGCCTTCATTTTAATCCAATCAATCCCACGTGCATTTGTGGGATGCCACCAGGCATTGTGCTGGGTATTGGAGTTACAAAAACCAAAACGACAAATGAAATGACAAAAGACAAATGTAAACTTCAAGAAGCTACTGGTGGAGGTTGGGGGGAGGGAAACAGGACAGAATCCTAGAGCACTGGTAGGGATCTCCAAGGTGATCTAACCCAACTGCTTTATTTTACAGATGTGGAAACTGAGGCCCAGAGAAGTGACCAATGACTTGCCCTAGCCCACCCAACTAACTAAAACATTCCAACTCAGGTGCTCTGACTCTGAATATATTACTCACTCTACTGTACCAATGCTACATGGTAATATATAATAATTACATATGTGATAATTTGAGAAGTAAGCAAACACTAAAAAACTAAGATCAGGAAATAGCTAGGGGAGCTAAGCTTGGAGGCAGGAAGACTCATCTTCCTGGGTTCAAATCAAACTAAGATATTTACTAGCTATGTGACCCTGGGCAAGTCACTTACCCTTTAGCCTCAATTTCCTCATCTGAAAAATGAGCTGGAGTAGGAAATGGCAAACCACTCCAGTATCTCTGCCAAGAAAGCTCCAACTGTAGCCACGAAGTGTGGGACACAAGTGAAAATGACAAAAGAGGATCAGGAAATATTTTCTGTAGGAGACAGTGCATGGGGTCATGGGATCTGAAGCTAGAAGAGGTCTTGGAGGCCCTCTTATCATAAGAGTAGAGATTTGGGCTGCAAAGGATCCTCTGACCTATTTAGTCCTGTGTATTCATTTCATACCTGAGAAATTGAAATACAGAGACAGAGGTAAAGGATTTGTCCAAGGTCACCTGAGTGGCAGAACTGGGATTCTGCATAGCCTCTGACTCCAGCAGTTTGATGCTTCACCTCCCATCTCCAATCATTTGTCAATTTTCCCTCTGCAAGGTCTCTCAAATTAATTGTCTTCTGACCACTGGCATGGCTATCTCCTCATTTTAAAGCCTAGAAAATGGAAGCCCAGGGAGATCTGATGACTTGACCAAGGTCACAGAGGGATAATCTGAGTCTTAGAAGAGAGGAAAGTCTAAGAGCTGATGGTAGGGAGGGACAGAATTCTGGGCTTGGGGGCAAGCTTATGCCCAAAGTCCCCGAGATGGGAGCTGGCAGGCCACTTGGGCAGGAAGGTAGACTTTGTGAAGAGGAGAGATGAGTCTGCAAAGGAAGGAAGCAGTCATAATCTGCAGGGCTTTGAATGCCAACTGGAGAGGCTTGCATTTTATCCTAGGGACAGTGGGGGGCCATTGAAACTTCTTGAGCTCAGCTATGTGCTTGTAGAATGCCAGATAACTGTCTTTCTTTAGTTTAAAAACAAAAGGACTTTCTGGACAGTCTCCCTAAGAAGGTAGATGTACCAAGGGTGGTTTGGCCTGTGTATATTCACAATCTTTCCCTTAATGCTTTCCTTGAACAGGGGGCTCTCTGACAAGAGGGCAAGATTTTTATTTTCAGAGATAATTCTGTTATTCCAGACTTGGAACAATACTTTTGTTTTGGAAAAATGCAATAAAAGCTTACATGATCAAGAAAAGGCAGAATTGACTCAGTACATCCAGCCTGAACTATTGGAATGGCCTGTAACTGTTCTCCCTGCCTCCAATCTCTTTTTTCTCTAAATTAATTGCCACATAGCTGCTAAAGTGATTTTCCTAAAAACACAGATTGGATAGTATCATTCCCCACAAAGCTCCTCTAATTAAAAATCTTCAGAATTCTCAGGCTCCCTATGCCTTCTGAAGAGAAAATGCTAACTCCTCAGCCTAGCATGTAAAGTCCTCCACAATCTGACTTCCATCTGCCTGTTCACCCTCATTCCATATCTCACTACATTTGTGCTCTCTCCATTCCAGTTAATCTGACCTGACAGATGTTTGCTGTATCAGGTTTTTCATCTCTGACCACCATACTTTTGCACAGGCTTGTTGCCCATGTGCAGGGATCCATTCCATTTTAGCAATACCTCTTAGGATCTATAACTTTACCTAAAGCATGGTCCAGGGGCCACCTCCACAAGAGGTCTTTCCTGATTCTTCCTTCACCCCTACCCCCAAATTAATAGGACTCATGTCCTCTTGAAACTGATTGGTATAACTTCTTACATTCTTTATATTTAATTACTTGTTTGAGATGCAGCATGTTGTAGTAGATAAGAGATGGCCTCAGAGCAAGGAAGATCCAGGTTCAAGGGTAGGTTGGGTGACTTTAGGCAAGTCACATAGCCTCTTCAAGCTCTAGGTAACTCTCTAAGATGATCAGTTTCAGGGAAGATGCCAGCCTGCTCTGATGAAGGTGGTGGTGTGACCATAGAATGCTGGCTTCTAGTCCTGTTCTGTAGACTTGTGTAAATGTGGACAGGGGGCTTCTCAGTCACAGCTTCCCCATTTGCAAAATGAGGATAGTAAGAGCTCTACTCTACAAGATGTCTGTGAGGGTCAAAGGTGATAATCTACGTAGAATGTATTACAAGCCTTAGCGCCCTCTAGAAATGGTAGCTGCTGTTATATTACTATTGTTAATTTTTCAGGGATTTCCCTGTATCCTGACATGGTGGGTCCAGTCCCTATTCTTCTTACTTACAAATTTCTTTATCCCTCTCCCATACCGAGTAACCTCTCCAAAAACCATCTTGGTTCATTCAGGGTGTACGGGTACCAGCTAGAACCGGCTACCAAGAACCAATTGTTAAATTTTCAGTGTAACAGTTTTACCTCAGAGATCAGGAAACACTACAAACCAGGGCTTAATTTATTATTTTGTTGATTCTCTAGACTTAAGAAAGTGATGGAAAAATTGTTAACTAATGCAGATTAAACTAAAAAGTGTGTCTGGGGCATATGTGTGTATATGTATGTATATATAAACACACACGTATGTGTGTGTGTTCAGAGAACCAGTTGTTAACCATTTCCCAGCACACACTCAGATAGTCTCTTCCCTCCCCTCCCCTCCCCTTCCCTTCCCTTCCCCTCTCCTCTCTTTTCTTTTTTGGTATCCCTATTGCTTACTTAGCACACCACCTGCTGCATTGTAGATCTACTGAATAATGTCATGGCATCTTAAGCAACTCCCTTAAAGCACTTCCTATTCCCCAGTCAGGGGATAAAAATGACTCCTGACTTAAGAAAATTTGAATAAATTCAGGGAACACCCAGAAGATGACTGTCACTCCTGGAAATTATAGGGCTGGTGATACCACTGGAGTGTGCACGGTATTTTCATTGGGCTGAATGTTTTTTTCCCAACTTTGTTTGCTGGACAGAAAGCAGGCAAAAATAGATGTCACACAAACACTAAAATAATAGCTTTTTCTTTCTCTTGCACTTTTCTTTCACCCTTTTCACTTTGGATCATTGTTATTGAAACTCCAGTTTAGGGCCCCCAGCCTGGGTGGGGGTGTGAACTCTGACTCCATAGAGGAGACTGTAGGTGCCAACAATGTGTGTGTTTAAAGCAAGGTTGGCTTAGGTATAAATGGAATTGGCAGACTCCCTCTTGGGGTGATTTAAAGAGAACCAGGAGGATCTCTGTCTCCAGAACTCCTCCTGCCCATCACCCAGCACCTGCCAGGCAAAGCTCTGACCTCTTATAAGATGTCAGTGACCAGGGGAAATGCCTGCCCCCCGATTTATGTCTTTGTGTGAATGAAGAAGCTAGAGCCAGAAAGGACCTGAGGTATCATCTAGTTTGAGCCCCTGGTTTTACAGGTGCGGAAACAGACCCAGAGAAGGGTCTCAAGGTCTCCCGACTAGCTAGAAGCAACACCTAGATTCAAACCTAAGTCTTTCAGCACCTGACATAGAGCTCTTTCTAACTCACATGCTGAAAAGATTCACTTGAGAGGCATTTAATCTATTTTTTTAAGGAAAGTTAGGGGAGAGGAAGAGAAGCTTAGTTGTCTGAGGGAGAGAGCAGGGACTACTGAGGGCATATTAGAATGAATAGGGCAAAAGTGAAGAAGACTTTTTATGCATTATACATTTACAATCTGACCTTTCCTAAAGCAACTTAATATTGTCATGACACATTTCTGGAAGATATATTTTGGGCACTTGGATAATCTCATCCTTTGCTAAAGCCCTCGTCTGCTGTCATATCTAGGTGTGGTGGTGCCTGGTTTCTCAAAGGTTATGGAAGCATTGACTAATCTTTATCATTTAGTACCAAAATGGTACAGCTTTGAGTGCAGGCTTGGTGATGGACCATAAACCAGAATGGGTAACAACAAAGGGAGGACCATAGTTTTTTGTTTTTTAATTCAGTTCATATAATTCTTCCCAGGTTTCTCTGAATCCATCCCTTTCATCATTTCTTCTGACACAATAGTATTCTGTTATATTAATATAACATAATTAGTTCATCTAGTCCCCAACTGGTGGGTATCCCCTTAGTTTCCAGTTCTTGATAAGGAGAAAGAGAACTGATATAAATATTTTTGTACACATAGGGTTTTTCCTTTCCTTTTCACTTGCTCCTTTTGGAGTATATGACTAAGGGTGATATCATGGGTCAAAGGGCATGCAAAGTTTAGTAACTTTTGGACAGAGTTCCAAATTGGTTTCCAGGATGGTTAGACCAGTTCACAACTCCATTAGCAGTGCATAAATGTGCCCATTTTCCCACTGTCTCTCCAACATCTGTTACTTTCTTTTTTTGTCATCCTTGCCAATCTAATGGATGTGAATGAGGTGGCACCTCAGAATTGTTTTAATTTGCATTTCTCTAATTATCAGTGATTTGGAATGTTTTCATATGGCTGTTGGTAGCTTATATTTCTTCTTTTGAAAATTCCTGTTCATATCTTTTGACTACAGCATTATTGTTCTTATAAATTTGAATCAGGTCCCTACATATTTTATAAACGAGATATCTGTCACAGAAACTTGCTGGAAGGAAAGATTACTCTCTATAGAAGTAAATGCAGATATATGAGGACAAAAGCCCAGAATACAACTACAATCTCAATCTCTTACTATATTGGTAAATTTTTATTTAATTTCCCCATATTGTTTTCTTTTTGTGAGAAATGCTTTGTCCTGAAGCCTTGCTTCTCTATCACATGGTCACAGACATAGTCAATGAATTTACCCTTGTACCTGTGTTCAGTATCCATAACCTACTGGTTTTTGTTTCCTAAATAATAGGATTAGCTCATTCTCATGATATTCAACATTGGTGTCCTTGGTTCTGTTCCGTTCTCACTCTACATCCTCTCACTTAGATGATTTCATCTTCTCTCATGACTTCAAATATCACTTTTACACAGAATACTCTCTATATATCTGTAATCATTCTCTTCCAACAATTTCAGTCCAGTATTTCCAGCTTTCTTTTGGACATCTCCAACTGAGTTTTCTGCCTGGTGTTCTTATCCTATACTTTTATCCAATTATGAATCCAATTATGGAAACTACCAAGCTCCACTTTCCCCCTGATTTCTATATTTGTATATGTCTTTTATCCTCCCTTTTCTTGCCCCCTTCCAAACTCTCAAATCCGAATCATATTACCACTCAAGGCCTGTGTTTTTCTTAACTCTCTTAATACCCTTTGAAAACATTAAACTTCTGAAGGAACATTGACTTCTCCCCCATTAGAAATCTATATTATATACTCTCGTCTGATTATTCAAACATGTTCACTTTTCCAGATTTCTTTTGACTCTTGTGGTTGTATTTAAAAGTTCCTATTCAGCTCTGATCTATTTTTTTTATCAGAAATGCCTGGAAACCCTCTATTTCATGAAAAAATTTTTTCCCCCTATAGGTTTATAATTAACTTTTCAGGCTAAGTTATTTTACTTGTAAGCTTATATCTGTTGCCTTTTGGAATATTATATTCCAAGATCTCCTTTCATTTAATGTAGAAGAAGTTGGTCTTGTGTGATCCTGACTGTGGTATTTTGGTATCAGATCTATTTCTGTGCAGATATTTGCAATGTTTTTTCTTTGATACAGGCATTCTGGATTTGGACTATGATATTCCTGGGACTTTTTCTTTGAGGTTCCTTTCAAAAGGAATTGGATTCTATCTATATTCACATTGTTCTTTGATATCTGAGATCTATGCTTTCTTGAAGTATAGTGTCTAGGCTTTTTAACAAACCATGTTTTTCAGGAAGTCAAACATTTATTTAAATTACTTTTCCTTGACCTAATTGCTGCATCAGTTGTTTTTGATGTAACACTGATTACCCTGTTTCCCACTACCAGAAGGTCAGGTATGTTATATTTCACCCCTCCCCCAGGGTTTTGGGGTATCTAGTCTCTTGGTATTCCAGCCTGCACTGATTGTGTTCTTCCAATTTTAGGGGGTATTTAGCACTCCAGTTGTGATTAACCAACTTAACAGTCATATTAGCTATTTCAAAAGAAGGTTTACTTCAAAGGTATAGCAAACATACATATAAATATTCTTTTCAATACCCAGGAGGAGCATAAACCCTCCCTATACCACCTTAGTCTTTGGGGAGGAGAGGGTATTTAGGTTAACAGCTTAATTCAGTTCCTATATAGCTTAGTTCCACTAAGATTCAAGTCCAACTGCACCCTATCCTCCAGCCCCTTCCATATATTCGTGTCCTGACACCTGGTTTCTCAAGGACTAGGCTGGCAGCAAAATCTGACCTGGAATACTGGCTCCAAGGTCATCATGGCTCAAGATCTTGGGTCTGGATACTCCACTACTTGTTCCTAGAACTGAAAAAAGATAAATAAAATTGATTAAAACCCCAACCTCATTCCTCATGGTCACAGGGAAAGAGGGGGCAAGTAGCACTTTCCCTGATAACCAACTTAGTGTGTGGACCTCATGCTTTCAATGAATATAGCTTCTATCCCTTGGACCTGTCAGAAAAAGAGAGAGAGACTGGCCCATGCTGGTTATTTATTTATTTATTTTGCATATTATTTTCAACTTTAATTGACAAGATATGCATGAAGACATGGCAAACCGTTCAGGAAAAAAAAGCAAATTTTTCATATAGGGGTTTTAATACTTAACATTTTGGTTGCTTTGACTATATGTGCACAAACACACATATGGTACTTGGTCTATCTGTCTATGCCCATGAGACTGAGCTAATCCTATTGTTTAGGAAACAAAACCCAGTAGGTTATGGATACTGAACACAGGTACAAGGGGGCAAACTCATTGAATACGCATTTCTGGGCTATCTATAAGAAGTCAATACAGTTTTTCTTTGGATTCCATGATCATTATTCAATCTGCAATCAATTTAAGATTTTTAATAGATATGTAGGAGCGAGGCAATCTGTTTCCACACAGAATTAGAGATGGACAGGCTCTCAGAGGTCATTTGGGGCTGGCTCCTCATTTTTCAGATGAGGTAATGCTTCAGTTAATGAAGAACATGCACAAGAAAAGAGGAATTGCTAGGCAGCAGAAGATTTGAACTAGGGTTGTAAGATCCTAAATTTAGAGACAGAAGGAATCTTCAAGGTCATCTAGTCCAATCTCATTTACAGATTGGAAATAAAAGCCCAGAGACGTTAAGATACTGGCCCAAGGTCACAAAGGTAGAAAATGGTAGTGCTAGGCTTTGAATTCGGGTCCTCTATGTTTGAATTTAACCCTTTAAATTGTACCACACAACTCTCCTGCCTCCAAATCCAATACTCTTGTCATTACATGGGGCTGCTGGTAAAAAGGTCCATCCAACAATGACTTTGTGTCCATGATTCTGAATACCCAGATTACTTAGTGAGATCATGGAGTAGTGAAAAAAGTGTGGGATTTGGAGTCAGGAGACTTGGCATTTGAATCCTCACTTATTTGGTGTACAGCCACTGGCAGATCTCTTAAGAATGTTGTCTGCCATACTTAACTGATAGGATCATTGAGGACCAAGTGGGATGAATTGTGGAGGAGTGTCATATACATGTCATCGAATGTCATGATTGGTTTTCATTTGACAGTCTATATCCAAGAGGGCATTCAAAGACATATTTAATTCAGAGATCAGGAATAGGGCCCATTACCTCCTGGCTCCCACTGAATGTGGTCTCCAGGGGCTTCCTATATAGCACAGAAGCAGTGTCTAGTCTTCAAAGATAGAGTTATTGCCTTTCAAGAGGGGAGAAGATGAAAAGAAAGGAAGTGAAGGCGTGGGAGGACTCCAAAGGGAACAGTGGGAAGCCCAAGGCCATTTGACCCAGCAGCGCTTCAAATGAAGGCAAGCTAGAAAAACTGAATGTGTCTGCCATTTGTACATTTCACATGGATCAGTACCACTTTTAAAATGTCCAGGATATTAGCTCAGTTTGGCTGATAACAAACTAGTCTGGGAGGCAAGAGATGGACTTCTAGGCTCAGATTCACTATCTGCTAATACTGTGGATTTGGACAAACTTCTTATAACTTCCCTTTCTGTTCTCCTGGCATATCCCTCATGAAACTGGCCAGTGTTCCCATGAAAATGGTTACTGTTTTCTGAAGCTGACCAGCGTTTTCATTAATCTGACCAGCATTTCCTTGAAACTCACTAGCATTTTCATTACTATGACCAGTGTTTTTTTTTTTATTAAATTGACCAATGCTTCCATGAATACAATCAGTGTTTTCATGAAACTGACTGGCATTTTCATTCATCTGACTGGTGTTTTTATAGAACTGACTAATGCTTCCATGAATATGATCAGTGTTTCCATAAAAGTAACTAGTGTTCCATGAAACTGACCAGTGCTTTAATTAATCTGACTGAGTTTTTAAATTAATCTAACCAATACTTCCATGAATATGACCAGTGTTTTCATTTATTTGACCAGTGTTTCTTCAAAATTGATTAGTATTTCTCTTTAACTGACCACGGTTTTTATTAAACTGATCGATATTTCCATAAAATTGACCAATGTTTCCGTGAAAATGACTAGTGTTCTATGAAACTGACTGGAGTTTTCATTAATCTAACTGGTGTTTTTTATTAATCTTACCAATACTTTCATGAAACTGACCAGTATTTTTTTTTGAAATTGATTAGTATTTCCATTTAACTGACCAGAAACTGATCAGTGTTTCCATAAAAGTGATTAGTGTTCCGTGAAACTGACCAGTGCTTTCATTAAAATGATCTATTCAGTTTTCACCTAAAGTGTAGATAACAATGTCTATTTCTTGAATAGGCTGTTGGGAAAACAATAGATGCATAAAACTCCTAAAACAACAACAACAACAACAAGAAAGAAACAACCAAAATAAGTCAGCTAATGAGGTCTCCCGGGAAAAGACCCAGGATCTACCTAAGATAATAGTATAATTGTCTTAATTAAATGTAGCATGAAAATATATGAATGAAAGAGCAAGAGCAGAGCCAAGAAGGCTTAAGTTATGCCTGACATCCTATAATTTGTTGATGGCTAAATTCATAAAAATAAGAATGTCAAATGCTTTTATTCACTATTATTTCTAGGTAACTGAAAATATTGCAGGATGTGTGTTGAGGCAAGTCTTAATATTTAGATGTTTATAAATAACTTTATTTTATTAAATTTTTTATTGACTTCCGTTGCTTTTACGTGACCTTTATTATCCATCCTCCTCCCTTACCCAGAGAGCCAAAGAAATAAGGACAAGGAAAAAAATTCAGCAAAACTAATTAATTGATGCATTACTATGTGATCTTGGACAATTTACTTAACTTCTCTGGGTCTTAGTTTTCTCATCTGTAAAATGAAGTACTGAACTCAATAGTGGTGTAAACAGTTTCTCAGGTTATTTCCTTCTCCATTTCTATTATCTTATTATCTATGATTGACTGAACATAACAGTATATGTAATCTATAGTCCCCTACCCTCCAAAGTAGGCAGGGAGATACATTTTCTCATTTCTTCTCCAGGGTCAAATTTGGTCATCATTATTGCTCAGCATTCAATTTCATTTCTTCTTTTCTTTCTTTTGTTGTCCTAATGTGCAAATCTGGCCAATCTGATTCCCCTACTCAATAAACCCTAATGGTTCCCTATTACTTCTGTGGTTAAATAGAAAGTCGTCTGTTTGATATTTAAAGCCTTTCCCAACATAAGCCCCAATTGCTTTTCCATCCCAAGGACACATCCTTTTCTTCTGCCCACAATGTTCTGACCAAACTGGTCTTGTGGTCCTTTCTCATGCTGTCTTCCATCTCCATGACTGTGCCCTGGTGTCTCCTGTGACCAGAATTTTTCCTCACTTCCACAATTCAGAATTTCTAGTTTCCTTCAAATCTCAGTCCAGGTAACAGCTTCTCCATCAAATTTTCCTCTTTTCTCCAGCTACTAGTGTCTTCCCTCAAAAGTCACCTTCTGCTTGTAGATTTTCACATGGATGAATCATCTCCCTCTCGCCAGCTATAAGCTCTCTGAAAGCAGGGATTGTTTTTGTCTTCATATCCCCAGCACCTGGTCTATAGTAGGGGTTAATAAATGAAAAATAAATTGATCATATGGATGTTATGTATTTATTTATTCATTCATTTATTATATTTTTACATATCATATTTATTACATACTCATATAACAAAATTTTATATTATAATTTATATAAAAATTATAAATTATTAAATTACTAAAATATTAATGTACTATAAAATTAATATAATATAAAATAATATGTTGTTTATCTATCTATCTATTTATTTCTGCTTTCTTCCTTCTGCATTAGCTCCTGGGTCTTCCACATGCTTCTTTGAATTCTTCCTATTTGCTGTTTCTTCAGGCCCAGTACTGATCCTTTATGTTCTCATATCACAGCTTGTCTAGCTGTTTCCCAGTCTATGGATATCTGCTTTATTTCCAGATCCTTGTTACTATTAAAAAATATTATTATATATGTAGGTATCTATAGGGCCCTTCTTGCCGTCTTTGACCTCCTTGGATCCTACCGCCAAGTAGTGGACTCTGGGTCAAAGACTATGGACATTCTAGTGGGTTTTAAGAGTAATTCTTGTATATTCACCCTAATACTTTAGGGAGATGAGCTTTCGCCTACATTAAGACTGAATGCCTTAGAAATGACCTTGTTCCTCATAAAGACAGCATCTTGGATCATTTCCTTCCCCAGTTCTTATTTTGGAGAGGAAAAAGCATGAAAGAAAAGACTCCCTTTACAATTTTAGAGAGCTGTTTGGGGATACTCAATAGGTTAAATAACTAGGATCACACAGTGAACACAGGTTAGAGATAGGATTGAAACTCAGGGTCAGTACCCAGAGACTGATTTAGGATCTGTTTTTGGAGACTTCTTGTGGATGACCAATTCTTTCCCCTGCAACAACTGGTCCCATGGTTCTGTGAACTAAGCTGGACCTCTAGGACATTATGGGACCCATATTTTAAGATGTTGTGCCTTTTTGACACTGATTTGAAGAACCCAGGTTCACCGCCATAGAGATGTTGAAGAAGGGTGTTAGTGGAGGAGGCATTGAGGGGTGGAGGGAAATAAACTTCCCAAACTTCACCATAATAATGCTTCCATTTCTTCAACAACTGGATTTGGAAGGGTTAAATGGACATGTTCCCAAAGTGTTAGAAACCCATCCAAATTAAAACATTGGGCTAGAAATTAAGACCCATTGTGAAGCAGACTTAGAAGCAGACCACGAAAATGACCTCTTGAGTTTCACTATGTAGCTTAATAATACATCTGTGCCTCCCAGAATCCTGCTCACAATTGGGCATTCACAGCAGAGAACTAGAAATCAGTCTGGAAAAGAATAGAGAGCCCCTTTCTGCCTCTTGCAAAAACTTCCCTGGGCAAGCAGTATGGGAACCTTTAGTCCTCTCCTGCTCTCTTGTTTCTAGGGAGAAGCAAATGCCCTGAAAGTCCTGGGGCTATCTCTGTGAGCTGGCTAGTCATTGATTTCTTTTTATTTTTTTAAACTGAGATTTTCCACCAAGAATTTTTTTAAAAACTCTTTCCTGTTGGTCACTCTTTTTCAGTCCCCAAATAAATACAGAGCTGAGAAAAATCAGTCTGAAGCAAATCACTCAAGATGCAGAGTAAGGCAGTTTTTGAGATATACAACCTTAGCACTATTGCTTTATGGGTCATGAAAAGCTTGGGAGTCATGAACCCTGGATGTGCAACCCAGGCAGGCTAATAATCTCCTGGATGATTCCATTAAGTCACTTCATATCATTTTCAGACTTAGGAGAGACCGCAGGGTCACCTTATCCAACTTGTTTCACTACAGCAAAATAACCCTCTATAACACGTTCAACTAGTGGTCATCTTTTCTTTATTGAAAGACTCAGTGATAAGAAATCCATTCCCATATGAGGCAATCCATTCAGTTTGAAGGAGAAGTAGCAATTCCTGAAGAAAGAGTCTGATTCAGAATTGGGAAGACTTGATTGAAGTCCCTCCTCTGACAATCCTGGATAAGTCACTGAAACTTTTAGTGTACCGAGAAAACTAAAACTTCCCTTGCTAAAAGACTGGAAATCTGCATGGGTGGAGGGAGTTTTATTGCAGAGAATTCCATAACCATCGAAATCACAGAACTGGACTCAAACACTCAGACCACAAGACAAACCACCCAAAACAAAGGTAATAAACATTTTTGTCCTGACTTCAGGCTTATATTTGCCTTTGTGCAACTTCTACTCATCCCTCCTAGCTCTGCCCTCTGGGACCAGGCAAACCAAATTTAATACTTTGTCCGAGTGACAGCCCTTCAAATACTTAATGACAGTTTAATCTCAGCTTCTTCAGCTACAAAATGGGGATAATATTGTAAAATTTGCTCAGCTGCTTCACCGAGCTGGGGCAAGGCTGGTCTGAGGCAAGTCATATGAAAGCATTTTCTGAAATGTGCAAGATGAATCACACCAATGTTAGTTACTGTTAATAGAGTGGAGGCATGCACAGAACGTTTCATCAGGGCGTGCATCCAGGGAATTTTATTTTTTATTTCTTTTTAAGGCAAACATTTATTAAATACTCAATCATAAAGGACATTTTTATTCCTCAAATTGGAGAAACAAGAACTTAACTAAATATAATTTGTAAAAAATTAATAACAATGCATAAAATACAAATACAAAATGAACAACAGAATGACAATTTTTTTGTGAGATATTAAAGTGTGTCCAGGAACAAACCAGATATCCCAAATGCAAATCTGTGAGTCACAGCTAAGCACTCTGCAGGTGGGAAGAATGTTCCTCAGGAACTGAGATTAGGTTTCCGTCAGAGGTATGCTGGTAAGTGTTTAACAACCGACTCTCTGAGGGAAAGAGATATTTTATGACACAATTGCAAGTTTAATTTACATTATTAAAATTTTCTCCATTACTTTCTTTGGTCTAGACAACCAACAAAACATTAATCAAGCCCTGAGTTGTAGCATTTGCTTATTTCTAAGGTGTCATTGCCCACAACGAGAATTTAATATCTTGTGAGTTAATCTGAGCTGACTCCAACATCCTCTGGTTGCAGCCAACTTCTGCTGTATGACTGTATGTGTATGTGTGTGACCAGGCAGATGACTCACAAATATACACATCCAGTCCCAGTGTCTTTTGTGAGATTCAATCTCACATTAGTTAAAAAGCTTTGATTAAACCCTTATTATGTGCCAACAAGCTGTGGTGGATACAAAGAATGGAAAAAACCACAGTCGTTGTCCATAAAGTGATCACATTCAGGTAGAGGAGACATTGTGGGAAAAAATGATACAAAGAAGTTATGGAGAGTTAATGGGAGTAATCTCAGAAGGAAGGTACTATCATTGGAGGGTGGTCAGGTGTGAATGTGGTGTCAGAGGACCAGTATTCCAATTTTGCCTCTGCCATTAAAGTACTTATATAATTTCATGTGAGTCATCTTACCTGTTTACTGATAGCTAGCTAACTAGATAAATAGATAGATGATTGATAGATTAATACAGCATTTGTATTACTTATTATGTACCAGGCATTATGCTAACCAGTGGGGACACAAATATAAGAAAGCAAAATAGTCCCTGCCTTTAAGAAGCTTATAATCTACTACAGGAGTCAACAAATAAAAATGGGGTACGGGAACAGAGGAATGTCCTGGAAATGGCCTAGAAGTGAGGGAGAAGTGTGGATCTGGCCACGAAAGGCCCAAGCTAACCCATCACAACCCAAAGTGGTTCCAGGAGTGAAGTCTAAGTTCTGGTGGGACTTGGAGACTATCAATAGATAATTTCTTGGGCTCCTTGCAACTTGAAATCCTGTGATCTTGTGAATTTGACTGAATGCTCATCCAACTGTATATTATAGTTCCGATTATATATGTTTTTCATCCACTTTGTTTTCAGGCTGTAGATTGTTAAACTGTTGTCTTTTGCATTGCTGCAGATTTCCATGAAGAGTTTTTATAATGTTCCAGGGCTCGGTTTAGCATTCAGAACCCTCTTTCGCAAAAGATAAGCAGAGTTCTAATTTATCATTTCCCCCTTGGTAGTTTTTAATGTATAATCTTTCATTGTATATCTTCATATCAAATGATTTATATCACACATTTTGACTCAGTATAGTTCAGTTCAACAAATACTGAGCATCACATATTTACCCTATGACATAGATAATCTTGATGTGTCCACATTTTCAGTAATACCATCACATGGATAGGGTGCTGGATTTGGAGATATCAGAGACCTGGGTTTTAATCCTGCTTCTGACCCATACTAGTTGTATGACCTTAAACAAGTCATTTCATTTCCTTTGAACCTCAGTCCACTCATATTTAGAATGAAGACAATAATATTTTACCTTACAGGTTTCTTATAAGATTCAAAAAAGGTAAGTGTGAAAAGTGTATAGCTAACCTTAAAATGCTATATTAATTTTAACTTTTTAGTTTTTTTAGCGAAAGAGTTATTCTATAAGAATAATTTTAATTCTTAAATAATTTATATTTATTTATTCTATAAATAAATGTATTTATTCTAGAGTTATTCTATAAGAATACTTTAAGAATTTTAATCTTAACTTCTGGTCAAGCTGACCAGTTATAGTCCAGCTACATAGTGGTGAGGGCAGGGGACTTGGAGTTAGAAAGACCTAAGTTCAAAACTTCCCCCTGATATTTACTACCATATATCTCCGGCCACATCACATAACTTCTCAGTGCCTCAGTTTCCTCATCTATAATTGGACCCAATGCTCTTTAAGGTCCCTTCCAGCTCTAAATGAATACTCTTATGATCTTTTGAGTAACTAATATCTCTGAACTTCTGTCAGTCATGTTCTCTTATTGATGGCCTGGGGCCATCATCATAAGTTTTGCCTTGAGTGATTTCAGCTGCAAAGCATCCCTATAGGTCCATTGCCCTGTAACATACCCTATCACATATTTTAGTAATGAGATAAATCTGTAGCCACAGAGACCTCCTTTAATCAGTGCTGATCTAACCTCTTCCCCAAGTCTTCCCAACTTGTGAATTTTTTTTAAATTGCAAAATATTCTGACAAATAATCTCCAAATGGTAAAGTAAATAAAAGCTACATTTTTGGACTCCAAGATCAGGTTTATGTGGTTACTTTCTGCCTTTACTTCTAATTATTTTTTAACTGTATCTTTCTATCACGACTATGGATGGCGCTACTGTTCCTAGGAGAGGATGGCTGATAGAAAAGCTTTTTCAATGTTAATTAAAATGTGAGGATGGGGAGGATTAAAAAAAACAGGCCCATAAGCTCCACTTAGGGGAAAGACTTATTATTGTCCCATCAGAACCTCAGTTTCCACATCTGTAAAACAGAAATAAAAATATTTGTAATATCTATATAGTATCATTTTGAGGCTCAAAGAGATAATGTACGAAAAGCACTTTGCAAACTTCAACTTCTATTATACTGTGTTTTGGAAATGCTTATTTTCCATATATTAAAGATAAAATAAATAAAGCTAAAAAAGAAAAAAAAACTTTAAGGGGCTTTAGCAATGGCAATATTTTAATTAATTTCAACTCGAAAAAGAGTCTTCAAAGGGATTTGTTTTTTAAGTCAACAGGTAGTATGGAGATGTGGCTTGAGAGCTGGTCATGGAGTAAGTCCAGGGTTCAAGTCCCACCTTGCCACCTATTGTCAGTGTGACTGTGGGTAGGTCTCATAACCTCCCCCTTGCCCAAGCAATTATCTAGGACTAGGAGGCACAGAAACTGCTGATCTACTTTAGTAGAGGAACGTCCTCACCAGAAGGTGTCCAATTCTAGAGAAATCCCAGGTCTACAGGAAAAACATTCTTAAGGTAGAGTCTTTTCATTTTTCAACTAGAAGTCAACAATATGAAACAAATTTTATTAAAATATTTATCACCAGGTTGGCCCCAGGATAGTAAATTTTTTGGTGATGGCCACTCCCAAAGATGGGTTACTAAGACAGAAGAATTATTGTCTACATTGGTGGACAGAGGATTCCTTAACAGTAGAAGCAGAAACCCTTGACAATTCTCTTAAAGCATTTCTTACTTCCATGTAATAAAATCCTATTTTTGAAGAGACTTGGAATCAGTGTTTGGTTAAACAATTGAAAACTTTGTAAAACCTCCTATTTAGGCTGTGACTTTTTAATATCCTTACATTAAAATGAAAATGATTACTTTTTAATATTACTGGAAACCACCCTATCCCCCAATGGCTAGATATGTTTCTTGTGTGATTTTATTATGTGCTTAATAATAGTACCTGTGAGCTCGGATTTCTTTTGAATAAAATTGATTGGAAACAATATCTACCCTAAAGCATCTTTAATGTCATTATAGTCGGGTAGGAGTAAATTAAGCGGTATTTAGGCACCAAAGTCTTTAATTTCATTGCATTTGAGTAGGAGTTAGACATTATGAGGTCCAATTAAAAAAGTCGCTAATGTTTTTACATCTGAGTAGGAGTAAATTAAACCAAATCACTCCTGAGCTGCTAATATCATTTTAATTGAATGTCATTCAGTTTCTAACCTCTGGTACAACCTGCACATAATGAGCCAGTTCCAGCAAAGCATCTGAGACCCTGGGCACCGGTACTGGAAGAAACCATAGTAGAGTTTAGGGAATGACAAGGCAAGACTTAGGGGGAGAAGGAAGGAATCATGAAAGAACAGAGAAACTACTGGGGGGCGGGGGAACTAAACATATCTTACTTACTGACCTTTCTGGTCCATGGCTGCAGGTTGAGTCATTAAGTACTTCTGGTGAGGTTGGCATTGGGGAAAGCATCCAGCCTGAAGATGGGCTGGGCAGGGTTCAAAGGCTGCGACACCCATTTATTGACCCCGTGAATTATTTATGGTGTTGGATTGAATGAAACTCTTCACATCAAGGCAATAGTAGGAAAATAGAAATATATTTATTCCATTTCTATTTGTTCTATATGTCCTTATGAATGTACTTGTCTCTCTCATTTGAATGCAAGCTTCTAATGAGTAGGGAATGTTTCACTCTTTGATTTGTATCCTGTACAGGGCCTGGCACATAGTAGGTACCTAATAATGCTTGTTGATTGATTGGCTTTCTAATTTTCTTCTTGTTTTTTCTTCCTTTGAAATTTCAAAATATTTTTCTTCTGTAATCAAGGAAGACACCTGGGACTTTAAGAGGGTTAAATTCACAGACGGAAAAATAGGATAAAGAAATCTCTCTTTGGTACCCAAGTTACTGCGATATTTTGTATGTTCTTCGTGCAATATGGTGGGCAAAGCTTTCCTGTTAACTTCCCAAGACCCTACTCTCTATTTTGGCACAAAAAGCACATTGGAAAGCTTTCCATACTTGGGTGTATCTGCCATCCTGTGGTGGGCATTCCCTGTAATGATGTATGCTCTAATCTATGACTTGCCATGCTGTACAATCCATGCCCTTCTCTTCTGGCAAATTCTCTATGGGGAATAAGGGCAGGTCTGGCCTTGTCACTCTACCACTCAATAGATTTCAGTGTCTTCCTATTTCCTTTAAAACAAGAGACAAACTCTTTTGTTTGGCTTTTAAAACCTTTAACAGTCTGCTTACATTACTCTCTTTCCCACATGTTGCAGGCATCCAAACTGACCTTTTGCGATTCCTTCTGGATCCGGGCCTTTGTACTGGTCTTCTTTCCGAACCCCACCATTGGCAGAGTCCCTTAGCAATGAGAAGCTTTAAAGTTTGCCAAGTGTTTGACATGTCCTTTCATTTAATCCTTAATCCTGTGAGGTAGGAGTTATTACTACCATTCTCATTTCTACGCTTAGCATAGCACCTGACACATAGTAGGCACTTAAAATTGTTTCTTAATTGATTGATGGGTCTCCATCCAGTTTGCTCGGGAAGGGCTTCCTACATGTTATTTGATATTACATGGGTACCAATTAAGCACTCAGGTTGTACATACTCTCCCCACCTTCTCTTCCCATCATGCCTCTCCCTGATGACTGGCATCCTTCCTGCTGCATAGATTGCACACTTATCTTGGGTAATTTAGTCTGAGGAGCATTGTGCCATAATAGATGGAAAGCAGTCAAGAAGACCTGGCTTTCAGTTCCACCTTAGACACATGTTGGTTGTTTGCCCAAGGGCAAGTTACTTAGCACATGACTTCCCAGTGTGCCTGGACACTCTCAGACTAGACAAATGCAAAGCAGCTGTGAATGTGTACCATTGAAGGGAGGCTACTGATTCAGAGTTTCCTATACCAACTTAATCATAGATCCAAGTTCTTAAAAAAACCTTTTCCTCTTCAATGAACATTTTGTAAAAGTCTGCCATGTTCTAAGAGGCATGCTAGGAACTGGGGATTCACACCCAACAGCAGATGTAACCCATCAAACCAAAACTGCCTTGTGTTGAAGAGATGACTGGGTTCTCCAAGTCTATGCCAGTAGAGTTTAAGAGATGGTAGGTTCCCTCATTTCATAGATGAGGAAGTAGGAAGGCATAGACAAATCACCTCTCTTGTCTGAAAATTCTCTGGCCAGCAAATAAATGATTCTATAGCAAATGAGGTTATTCTTACCACAATGATAATAGCTGACCCTTATCCAGTGCATTATCATTTATGTACATTGTTGTGGTTCACCCCATCCATCCATCCACCCTGGGCACCTTGCCATGTACCTTGCCAAAGGACCCATGCTTTCTGCTTCACTTCTCTCTATGAGCCACTCACCACTTTGTAAAAAATTTTATAAGCATTTTTTTCTCTTTCCCACTTCTCTCAAATTTCTCCCATCTTCCCTCCAGCAAACAAACAAAAAAGGAAACAAAATCCTCATAATAAATCGGCATCGTCCAGCAAGGCAAATTCTCTCATTAGCCATGTCCTCATTCTACATTTTGAATATATCACCTCTTTGGCAGGAGGTTTCATTTTAAAAAAATTCCACTTAATAATACTTTATTTTTTCCAGCTACATGTAAAGATAGTTTCAACATTCACTTTTTTAAGATTTGAATTCCAAATTTTTTCTCCCTCTCTCCCTCCCCTCCCCTCAGCCTCCCCTCCCCTTTCCCCAAGACAGCAGGCAATCTGATACAGGCTATGAATGTATATTAAACATATTTCCACATTAATCATGTTGCATTCACCACCTTTTTTCTCTTTTCTGGACACAGCAATTACTATTGCCTCTGGAAAATATGAAAATCGACTGTCCCATGACCCTACTCACCATCCCTGTAACCCCTCAGACCCCAATTCCCTTTGCTGACACTGCTCCCTTATGTGTGTTGAGATCCCCTATTAAAATGCAAGCTTCTAGAGGGATTCTCTCATTTTTGTATTTTAATCTTTACAGTCTAACACAAGGCCTGGAAAAAATATATATATATGTGTGTGTGTGTGTATATGTCTATGTATGTATGCATATATATAAACACAATATGAATATATACATAGACATATACACAAAAACCTATACACATACATACATATATACACACACACATATGAATTGACCTGGAAAAATTCTGAAATGATTTTCAAGGCCATAAGTGACAAATGATCTTTGCCCTCATCAGGTCTCAAAAAACACATTAAAAAAATACTTTCCAAAAAAATCCAACAACCCCACTTTCATATTTAGGATAGAAAATAAAAGATTCTTTATTACAAATGAGGGAGGACAATTAAAGTGTGCAATTGCTCCCCTTTCTCTGAGAGAGGAAATACTTCATGTTAATTAGCTTAGAAAAAACTCTTAGTTTTCAATCTAATGGTAGGATACTTCCTGAATTGCTTTGACTGAAAAAAAATCATCATCCTGTAAATCCCATATCTCTGGAGATAAGACCTTCCATAGGCAGCTAGGAGGACTGATATACTGTCAAGTTCTATGTTATACTTGAACCTTTTCCAGTTTGCTAAAGACTTGCCAGAGGTCCTTATATTGACTTGTAAATTCTATAGTAACTAGGTATAAGGCCACAGAATCTCCCCTGTCTTCTCTTTTCCATACATCCTACCTTCACTTTGGTTTAAGTACTCATTACTGTTTGTCTGGGATTTTTGTAATTTCATCCTAATTGTTAGAGTTGTAACTAGGGTAGGACAATCAGAGTAGTTTTGCCCTAGGGTATAAAAATTAAGTGTACAATTAAAGCAGTTCAATTAAGAGAGTGCAAACATTTTAAAAAATTATTTTGCATTATAAAATTTTGCTACATCTACATTATGACAATACTTTCACTTCTTCAGCAACGGTAAAGAAGATAGTAAGAATAATTGAGTAAACTAGGAAGTTATTAGGTATGTTTCCTTCCTATAAAAGCAGCTTGCCAAATAACCTTTTCCCCAGGTGTATCCCTTCCTCTGCCTCCCCAGGTGGTGACCTCTATAGCACTGGTCATGTGGTGACTCAATCTCTCTAGCCCAGTCAGTTTAAGGGTTTCTTCCACCATTCCCTCAAAGGAGCATTTAGTATTATCTGACCCAATCACCAAAAATTGTTAGTTATAGATAGATATAATGCAGAAAAATCCAATTCTAATGCCTTCTTGTAGACTGAAGCTGATCCTGAATTCTCTAAGTCTAGGCCCTACCAAGATGAACAGGTTTTGATGAAAAATCCAGCAAAAGGTCCTTGTCCAGTCCTAATTAAAGCTGAGAAGACTGCAAGATTTGGAATCACTTAGTGCAATGTCTAGCACATATTAGGTCCTTAAAAATGTTTATCGATTGATGAATCAAAGCACCTGAATTTGAATTGGACTACGGCTATGTTCTACCTGTGTGATTTTGAATTTGTCAATTAATTTCTGTGGGCCTCAGTTTCCTCTTCTATAAAATAAGACTGTTGGAATAGATGACCTCTATTCTAGTTTCAAATCTCAATCCATGGTTCTGTGATGATATCCCTAACTAAACTCTAAGGAAAGATTGATTGATTTAAATGCTGGTGCATGGGAGTAGGGAGCAAGGGATAAGGTTATTCTGGTTTATCAAACTGAGTGATTAACTAAGGGCTTCTTATAAACCTAGTAATATTCATTTCTACCTTAGGTAGGACAGCATAATTTACATAGAAGCATAGATTTAAAGCTGAAAAGGACTCTATTAATAGTCTTCTGGTCCAACCCTCTCATTTTAAAGATGGAATTGAGCCTTGAATGTATCCAGATCTGAATCCTCTGCGTCTTGATGTAAAGAGCTATGATCACTGGCCAGAAGGGTAGATAGAGAAGGCAGAGGGGATTGGGTTGAATGAGTCTTGAGCCTAGAATGTTTCTCCTTTTGTCTTTTGTTAAACCAGTGTCTGAAATAAGAGTTTTTCTTGTTCCTGGGACATGGGCTCAGATTTAGAATGGGAGGTGGCCTTACAGGTCATGTAGTCTAGACCCTTATTTTACAGATGAGAAAACTGAGTCCAAGAGAGATAAAGTGAAAAAACCCCCAACACAACCCAAATTTGATTAATTGATGGAACCTGTTTCCATTTAACTGACATCTTGGTAAAATTCTAACAGTTTGAATGTCACCAAATCTCTTTCTTCTACAAATTACTAGTTTACTTCTTAGTTACTTAAAGTTAGACTCCAGAAAAGAAACCGAAGATCTGAGATTTTCCTCACTTTAAAATCTGATAAAATGTTTAATTGGAAGCAATTAAATTGAGCCTCATCTACTGTGTGGCAAGGACTGTTTAAGCCAAAACAACAAGAAACCATCTCTGCTCCCTAAGTGCTGTATTCTCCAGGAGGGAAACAATATGTCTGCAGGTACTTAAATACAGAAGCAATAAAGATGGTCCAGGCAGTCAGTATTTATTAAGTATCCATATGTAGGAATGGGAAAAGTGCTGAACTTTGATTCAGAAGAACCTATGGTCAAGACCTTTCTTTGGCTAATTATATGACCTTGGTAAAGTCACTTGACTTTTTAGTATTTCAAGTAACTTTCCAAAACTATAGTTTTTTTTAAACTTTATTTTTTAAAATTAACCATCATTTATTTTTATGTACTCCCCCTTCAAAATAGAAAAAAAGAAAAACAAAGTCCTTGTAACAAATATGCATTTGTTCAGCAAAATAAATTCCTGCATTGGCCATGTCCCAAAATGTCTTATCTTTCTACATCTTCAGTCCCTCACCTCTCTGTCAGGTTTTAAGCGTCTGTCCTCTAAAATCATGTTTGGTTAGTACATCGATCAGCATTTTCAAAGTTGTTTGTCTTTACCTTGTCATTGTTCTGGTTCTTCTTGCTTCACTCCACTTTGCATATAGCTCTTTCTTGGTTTTCCTGAAACCATCATTTTTGTCATTGCTTAAGACAAAATAATAATTCCACTGTATTCGTATGCCGTAATTTGTTCAGCCATCCCCCGGTTGATGGGAACCCCCTTGGCTTCCAGTTCTCTGCTACCACAAAAAGAACTGCTATGAGGATTTTAATATATAGAGATTCTTTTCCTCTTAAAAAAAATTCTTTGGAGGCAGAAGTAAGTACCGATATCACCAGGTCAAAATGTATGCACAGCTATACTTTTTTGGGGCATATAGTTCCAATTTGCTTTCTAGATAGCTGGACTAATTCTCAGATTAGCCAAGAGACAGATCACTATGTATATGAATGTGCCTGTTTTTCTACAGCCTCTCCAACATTTGTTACCTTTTTCTATAGACTGAATGTGAGGTGGAGCCTCAGAGTTACTTTAATTTTAATTGCTCTAACTATTAGTGATTTGGAGCTCTACCCTGCATATGACTCATTATACCTTAGATTTCTTCCTTTGAAAACTTCCTGTTCATATCTTTTGACCAGTCATCAATTGGAGAATGGCTTTTGCTCTTATCAAGTTAAGTCTGTTCCTTAAATATCTCTAAGGACTACAAATTGCAGAGCAGGTGCTGATCAACATTGCCAGAGGGGACTCTCCTGGGAAGCCCTCTATATGAATGAAATAACAAACAGGTCAAAAAATTAAGAAATTGGAATTTCTTTGTAATACAACCACAACAGGTGGAAAAGCTTTGTTTGAGAGGCAGTTTTAATTGATTGCCAGTGAGGTGTAGTAGATGACATAATGGAGTGATAGTAGAGAGGACCTGAGTTCAAATCTCAGCTTTCATTTGTTAGCTTTGTGACCTTGAGAAGTAATATTATCTCTTTAGACCTCAGTTCCCTCAACTGTAAAATGAGCTGTTGCATAAGAAGACTTCTAGGCTTCTTTTCATCCCAAATGATCTGTAGCATTTAAGAAAAAAGAAAAGTAATTCAGTAACTTTCTATAATAATATTCTCATTACTTTCTAAGTATTCATCCTTTCTGTTTCATAGGAAGGGGTTGTTTTAACTTCTCCAAATCACTTTGATTTTACACCTACAGAAAAGTGAGCATCTCGATTTTCGACACTTATAAATGGTTTAATGGATACATAGACAGTAATTTAGTTTGACTTAAATGTAATAATCTGGTCCATTTATCTGGGCTGACAAGATTTCATTTCCTAATGATCTTTTATTGTAAATTTATTTGATTTCTTCTAATATATTACCTCGTTTCTCATCTCCTTTCCTTTTGAAAAAATATGGATGATTTTGAATGGAGTTATGAAGTCTTGGCCCAATGATGACAGCTCCAAGAATTGATGACTATCTCCACCCCTTGAGACAAATGACTTTGTTGGCTAACAAAGTCCCCAGCTAAATGGAACATTAGTTTATAAAGAAGTTCCAGAGAATGCTGGGGCATTGCACAACTAGTGAATCCTGATTGTCTTCCAAAAAACAGAAGTTAAAACAAAATCTCATGATTGAAAGAGATCTCAGGGACCCTTAAAACAAATTCATACCTGACTAGGAATCCTCATTGTTATATAACCAACAAGTGGTCATTCATTTTTGAAAAGTTAAATTTTATTTTTTCAATTAATGAGCTTTTATTTTCTCTTCCTCCTACCACATCTACAAAGGCAACAGTGGAAAACAACACCCTTTTAACAAATATGTATAATTTAGTGATATAAAATATCTCTAGGGATGGGGAATTTACTTCCTCCTAAGATGGCTCATACTACTCCTGAGTGATTTCAGCTATCAGGAAGTCATTCCTAGCATAGAGCTTAACAGTCTTCCACTCTACCATATTTCCTGGTTGCCCCTAGTTCTTCCCTCTGGATCAAATGGAACAAGTTGGATCCATTTTCCTCTGGATAGTTCAAATATTTGAAGACAGCTAACATGCTTTCCTTGAGTGGACTCTTCTCTAGACTATATTGACTTCACTTCCTTCCACTGATCTTATAACATGATCTTCAGTCACCATTTGATTAAACTTAATAAGTGCTTACTAAACACTTGCTATGTTCCAGGTATTGTGTAGGTGCTGAGAATACAAAGGAGAAAACAATGGATCAGTTCCTATCTTCAAGGCATTTCTATTCTGTTGAGTACTACCCTGGATGCCCTTATCTGGGCTTGCTCCAGCTGGTCAAGGTCCTTTCTAAAACATGAGACCCATGACTGGATACAATACTGAAAATCTCTAAAATTCCTTCGATACTGAAATCCTATGAATCTTATATGTTCTGAACATGGAGATATGCCACAATATTGTTGTGAGCACAATGCTGTTATTATTGCATCTGATCATTGCATTATACTTTTTAGCTTGCAAGTCACACAGTTAACCAATATTGAATTCCTCTCAACCCCTGATGTCTTTTCTATATTTACTGTTGTGTAATTGTACATCCGTCAGTCTTTATTTGTGCAATTTAGTTCTTGGACCCAAGTATAAGACTTTACATTTGTTTCTATTACATTATATATTATTAAATTATTGCCTGCCACTTTTACTTCTGGAGACTTTTTTTTTAACCACAGTTTTGTTTTCCAAAGTTTGCTCTAACTTCCAGCAAATTAAATAGTGTGACATCTTTGTCTTCATCCAAGTTCAATCCAATTCACGACAAAAAACTTTTATTAAGCACATACAATAGGCACAGGACTATTATAGGCCCTGAGCATAGAAAGGCAAAACCATTAACAAATCTTGCCCTCAAGGACCTTATATTCTACTATAATTATTTATAAAAATGTAGATAGCACAGATCCCTGGGACAGCTTGATAAGGACTCCATAAGAAGTAGCAGGGGCAGTTAGGTGGCACAATGGGTAGAGTGCTAGTCCTGGAATTCCTGAGTTCAAATCTGGTCTCAGACACTAGCTGTGTGACCCTGGGCAAGTCATTCCACCCTGCTTATCTCAGTTTCCTTATCTGTAAAATGAGCTGGAGAAGGAAATGGCAAAACCACTCCAGTATTTTTGCCAAGAGAATCCTAACTGGGGTCATAGAGAGTCAGACATGACTGAAAGTGACTGAACAACAGGGAAGTAGTATGGTACAGTGGAAAGTCTTGAATTTGATGGTAAAAGACCTGAGTTCCAGTCCTGACTCTGCCACTTACCAGCAGTATGACCTCGAGCAAATCACTAAACCTATATAGGCTACAGTTTCTTCATGTGTAAAATTTGGTGGGTTCCAAGATCCTTTTCATCTCTGAATCTAAGAGACCTCTTACCAAGTTGATGTAGAATCATTAACGATTATATGTGGTCATATAAGCTATATTTGTCCACATGTGTTGTCTAAATACAAAGATATTTAGCTTATAGGAGGCATGGATAGATATCTCTGTGTTCCAGCCCACTCCTCTCCAAGATAGACTGTAGTCTCAGCCTTGAGGAGAGCAGGAGAAAGGCTCCTGCTTGGCATTCACTCCCTTCCTCACCTTTCTGCAAGAGGGACATCTCTTTGCCCTCTTCAGATATTTCTGATCTAGGGATAGGACTTTGGGAATTCAGGAGGGAAGTTGCTTCTCTGGTTACTCTTATGGGAGAGGGTTGCTCCAAGCCTAAGACTCCAGCTTGGCCTCTTCCCATCAACCAATGGTTAGACAAAAGTGCATCACCAAGAGTGAGTAGTAAATAAGCTTATTTATCCACACAAACAGCAAACAGAAATTGGAGAGGTTATACAGCTCAGAATATACCAGAAAATCTATGAGATCAAATGAGTTTTTTGGATGGGAGCACAATGAGATTTCAGCTCAAAATAAGGGCAATGACCTGATTTTATGGAAAGGACAATCTTTTCTGTGAAGCATCTAGAGAAGAAAGTGGAGATGAGGAACATATGGAAGAGTCAATGCTCCCTACATGTCTGTAGGCTTTCTTTGTCTTTCCACAAGTCTCTCCAAGAGTCTCTTGAGTCATTCATGCCTTTCATTAAGAAGATCTAGAACCAAATCCACCCCTTACATAGACATGATGCATAAATGCTCTCTCTAACAATTAGGAGTCATACCTCCTTTTGCATACAGTCATATTAAAAAACTACCCAGGCTTGGATGAAAGCCTGTTGTAATATTACTTGGGTCCAGTCATTCCACAAGTACTGAATTAACTTAATTATGCTTTCTTCTAGCCTATACTTCTTCACTTAGCCGTAAGAATATTATGAGACACTGGGAAATATCAAAAAGGTATTGGCAGCATTTCCCTGACCTCTTAGTCTGGTAACCCTCTCATATACATATACAAATTCCCAAGGGGAAATTCAAAATTTTTTTTGTCATGCTGACTTTCTCCCCCCCTTTCTCAAATATAGTTTAAAACAACAATTCACATTTCTAAAATGTTTTGTGATTTATAAGGTACTTCCATGAGATAGTAAAAGTGTTTTTATCCCTATTTTACAGATGTGGAAACTGAGGTTCAGAGAGGTAAATTTTATAGGTTCATAGATTTTAGGCTTGAAGGGACTTACAGGTTATATAATCTAATCCTTTCATTTTATAAGTGAGGAACTTGAGACCCCAAAAGTGAACTGAATTGCCCAAGAGCATATTGCTGGCAGGATTTGCACCCAGGTCCTCTGATGCAAACTCCAGTTTTCTTTCTACTGCCTTACCCAAGATCATACAGTTCATATGTGTGGGGGCTGCAATTAGAACTCAAGATGTACTGAGGGCTTTCTACTAGTCAGATAGCTCTCAGAAGTTGAGTAAGTATTCTGTTCTCATGAGATTTTTTTGGGAGGAGTGAATTTCCCCTGTAATTGAAAGCTCTATAGAACTAAGCCCTAGAGGCAGCTAGGTGGTGCAGTGAGTGGAGCTCTGAGCCCAGAGTCAGGAAGACCTTAGTTCAGATCTGGCTTCAGATACTCCCTAGTTGTGTGACCCTGGGCACACCACTTACCCCTGTTTTCCTCAGTTTCCTCATCTGTAAAATGAGTTGGAGAAGGGAATGGTGAACCAGTTCTGTATCTTTGCCAAGAAAAATCCAAATGAGGTCATGAAGAGTTGAACACAACTCAAACTACTGAACAAGAACAAACAAAATGGAAGTAAGAAACACCTCAATTAATTCCAGTTTAGATGCTTATAGCTGTGGAGTAAACACCAGTTATTTGCAATTGGTTACCCAATGGTATTTTTATTTCCCCACCCTGCCCTACCTCTTCCTTAACACATCGTACATATTTTCATCTTGTTTAAGATACTTGCAATATTATGTTTTGTAATGACACTTTCTTTCTGCAAAAATCAGAGGCCAACCGTGGCTTCAGGTGGGATCATAGTTCCTCATGGTGACCTGAAGGGAAGGCACAAGAGTGGCTGCCAGTGTTGGCAGAGAGTCTGTGTATAGAAGATAAGCTCTCACTTCAAGGAAAAACCAGGACTGAGGTGAATGCTAATTTGTCAGGAGGATTATCATTGGAGACCAGCTCCATTCAGAATACATTCACTGAGTTCCAACTCGGGATCAAAAATTGTACTGGAGTTGGGGGAGAATCAAACGTCAGGGAGACAAGAACCTTCCTTGTGGAGAGCTCATGATCTGGGGAAGGTTTTAGACTCGAACTTAGGTAGCTATGATACACTATATTCCATTTATAAAAGTTATTGATGTCTTCTGTTTTTTTGTAGCATCATTGTTATCCCTAGGATCTCTCCCTCCTCTTCCCACAAAGCCATGGCATATAACAAATTGTCTTTTTTAAGATAAAAAAAGAAAGACAAACAAGAGGAAATAATCTATACAGCTGATTGATACATTGGAAAAGTTCAAAAACATGCACAACGTGTAACACGTGTGGACCTTCCACCTCCATGAAGGGATGGGTGGGGTTCTTCACTGAAGTTATTTATGCTTCATCTTTATAATTTGATTATATTCACTTTTGATTTTTGGTACATGATTGTTCTTTCAATTTATGTAGTCATTGTGTATTTCTGTTTTCTTGGTTGTGTTGGATTTAACCTGTTGATTTTACCTTTGCAACACCTTTCAAATACATCCTCTTTGCTCCTTTAACATTGCCAGGACTCTGATGCAGGTCCTCATCACCTCATGCCTAGACTATTGTAATGGCCTACTTGTAGGGGTGTAGTGTGGTGGTGCCACACTGCCTGCCTCAGGTGTCTAATCTGACCTTCATTAAGCTACCAAAGTGATTTTCCTAAAGCACCGGCCCAACTATGTCAGGCATCCACCCCCCTCAATAAACTCCAAAGGTTTCTAGGATCAAACACAGAATGTACTATTTGGAATGCAAAGCCCTTCAGAACTTAACCTTCTTCTTACCTTTCCAGTTTTTTAAATATTTTACTCCCCAACATGTAATCTCTGTTCCAGTGACAATGGCCTCCTGACTATTTCAAGAATGAGACTCTCCATCTTTTAGCTCCTGGCATCTTCTCTGGCTGTACCCCATTCCTGAAATGCTCTTCCTCCTCTTTTCCACCTCTTGACATCCCTGGCTTCCTTCAAGTCCCAGCTAAATCCCCACCTTCTAGAGAAAGTCTTCCCTAACTCTTGTTAATTTTACTGCTTTCCCTCTCATTTACTTCCTATTTGTCTTGTATATAACTTGTTTGTACATTTTTGTTTGCTTCTTGTCTCCCCCATTAGACTGTAAATTCCTTGAGGTTAGGGACTGTCTTTTACATTTTACATTTAATCCTGGCATATAGTAGGTTTGATAAATGTTTATAGACTGAGTTCACATAGATCTTTCCTTGCTTCTCTGTATTCATTACACATTTTCTTACAGTATAGTGACATTTCATTACATTCATGTACCACAATTTGTTTAGCCATTGCCCCATTAATGGGCATCTATTTTGTTTCCAATTCTTTGTTATCACAAAATGTGCTATTATAAATATTTTGGTGTACTTAAGGACTTTCTTCTTATCAATGGCTTCCTAGAAGCATAAAATAGTATTGGAGTCTCTGGTTCAAAGGGTGAGGATATTCTAGTCACTTTATTTGCCTAATTGCAGATTGTTAAAATGGTTGTACTAGTTCACAGCTACACCAATAATGTGTTAGTGTGCCTATAATGTACCCTTAACATGCATTATAGTCATTTTTTGTTATCTTTGCCAATTTGTAAGGTATGAGACAAAACCTCAGGGCCATTTTGATCTGTGTTTCTCTTATTACTAGTGATTTGGAACATTCTTTCATTTGGTTGTGAATAGTTTACAATTCTTCTTGAGAACTCTTCATTCATGTCCTTTGAGCATTTACGTAATGGAGAATGGCTTTTAATTTATGTATATTTATGAATTATTTATATATCTTGTATACCAAATGCTTATCAGAGAAATTTGATAGAAAAATGTTTTCTCATTCTACCACTTCCTTTCTCATCCCGATTGCATTAATTTTGTCTGTGCAAAAGCTTTTTAGCTTCATGTAATCAAAGTTATCTCTTATTTTTTGTATTGGCTTATATCTCTTATTTGATTAAGAATACATTTCCTATAGATAGTTGTAGAAGTGTATGATCTATTTCTTTTCTAATTTTCTTATAGTTCATTTTTTTGCTGTTAAGTTTGTATATTTATGTAGAATGCATTGTCAAATATGGTATAAAATGTTAATCTAAGGCTAAGTTATGCCAGATGGATCTTCAATTTTCCCAGCAGTGTTGATCAAATTAGACTTTTTCCCCCCTTACGTAATTTGTGTTGCTTATTTTATCAAACACTGGGTCATTTTGTTTCATTCTTTCTGATTCTCTTTTGTTGAGTCTGTTCCATTGATTTATCCCTCTTGTTTTTTAACTAATCCCAAATGGTTTTGAAGACTGCTGCTTTATAATATAACTTGAGATCTGGAAGTGCTATTCCCATTTTATCTCTACTTCTTTTGCTCATTTTCCTTGATATTTTAGATCTTTTGTTTTTCCAATGAATTGTTATTATTTTACCAAGTTCTATAAAATAGAGCTGGTAATTTGATGGGTATGGCATTAAAAGTGTAAATTAACATCCGAAGTATTATCATTTGTATTATACTGACGTAGCCCAGCCATGAGCATAGACTATTCCTCCATCTATTTAAACTGTTCTTTCTTTCAGGAGGACTTTGTAATTGAATTTATACAAGTCTTTTGTATGCTTTGGCAGGTTAATCCCTGGCAGGTTGATATTTTGTAGTTTTCTAGAATGAAATTTCCCTATGTATTTTTGCTCCTTAGGTTTTGTTACATTATTTAGCAATGCTATTGATTTTTGAGGGTGTATGTTATAGCCTGCAACTTTGCTAAAGCTATTGTGTCAATTAGTATCTTTAATGATTTTCTTTTATTTTCCAAGTATAACATCAGATCATCAGCAAATAGGTATAGTTTTACCTCTTCTTTACCAATTTTTATTCTTTTACTTTCTTTCTCTTGTCTTATTGCTATTGCTATCATTTCCAGAACTATATCAAATAATAATGGGAAGAGAGGGCACCCTTGCTTCATTCCTGTATTTATGGGAAAATTTTCTAATGTACACCCCATTGCCTATGATACCGGCCTTTGGTGTTAGCTAGACACTTTTCTATCATATTTTTTAAAAGTTCCTCCATACCTATACTTGGAAGGGTTTTTTGAAAGAGTAAATGATTATAGTATTTTGTCAAAGGTTTTTTCTACATTTATTGAGATGATCATATGGTTTTGGAAGTTTTAGTTTTGAATATGATTAATTATTTTGATGATTTTTCCTAACATTGTATCCTTGTATCCCTTATGTAAATCCTACTTTGCCATAATAAGCAATTTCTTGGATAAATCACTAGTCTGTTTAACAGAATTTTCTTTGAAATCTTGAATATTTTAAAATCTTTAATATTTACTAGTGATACTGGCCTGTGGTTTTCCTTTTTTGTTTTATCTTTCCCTAGTTTAGGTATTAGGATTATACTTATCTTATAAAGGGATTCTGGTAGGGTGCTTTTTTCCTCCATTCTTGAGAATTAATTGTGAAGGATGGGTACTAATTTTTCATTAAATATTTGTTAGAATTCTCCAGTAGTCCCACTCTTCCTTTTGGTAGTTTCTTTAGAGCCAAATCTATTTCCTTTTCTAAGATGGTATTTGAGATCTCTCTCTAGTTTTCTGATAGTTTAAGTGTTTTATATATTTGAAGGTATTCTTCAAATTCTTTTGATTTTTGATCTTGTTAACATTTAACTATGCATAGTATATTCTGGTTATTCTTTTTATTTCTTTGGTTTTGTTGTGATTTCACCCTAATATTATATTCATCTGATTTCCTGCTCTCTTTTTAAAAAATAAGATTAGCCACAAGAAATCCCCTGCAAAAACAGAGGGAGGTGTATTCTCTTAGCTCTTTTTTTGGGATCAAACTTGACCATTAGAATTTTTCAGCATTCAGGGTCAGTTCTATTGTTGTTTCATTTTTTCAGTTACGTTGTTGCCGGCATTATATATGTATGTATATATTTTTGGTTTTGTTACTTCACTGAATCAGTTCATATAAGTCTTCTCAGATTTCTCTGTATTTGCCAGATATTCATTTTTGCTTATATTGCATTCATTCATATCAAATCGAGCTAAGTCAACAAGAATTTGTTTACTATGTATCAGGGACTGTTATAAGTTTGGGAATAAAAAGAAAGTCAGAAACAATCATTGTATTCAAGGAACATTTATGCACATATGTAAAGAGAGAAGGAGAAAAGAGAGAGGGGGAAGAGAGAGAGAGAGAGAGATGGGTAGAGAGAGAACAATTAAATAACTGTGTAAAGCAAGATAGGATAAATTGGAGATAATTTCAGAGGGAGGGCAGTAGCATTAAGTGGAGCTGGGAAAGGCTTCTCTGTGGAAGGTGAATTTTAGCTGAGACTTAAAGAAAGCCAGGGAAGCTAGGAGATTGAGTTTTGTTTGGAAGGAATAGCAGAGGCCAGTGTCATTTAATGGTAGAGTATGAGGAGGGGAGTCACATGTAAGAAGACTGGAAATGTAGGACAAGACTAGGTTGAGAAGGGCTTTAGAAGCCACAGAGAGGATGTTGTATTTGGTCCTAGAAGCAACAGAGAGATACTGGAATTTATTGACTAGGGGGGCGATATGGTTAGACCTGCATTTTAGGAAGATCACTTTGATGACTGAATGACAGATGGATTGGAGTGGGGAGAGACCTGAGGTAGGTGGGTCCTTCAGCAGCTATTGCAAAAGTCCAGGGGGTAAGGGGAGGAAGGTCTGGCCAAAGGGGCCATACTGGAGAGTTGTGATGAAGGTATAAAAAACAGGACTTGATAACTAATTGTTGTCTATATGGGATGAGAGCCAGTGAGGAGTGGAAGATGATGCCTTACTTATCTCGTGTTTAGAGAGTTTAAAGGGTTTGTATTTTCTTTGCTTAATTCTAAATTGCTTTCTGGAATGGTTCTCCTGATTTTCAGGTCTACCCATAATACACTGGTATACATTAGTGTTTCCATAAATCAATGTAACAATCCAATTTTGAGCACCTATTATATACCTATTAGACACTGGATTAAGTCTTGGGAATACAAAATAATCAATGAAACAATTCCTTCCTGTAGGACAATGGGATGAGTGCTAGATTTGGAATCTGGATCTTGGGTTTGAATTCTACTTCTGCTTCTTGCTTTCTAGGTAATCTTGGGAAAATCATTTCATCTTTCTGGGACTTGGTTTCTCATCTATAAAATGTGAGGCTTGACCTAAATGGACTAAAGATCCTCTCTAGCTCTTAATCTATGAGTGAATGAATGGATGAAAAGGCGTGTAAGTATTTATTGTAAGTTAGATGTGTGAGCCAGTATGGCATAATGCATATGGACCTGGCCTTGGAGATAGAAAAAACTAGGTTCAAATCCCTTGACTCTGTACCATACTAGCTGTGTGATGCTGAATGAGTCACTCAACATTTCTGTTCCCCTTGCAGCTCTCTGACTGTATGGTGCAAAGTTGGTAGTGGGCATTCCTGAGCAGGTGCCATAGGCTGTTGGAATCATAGGTCTAGATTAAAAAAAAAGATGCCAGGCACTGTGCAAAGCCTGAGATGTCAAGTACAGAAAAGAGGTAGAGGTAGAAGAGGGTGGAGGCTAAGAGGGATCAGGTATGGGCCAGATGAGTGGGCAGGAGGAGCCCAGGAAAGTCTGTGGAGGCAAATGCTTCCAAACAGAAGGTGAGAAGTAACTTGCCAGGAATGCTATAGAAGCAATCCCTCTGCAGGAACTAGTGATTGGATTAGAAGATAGTCTTTAGGGATCTCTTCCAGCTCAAAACCAGTGATTCTGTGAGAAATTTTAGGCATGGGAAATAACTTGAACAAAATTTCAGAGGTGGGAGAGCTCAGGGCAAGCTGGGGAGACAGAGTAGCCTAATTGGGCTCGAGGGTAGAATGTCTGTATGTATGTGGGTTTGGGCAGAAATAAAGACTGGAAATGTATCAGATTGTGAAAAGCCTTGAATGCCAGACAAAGGAACATCAAATATTATTCCTGGCATAATTAGGTTTTCAATTTTAATAAAGAGGTTTATATCGTTTGAACCCGTTTGCTCTTCATCATCCTTTGGAGATGACATCACTGTCCCCCCAAGAGGTCAGTAGGAAGAACCCGAGACTTCCAGGACTGGCAAGTGAAGTCTTGTTTATCTTTTGCTTTTGCTCCCATTATAGTTCCTGAACAGGATTTTGGCTCAGAAGCCAGAAGACAGGCTAAGTTTAGCTGCTCTATTACAGGCTATAGACTACAAATTTTCAAATGAGTTTGGAAGGTTCCAAAATGAGCGTCCATAAGCAAGGCTGTGGTTTCCTGAGTTCTTTCCTTTGCACCAACAAAAGACAACACAACCCCCTCAAAACAAACTCTGCAGGATTTCATTTTCCATCCATCATCCAAGGGAAAGAAATTTCACACACTTTCAAGGACAGGAAGTTCCTTTAAAACTGGAAGTCTGTTTTTAACATGGAGGAAAGTGACTCGTTAACCTTCTTGGTCCCCTTGAAAAGTTGTCCTGATGTTACAGGAGAGGAGCAGTTTTTCTTCAGATACAGTTGTTCTGAATCCAAAACTTTGAAAAGAAAATCTGGATGCCAGAACCAAAAAAGCCACATTTTAATTTATGTGGCAGGGAAAGTAAGGTTAAAAAGAACTTATTAAGTTACTACTATGTACCAGATGACAAGCGACAAAGTGCTGGGCTGGAGTCAGAAAGACCTGAATTCAAATCTGACCTCAGATACTTACTAGCCATGTGACCCTAGACCAGTCACTTAACCCTGTTTGCCTCAGTTTCTCCAACTGTAAAATGAGCTGGAGAAGGTAATGGCAAACCACTCCAATATCTTTGCCAAGAAAACCCCAAATGGGATCATAAAGAGTCAGGCATGACTAAAAAGTGACTGAATAGCAACAAAATAACATGTGCCAGGTGCCTGCCTAGCACTTGTCAGATCATGGGAGAGTCAGCTTGTTCATAGAAACCCAGGTTCTACACAATGACTCCTTACCATCAATCAATCAGCAAGCATTTAGTAAGCACCTGCTGCATACCAGGTGATGGGGGAGGGTACACAACAGGAAGTGAGATGGGATAGGAAGTGTCCGTATTTTCACTTTGGCACTTACCACCTGTGTGACCTGTGGCAAGTCACTCTCCTCCAAGGGTTCCTAGATCTAGTCTGTAAGGTGCCTAAGAGGCCACCTAGTCCAGTTCCCTTATTTTACAGAGGAGGAAACTGAGGGGCAGGGAGGTTCAGTTACTTGACTACAGTCACTCAGGTATGAATCAGAATATTTGAACCTAGGTCCTCAGACTTCTATTATCATTTCTCTACCTACCTGCCTATTTTTCTATCATTTCTTTGTCCACCTACTTATTTATCTATCTTTCCAAACATTCATCCATCCATCAATATATCCATCTGTCTATCTATCCATTGATCTATCATCTTTCCATCTATCTTTATCCACCATCCATTATCTTTGTCCATCAACTATTATCCATCTATTCATCCCTCTATCCATCCATTCATCTATCTGTCCATCCATTCTTCTATCTATCCATTGAGGTATCATCTATCTCATCCATAAAAATGAAGGATTAGACTGAGATTGTAAGACCATAAATCTCTAAGAGCTGGGAAGGAAGCTCTGTAATCCAACTCCTTCATTTTATAAATGAAGAAACTGCGACCTGGGAAGGTTACATTTTACCCAGGGTCACATAGTTAGTCGGTAAGCCTCAAAGCAGTACCCTGACATTAGCACTGACTCTTTTTACTTCTAGACATCACAATAAAAATTCTCTCCAGCTCAGATTTAACAATTCAATTTATGAAGCATTTCTTAAATTGCTACTGTGTGTTAGGTCCTGGAGATATAAATATGAAAATGAAATTGCCCTTGCCCTGAAGAAGTTTTCCTTCTCCTGGGTATGAGATAAAGAAATAAAAAGTATGTCCAAATTCATTTGGGGGAAGGGGGGAACTGGCATTTGAGGAACCCTGAAAGACCTTATCTAGAAGGTGACACAAGGCCAGCCTTGAAGGGATTATGAGAAGTGGAGATAAGGAGGGAGCTCCTTCTAGACATAGGAGACACTGTTTGAGGGCCTGTATAAGGGGTCGCAGGTAGATTGTCATATGGGGGATGAGGGGAGATTTGGGATTTCATTGGTCAGGGTAACTTCTGGTAGAGGAAATGCTTTTACTCTTGTAGGTCGGCACCTTTCCTGCAAATTATAGTCTATCAGGTACCTGATAGGATTTAAAGGAAGGAGGATTTAAGTGACTCGCCCAAGTGTCCAACAGCCAGGAATCTGTTGGAAGGAACACTTGGCCTTGGGTTCTCTTATCTTCAAGGCCAGTTCTTTATTCACTATGCCAAGAGTTATATGGAGGCTCTAGCCAATCAAACAGTTTGACTTGAACATAGAATGTATGACAGGAGTGATGTTCCCTGCTCTCCCTTGGAACTCCTTTTAGAGAATGGAGATTACACACCTACCTACATACCCATCCACACACACATATCCATATATCCATATAGAAATATAGTTATAGGTATATAGATAGATTGTAGATAAATACAGAAATATAGCAATACATAGCTATAAATACATATATAGAGATGATATAGAAATATAGCTATAGATATATAGAGATATATTTATATAGATTTAAATTATAGATGGGCAGAAGTATAGCTATAGATAAACAGAGATATATCTACATATATAGAAATGATTATAGACAGAAATATAGCTACAAATACAGAGATATCTATTTATAGATATAGATATATAGATAGAGTATAGATAAATACAGAAATATAGCTATAGATACACATAGATATATAAATAGATGATTGATATAGAAATATAGCCACAGATAGAGATCTCTGTATACAGATATAGAGACAGATTATAGATGGGCAGAAATATAGCTATACATACATATAGATATATAGACAGATGACATATAGAAACAGAGCTATAAATAGAGATATCTATATATAGATCTAGAGACAGATTATAGATAAGCAGAAATATAACTATAGATACATAGAGATGTCTCTATATAGACATGGAGATAGATTATAGATAGATAGAAATCTAGCTACAGATACCTAGAGATGTTTCTACATATAGATCTCTCTCTATATCAGTGTATCTATGTAAATAGATATATTGAGAAAGACAGAAAAATAAATAGGTCGCACTAGAATTATTATTCATCTTCCCTTATGAGAAGTGTAATTGCTTACAGAGAAGGTTCATTAGGTAAGGAATGATGGACAAGGAAGTCCTGGGAACAGAATGAAGTAGTATAAATTGGGGATTTTTTTGGAGTAAAAGGAAGGAAAGAGTGAACAGGATGCAACATGCTGTCCCAACAGACACTCATGATTCAAACTGTTATTAAGCATTCACTATGTGCTAAGTCTTAAAATACAAACTGAAGCAAAATAGGGACTCCCTGCCCTCAGTTTTGGAGGAACTTTCACTGCAATGGGTCAAGATAGCATTTATCCTCCTCCCCTCTGTGAGAGGAGGGGTAGTTGTTGGGAAGGAAGTTGAAATAATCCAGTGATGAATGGGGTCAGGAGTAAAGTGAGTATAGTCTCATGACAATCTGGAAAGAGACTTGTGGGGTAGGAGCCCCTCCAGGGTGAAGACTCCAGATAGGGAGGCAGAGAAGTCTGAAGAGTGAGGAGCAGAGCAGGGAGTGGATTGAATAGGATTTGTGTTGTGGAAGTAGTCAGAAGATCTCACAGTTACTGGAAACTTGAAGGTTTGCAAAGTTCTCCCCAGATCATCTTCCATGGTCTAACTGGGTATGCTACAGGTAGATGAAATATTAATGACATTACATCTTGAGAGACTTTTTCTCTAGAAGTCTGGGTTTGCACTTCTGTTATTACTAATTAAAGTGAAATTTTCTCGCTACATTTTTCAGTCTGAGCCCACCTGATGTCAATTACTAGCTCTTTTCTTGTCTTTTATCTTTCAATTTCCCCTGTCTTTCACCATGAACTGGAGAAATCATACTCAGACATCATTGGACAAGAAAGGAAGCTGGGGGTGTGAGTGTCCCATCGGAGATGACTCCTAGACAGGTCCTTGATGTCATTGCATCTGAGAACAGAGTTCTCATTACTACAGTCAGTCCTGCGCTTGGGGAAATCAAATCTCTTCATCTACGGGGAGAATTTGGTCCCTAAGGTTAATGGCTGACTCAGCCCAGTATGGTCCACTCTCTTCAGGCTTGAATTAATTAAATGGAGCAGTGGAAAGGAGGTAATGTGGTATAAGAAGAATCATGAGATTGAAGGCAGAAGGATGGAGTTTGAGTCCTGCTTCTGACTTTGGGCAGCTCCTTTTACAGATTCTCTCAACCTTTGCTTCTTTATTTGTAAAATGAGGATGATCCTGCATGAACTACCTATCTACCAGGGTTGTCAAAAACTTGTAAACCTTAAAATTTTGGGCAGGTCACTTAACCTTTTGGTGCTCTGGGAAGCTCAAAGAGTGTAAATTGCAGGGAAGTCACCAACCTTTGTTTGTAAAGGGACCGTTTTCATCTAGGACTTTTCTATATCAATGAATCCAGATTTAGTCTCTATTATGACTTGTGGATGACTTGAATGAGAGGCAGTATTTAGTGGCTGGAAGCCGGGCCTTGGAGTCAGGAAGACTGAGACTCAAGCCTGGCCTGTAGAGTATATTAGTTGTGTGACCCTGGGTAACCTTTCAGGGTCCCCAGGCAACAAGTGGCCTATTGAAAATAGTGGGAAGACTTTGTTGAAGTCATTGGTCTGGGTCAATTTTTTAAAAAGGGCTTGATTTTGAATGGTTTTTATCCCCCATGTTGTGCTGTTCTTGAGAATGATCTCCCTGTCCCACCAAAGACAGAAGTGCAGTGGCCTTTCATGGACTACCCTTCCCCTCTGTCCCTACTGATTGGTACAGAAGCTTTGAACTGCTCTGTTTCAGACTTGGATCATTTTCCTCTGCTAAAGCAGCCTGGGAGCCCCCATACCCTAGAGGTTCACCATATTGGTTCCAAACTTAATGCAGGCACCTGATTGGCTTTAGCTCACTGCACGTCAGAGCTCCTGAATTCAATGGATCCACCATCCTCAGTCTCACAAGCAGCAGGGACTGTTGCATACACCACCGCATCTCACTCCCTTTGTTCTTGATTATCTGTGTGTGTTCCTAAGTGTGTGTTGGGCATCAGTCCTGAGCAAGAAACAAGGAGGACTGGACCATGTTAGTACTTTATTGTGGCAAAACTACTTTGGGCAGAATTTCATTCTGGGAATCACTGTAACCTAGAATTATTACAATTAATTCTGGCAAAATAGAAAGGGTTCTAGATCTGCAGACAAGGTTCTAAGTTTGTGTGGCTTTGGTCATCATTGCTTCTCTTCTAGTCACTGATATATTTGAGCTAGCTTGTACCAACTTCTAAGTGCTGATTGTTGAATTTCAATTTAATGGACTGAGCATTTGCACCTTGGAAATTAGGCTACAAGCCAGGGCTTAATTTATTGTTTTGTTGATTAGAAATAAGAAAACAATGAAGAAAATTTTAACCATGCAGATTAAATGTTAAAGTGTAGAAGATGTCCTTTTTTTGAGAGCTGGTTGTTCACCATTTACCAGCATACCTTTGCTTCCCAGCTCTATGATTTCATTTATTGGGGAGCAGGATAGGAGGATAAGGGAGAGAGAGATGATTACGAATTAGCTCCATGTTCCAGGAAAACTTCAATCACTGGCACAGTGAAACAATACTGAAACTGGACTTTGAAAACAAGGTCTGAATCTCAACTCTGACATTTACCTGTCAGACCTTGGGTAAGTCATTTTAACTCCATGCCTTGTTTTCCTCATCTGCCAAATGAGGGAGTTGGACTGAGTCCTTTCAACTTTAAATTGATGGACCATAAGAAATGAATGTTAAAAATTGTCTTTACGTGTAATTGGGAAAATTAAGATGCTGTTAAATCACTGGTCCTGTGCTCTGCAAAATATCCAGAGGTAGTCCAAGTATCCTTGAGGGCTTCAATCTGGAAGGTCATTTAGTACAACTCTCTTATCTTACAGATGTCAGCCTAGAAGGGTTTAATGAATTGTCCAAGGTCACAAAGGCAGTAAATGACAGAGGCTCTCCGTGAACCTATCTCCTCACTCTATTTCTTGAGGCTGGTGCGGAGTGTGCTAGACTGAACCAAGGATTAGGTATTTCCCAACCATAAGAGGGGATCCCTCCCCAGAAGAACCCCCCCTCCACTCCTCTCTCCTTCCTCCCCTCCCTTGGAAAATTGCTCATTACAAACCTGACATCAGTGGGATGTCAACTGAGTCCTTAGTTCCTAATGTGCCTCCAACACATACACACACACACACACACACACACACACACACACACACACACACACACATGATATTTGTTTTCAATGCCCCATAGAGAACAGAAGGGAAATCAGAAGCATTTCTTTTGTGCATATGCAGATTAGGGTTCAGAGAATTTCTTTCTTCCTCTGAGACTCAAACCACTGTGAGCCACTTCCCCCACAGTCCAGCAGATTCTCCACCTCTGAGCTGTGTGGGCAGGGAAGGAGGTAGAAGGCCCTGACAAATATACTTTCTGCTTGGTCTTAAACAAATAGCTTTGATTCCTTGACACCCTCTCCCCACCCCACTCCCAGTCACATTGGGTGGGAAGGGTCTCTAGGACATTTTGTTTTAATTCTGTTTTGGATCTCAGAAAATTCTGAATTCTTACAAAGATGACTAGAGTGGAGCAGCTATATGGATACAGTATTTGGAGCTGGAAGACCAGAGTTCAAATCTCAGCTCTGCTGCTTGTGACCTGGATGCTATTTGTAAATTTTGAGCTGGAAGGGACCTTTGAGATCACCTAATCCAACTTCTTTATTCTAAGAGGCAGCAATGGACAAATGGAAAGTCAGTAAGTCGAGGCATTTATTAATCAACCACCATGTGCCAGAGTAGAAGAGTCCTTTCTTTGCCTCATTTCTTACCTAGCACTAATCACTAAATGGACATTGTCTCAGACAAACTGAGACCTGGGAAATACCCTAGCTGAAAACAGACAAGGTCTCCCACTGTATCAGGGGCCATCTTCAGTCTTTCTGCTCCATATCTGGCCACTGGACCCAGGTGACTCTGGAGGAGAGAGTAAAGCTAGTGACTTTGTACAGCCCTCCCTCACTTAAATTCATTTCACCTGCAAGTCATGCCATCATCTTCCTGGCATCATGGTCCTCTTTGAGAATGAAGGACAAACAGCTATGTGTCAGGCATTGTGCTAATCACTGGGGGTAAGAAAAGGCAAAAGACAGTCTTTGCCTTTGAAGAGCTCAGTCTGCAGGGAGACAACATGCAACAACTACGTGCAAACAAGATGGGGTGTACAGCTGTTCAGGGAGGATTGGCACCTCTGGGGTGAGGGCTGCTCATTCTCCTTTGGCATCCATCTCATTCACCCAACTCTCACATGTGGCTCCAAGAAGCTTTGCATGTGCAGTGACCTCACCCTGGTAAAACTGTCTTGGCAGATGGTCTACACCAGGCTGTGGGTAATTGGCAGGCCTCAGACCTGTTGGTGAGTTAGGATAATGTCTGCCCCAAGCATGTGACAATTTCCCCAGCAAAATGAATGGATAAGAACAATTTGTGCCAACAACCAAGGTAGCTTAAGCAGGCACTGTGGGGAGCTTAGAACATGTAAGGGCATGGGGTCAGCCAGGGAAAATGCCCAGAGCTGAGAGTTGGAGTATCTTATCTATGGAATAGACAGGAAGACAGTCACTGAGAGATAGTGGAGGGTATAAGATGTAAGATGACCAGAAAGGTAGGAGGGGGACAGATAACAAATTCAACTCAATAAACATTTATTAAGCACCTACTATGGACCAGGCACTATCTTAATGAAGGGCTTTGAATGCCAAAAAAAAATGTGCTTTTGTATTTGGTCCTGGAGGTGATGGGGAGCCCCTGGAGTTGATTGAATGGGGGGGTGTAACATTGTTGGACTTGTGCTTTAGGAAGCTCACTTTGATAGCTGATAGGAGGATGAACTGGAGAGCTTTGAGGGATGAACTTTGAAGCATGGAGATTTACCAGCATCTCCTTCAATAGCCCAAGTAGGTGTGAGGTGTGCTTAGCAAAATCAATGCCTGCCACATAGTAGATGCTTAATTGGCTCACTATGGACTGAGTTTATGAGTAGACTGACTATGGACTGAGGCCTTCCCCAGGATTGTGGTAAAGTAAGAGAAGATAAGGGGGCAGATACAAAAGACTATGTAGGTAAAATCAATAGGACTTGGCAAGAGGTTGGATAGTTAGTTTGGAAGAGGAGAAGTTTGAGGGGGATAGATAATGAGCTCAGTTTTGGGCATGTTGAGTTAAAGATGTCTAGGGGATATCCAGTTAGAGATGTGTGATTCTGAAGTTTAGGAGAGAAGATAGAGCTGAAAGGGTAGGTCTGGAAATCACATAGATATGATGAGGGTATCCCTCATGAGGGATGCTGCTGAGATAACCAAGTAAAATAGCATAGACGGAGAAGAAAGAGTGCCTGAGACTGAGCCTTGGGGGAGCACCCATCATGCGTGATCTTGACATGCATGGAGACTGAAGACATTATCACTATCACTGGGCCACTATTGGATATCATCATCAGAGATGACATTCCTATAGCCCTTTCAGGTTTACAAAGCACTCTCTCTACATTATAAGCCTCCTAATGATTCTCTGGTATAGTCTTTAGGAGCATAGTGTTCAAGCCAGAAGGGACTCCCAGGGGTATCTGGCCCAATCCTGTCACTTCATAGACGATGAAGCTAAGCACCAGAGATGGGAAGAGACTTGCCCAAAGTTACCCAAAGTAATGACAGAACGGCAGAATGGCAGAATTAGGATTTTAACCCACACTCTCTGATCTAGTCTCTTTCCTGTGTTCTACTCTGCCACTGTTATTCCATATTATAGATCAGGAAACTGAGGTTGAAATTTCTTTGAAGGATCATTGAATTAGAGCAGGACAACCCTTTTATTTTACTGATGAAGACACTGAAGCCCTGAGAAGTAAAGTGATTCTTCCAAGGTAGCAAGAGACAGAGTTAGGATGTGAAACCAGGTCCTTTGACTCTGAAGTCAGTTCTTTTTTTCATTTCAATGCAGTGCCCACCTCCCCACCGAGGGACTTGTCAAGTTGTGCAGCTAGTAAGTATCTGAGGTGGGATTTGAATTGAGGGTAACCCCAAGTTTGGTGCTTTTCTCACTGTTAAGTTCAGTCTCAGAGTTAACAATCAATGCTTTCTGAGAGTTTAAATCATGTGAGGTGGGTAGAGTAACCCCTTTCTCTCTCACTTGACTGCAGCCAGGGCAGGCGAAATCTCCAGAGGGTCATAGATAGAAGTGGCAGCTTTCTCTTTTCTAGAGTAGAACCCACCCCTGTGATGGTGAGTTGTGAGGTCTAGTCTGGGGAGGCAATTTTCTGTTCGTTAATGAAGAAGGATGCCCTTGATTCAAAACTTACTTTTCCCTTGGGAAAGGTGGTAATCAGCTCTGTTGCCTGTTAGTGCTGGCAAAACTCAGAAAGTAGCTGAGATAAAATAGCCCCCCCTACTCAGAGGGGTGACTGAGCAACAGCTGGTACCCTTGCATGAAAGAACATGACCAGGAAATCATGACCCGATCAGATGTGACCAACAATGGAAGGCAAGGGGTTTAAGACACAGGTCTGCCGGGGTTTGTCTCTTGACTTTGTGCTCTCCCCTCCTGATTGAGAAAGAACATTTGAGCTACTGGCTTCTCCTTCCATCCTTTTCTTTTTTCTGGTGGTCTGAGGAGTGCTTTTCTTAGGTAATCTCAGAGGAAGCTGGACTAGATCTAGGATAAGTATTGGTTGTTAATTTCTGTGAGGGAGGCAGAATGCTACAGTGGGAAAATCATTGGCTATGGTGTCTAGGGGGTAGCTAGATGACACAGTGGATTGAGTGCTGGTCCTAGAGTCAAGATGATCTGACAGGTTCAAATTCAATCTCACACACTAGATGTGTGACCATTGACTAGTCATTTCACCCTATTTACCTCAATTTCCTTATCTGTGAAATGAGCTGGAAAAGGAAATGGTAAACCACTTCAGTATCTTTGCCAAGAAAACCCTGAATGGGTCATGAAGAGTCAGACATGACTAATCAACAACAACAAAATAGTATCTAGAGGATTTGACTTCAAATCCTGCCTCATATCTTGTATGACATCAGGGAAATCACTTCATGTTTCTGTGTCTGTTTCCCTTCTGTAAAATATAGAGGTAAGACTAGACGGCCTCCGAGGTCACTTTTAGCTCTACATCAGGAATAACTGTGTGTCATATATTTTTAATAATATTAATCAGGGTGAGGATTCTTTTTTTTAAATTAAAAACAATATCAAGCCAACACAAATAGCCCAACTTCCTAGTTAACTACTAACTCCTTAGGTAACTACTAACCACTATTAATTTTTTCCTTAAGAGCAAACAAGGAAATGACCTCTTTCCTCAACACCTAAAAAAAAAAATCATACTCCTAGTCTCGAAATATTTGATGAATGTGTGCTAGCATGATACCTCTTTTAGAGATAGGAGAGATTACCCAGCCTCAGTAGTACTGGATCATGCTTGCCCCTCCTGAAAGTAAAGTTGTACTTTTACCTTTTCCTTTATACTGAGTCAGGACAGAATCATGCCACCCAAAAGTTTAGACAACCAGCACATGCAGAGGTTAACTACAGTATCTACATTTGAGTGAATTTCAAAATATAAAGTATCATAATCTAAATTTCAGTCACTCCTTCTGAGACCCTGTCAAAATTCTTTGTCTATTCACCCTCATTTACTTATGCACTTTTGATCATAGTTAGAGTGCCTACCATTCCTTCAGGCAGCCTTATTATTACTTTGCATTATTTCATTGAAGTCTTTCTAGCTGTCTTTGTACTCTATGTTCTTTAGTCAGATAATTACTATGTATTTATTAAGCACCTATTATATGCCAGCTACTATGCTAAGCACTGGACACACTTTCTGGTCTCAATTATATTATAGCATTTCATTACATTAATGTACCCCAATTTATTTAACCATTTAGCCATGCTTCTATTTTTAGACTTTAAGTTCTTTGCAATTAAACACAGTGCTGCTATAAAAATCAGATAGCTCCTTTTAAAAAATGTAGCTCTCCCCTCTGGGTCATTTTCTATCTTGCACTTGCATTTGGAGATTGGATCCCCAAAGAACATATGGTACAATGGAAAGTTTACTTTCTCTATAATCAGAGAACCTGGTTCTCACCTACCTTCCTATCTTTGCTACTTGTGTGACCTGGAACAAATCATTTAATGTCTCTAGACCCTAATTTCCTCATCTATAAAACAGAGGTTTGATATAGGTGATCTCCAAGGTCTTTTCCAATTCTAAGTCAGTGATAGATTCTCTACAATAGATTCTCTGGTGTTTTTATCATCAGCAATAGACTTCAAGCTGTGTATCTCCTACATAGAATATAAGTTCTTTGTTAGCGGGTTTTGTTTTTGAACCCCCAGCATCCAGCACAACACCTGGCACACAACAGGTGATTAGTAAATGTCTGTTGATTGCTTGATTGACAAGTTTTTCCCTTGCTCTCTGGGTTCCCTGCAATTGGGATTTTTTTCTGTGCCATGGTTCACACCATCACTGGCAGAATATTGATGTTACAGGCTTCTGTATCAGGGAGCGACTTGGAATCACTGGAAATGGTGGGTGTTTTCCGAAATGAAAGGGAAGGGAACAAAAGTTATTTAGCACCCACTGTGTACTAAATAGCTAAAAGCTTTAGAAGTATTATTCCATTTGATAGTTTAAGATCACAAATGAGATCTATCTGGCTTTCCTACTCCTGCTCAATTCCGGGTGACAACTCTTAACAAAAAATGAGGAGGGAAAGAGTAGCCTTGTGGTTTTGTGGACTGCTAGGTTCTTCTGAGACAGAAAACGTGGTTGACTTGTTGATTTAATACATTTAACCCTTGGTGGCTTTTCGATAGCTGGGGACACCTAAGGGACTGGTGGGTCTAATCAAGTTAGCTTAATGTTAGCTCTGGTATATGTCAATAAATAATGAACTCATCATTCTGACCAAACTGTTCCGAAATTGACTAAAAGGAAATCACCCTTGACCCTGTTCAATCCTTTAGAAATGCAGCAGAGTTTACCGGGAAAAAACAATTATGTCTTCGATGTCACCATAATCAATCAGATCAGTAATTGACTTTAAAATAAGTCTAAACTTGTGTTTCTCTAGCAGACTTAAATTATGACTAGTCTATTGATGTAATGAGCATTGATTGGACTAAGGAGGCAGCATGGGAAAAATGGATCCAGTGCTGGATTGGGAATCAGGAAAAGAGGAATTAGAATCTTATTTCTGATGCTTTGGATCATAGAGATCTCTAGGATCTAAGAGGTCATCTAATCCATCCCCCCTCACTTTGCAGAAGAGAAAACTGGCACCCAGAGAGGGGAGGTGAAATGACCTAGGCTCAGTAGTTCTGGAATGTGCTTGCCCCTCCCAACTAGGCTGCTAACAGTACAATTATGCTTTCCTTCTCCTTCTTTCCAGAGTTAGGCCAGACCTCATAAAATATCTATCCAGGCCACCCAATATGCATACATACATATACATCTATAGACATATATATTTAGACGATCAGCTCATCCACAAGTAATGGGTAGCAGAGTTAGGGCTAAAACTCAGATTCTCAGGCTCCAAATATACTATACTTTCTGTAACACTACTTTACTCAATGGATGCTCCATAGAATAGCCCAGAGTCCCATCTTGAATTGTTTCATTCTCAGAATGAAGGATGGGCCATATGTAATTTCATACTCAAATGCTTGAGTAGCTGTGATTGTGTCTACTTGAACAATCCGTCCATCAAATGCTTGTTCCCCTTCTCCTCCTTCTGCACGTGTCTATCTTGGGTAAGCTTACCCATGTCCTTCCATGTGAGGGTGCCCACATAGTGTCATGAGGGTCATCTTCAGTTTCTTTGGACAGCAAAAGGATTCCAATGAAGCGTATAACCATCCACTAGATATTCTCCTCCCTCACTTTTACCCTATGACCAGCTGATCTTTTCAATCTTACATTTCTTAGATCACACCAATAGAGAATAACATCTTTGAGGGCAGGAATTTTAAAGAAAAATAGCCTTTTTATTCCCAGTACTGAGTCCCGCACCACACTTACATCAGACGCTGAATAGAAGCTTACTTGATTACCCAATCCTTTGCTACAATGATTAATTCCTTATTTGTTGCTTGTTACAGTCTGTTCGCATTCTCCATGAGCCTTTCCATTGCCCTTAGTGGGTTACTCCTTTCCATTTCTTTAGAGGCTGCAATGATCGCTCTCTTGAGGAAATCAAATGATGCTGGTAGAATGCTGGTTTTCAAAAACTGGGCCTTCCACACTCTCTCTTCATCAGTGAATGCTCTGACCAGCCAAGGGTGGTGGAATAACATGAAAACTTTGCATATTTCTTTAAATTTTTCAAAGGGCTTTGCATATATCATCTCATTTTGATCTTTACAACACCCCTGTGAGATAGGTATGGAGTACTATTATCCCCGTTGAATAGATGAGTACAGTTCTGAAAATGTCACCCTCCTACTTGATAAACACCTATTACATTCAGGATCAAATATTTTTTTGATGGTATTTGTCATTTAAAGCCCTTTACAACTTGGCCCCTACTTCTCTTTCCATCTTCTTACTCTTTATTCCCTTCATGAACCCTTCCATGGATCCAAGTACACTGGTCCACTTGCTATCCCCAACAAACAACACTCCATCTCTAGACTCCACACCTTTGCAGTGGCTGTGTTCCATGTTTGGAATGCTCTTCCTATTTACCTGTGCTTTCTGTCTTCCTTCAAAACTCGACTCAATAGAAGGTTTTCCCAACACTGGCACCCACCACCCCGGCCCCAACCTCATGACTTTGCCTCTGAGTAACCTTTCATCTCCCCAGTATGGATCTTGTATGTGAGTAGTTATTTAACTGCTATCTTCCCTCTTAGAGTATAAGGGCAGGGACTATTTTTTTTGCAGTGGGGATACAAGGAAAGGAGGATGATTTCAGAACGATACTGTTGGACAATCACTTTGGCAAACAAGAGGAGGATAGATGGGAGTGGAAAAAGACTCGAGGGGAGAGGACTAAACAGAGGTTCATTGCTCCAGGAGAGATGTAATGGACCTGTGTGAGAAGAGAAAAGGGGACGGATAGAGGAGATGTTGGAAATGTAGAAATGAGAAGTTTTGATTGATCATGGTCTGTGAGAGAAAGTGAGGAGTCCTTCCATTCAACAAGTGCTGGGTGGTACAGTGGGATACAGTGCTGGGCCTTGAGTCAGGAAGATCTAAGTTCAAATCTAGCCTCAAATACTTACTCTGCAGCCCAGGACAAGTCACTTCACCTTGTTGGCCTTAGGTTCCTCAGTTGGAGAAGGACATGGTGAACCATTCAGTATCTTTGCCAGGAAAATCCCAAATGGGATCACAAAGAGTCAGACGTGAGTGAAATGACCAAACAACAACCACCTGTGTACAGAGAGCACTCTGGCAGGCCGAGAGAGAGAGAGAGAGAGAGAGAGAGAGAGAGAGAGAGAGAGACAGAGACAGAGACAGACAGAGACAGAGACAGACAGACAGAGCTATGACACATTCCCTGCCTTGTGGAACGTACAGTTGAGTTCCTTGCAAAAGCTCCTTCAGACAAGAAGAGATTTCAGCATGTTCTCTAGTTCGGACTGGGTGGTCTTGGGTACTTTCAGACTTCTAAAACTGTGAAATTGCTAAGCAAAGGGACAAGCAGTTATTCAGCCCCTTCTATGTGCCAGTCCCTTCATTAAGGACTTTACAAATATCATCTCATTTGCTTCTCACAATGATCCTGGGAGGTAGGTGCTATTACTGTCCCCATTTTACAATTGAGGAAACTGAGGCAATCAGGATTACGTGACTTCCCCAGGATCGCACGGCTAGTAAGTGTCTGAGGCCAGACTCGAACTTAGGTCTTCCTGACTCCGGGCCTGGAACTCTCTGTATACTATGTCACTAAATTGCTGACTAGCATGGAGAACAACATGGATTGTCCCTTACACCAATGGAAATCACAGGTCTAGCCTAAAACGAACAACAAACAAAAGACATAAAGAGCATAAATATTACAAATTTTTTAAAAAAAATACATTAGTTAATTATTAGGTGATATGTTGGTTGGTTGTTGTCCTTCCTCTTCGAAGAGGACCAAAATGACATCACCATGATAAAGTGAAATTTCAGTGTGTCCGATTATGGCTGATCAGACCTCTACGAGCTCAGAATGCTCTACCACAGGTTGGGCACAGATAGTCCGTTTGAATGTTTGGGGTGAATATTCCCAATTTGTGCATCCTACATTTACTTTGTACTGTCTCAATTCTGCTTTGCTCAAAGAGCCCAGCACCTTTTCTTATGTGGGCATGCCATACTGAGTGGTCCTGTGCCAGTGTCTCCCATGTTGCACAGTCAAATCCAAAGTTCTTGAAAGAGACCTTGAGAGTGTCCTTGTATCATTTCTTCTGGCCACCATGTGATCGCCTGCCCCATGCAAGTTCTCCATAAAAGTCTTTTTGGCAAGCGTACATTTTGCATTTGAACAACGTGGCCGGCCCATCGGAGTTGTGCTCTCTGAGGCATAGTTTTAATACTTGGCAGTTCAGCTTGAGCAAGGACTTCAGTGTCTGGTACCTTATCCTGCCAGGTAATCCTCAGAATCTTCCTAAGACAGTTGAAATGGAAGCAATTCAGTTTCCTGGCATGGTGCTGGTAAACTGTCCATGTTTCAGGTAATATGTAGAGGCAGATGAATAGTTATGAAAGTGCTGAATTTGGAGTCAGGAAGACATGGTTTCACATTTGGTCTCTGACACTAACTGGGGGTATAGGCATGCGCTTAGTCACTCCCCTTTCTGAGTCTCAGTTTCAGTGAGCATCCTATTGCACCAATCTCATGTGGTTGTCATGAGGGTCAAAGGAGATAAGGTAAACAAAGCTTTTTGCAACTTTTAAAGCACAATTAACAGTAACTCAAAAGTCTTTAATAGCTTAAAACTATATTAAGACTTTTAAAACACCTCATAAAATGTCAGCTACGACAGTTATGGAAATGATTATTTAGCATATTAATTAATGTCATCTTCTGCTATTTGAAAAGTCTTGATATATGTGTGAATTAGAGGATGGATGGAGGAAGAGAGAGTAAGATCCCTTTTTTAAGATTTCAAAAGATCATAGGAATATAATTCTGGAGTGGGAAAACAGCTTAGGAGTGAAGGGACAGAGCACCAGAATCAGGACGATCTGAATTAAAATATGATGTCAGACACTTAGTAGGGGGACAAGTCACTTAACCTCAGTCTGCCTCAGTTTCCTTATCTGAAAAATAGGCCTAATAATAGCTCCTACTTCTCAGGGTTGTTGTGAGAATTAAATGAGATAATACTGATAAAGTGCTTAGCACCGGTCCTGACACAGAGTAGGCACTTAATAAAGACGTGTTTCCTTCCTGTTTCCTGGGAAGGATGTTCAAGGCCATCTAGTTCAACCCATTCATTTTACAAATGAGAAAAATGAGTCACAGAGATGTAGAATGATTTGCCAAGATCACATAGATTATGACCTGAGTCCCAAAATCCATTGGTGTGGGACCCTCTTCCCTTTGGTGGTGATCAATGCCTTGCACCTGTGTGAGGAGGAACAGAGTTGTTGAGTGTGGGAGAGAGGAGAATGCCAGTCTCTTTGAGTCTCTTTTTGGATTCTGCAGTTACTTTGGGGGCTTCTGGATTCTAGCTTGAAGACAGACCCCACTTCTGGTTGTCAAAAGGAGAATAAGCTGGTAGTCTCCCTCATGTCTATACTCCCAGCCTGCTACGCTAGAGATGCTGGGGGGACATCTAGGCCTTCCTTAGTGGAGCTGAGTTAGCTCTTTCCCAGTGGGAGAGCTACCTTACTCTGTATGGTCTGGGTTTTGTTCTCCTATTTATACTTCCTTTGATTTTTGTTTTGCTATTGACTTGGATAAATAAGTTTCTTTGCTATTTACTGTGTGTGATCATTGGTGAGAAAGGGGTCAAGTCTTGGATGCACAGCTTGGGTTCTTCTTTCTCCATTAATGGATAATAATTAGAAGTTTAACTTGAACCTGAAAATTGTATCCCCTTCCAGGGGTAGGGAACCTGTGGCCTCAAGGCTACATGTGGTCTTCTAGATCCTCGAGTGTGGCTCTTTGCTTGAATCCAAACTTTACAGAACAGATCCCTTTAATGAAAGGATTTGTTCTGTGAAACTTAGACTTTAAACTAGAGGCTGCAGACTGATAATATTGAAGGCAGCAGAGAGCTACAATTCTAGCCTGGTACTTCTGCTCTGGAGGACAGTAGAGTGACCAAGCTTCTGGCCTCAAATTTCTACTTTCCCTCTGGGCAGGAATTAAAGTCTCCTTTGAAGAAGGGTGAGGGGAAAAAGGCTAGAGATGTCTTTTCTGTCTCCATTCAAGCACAACACCTCCATTCCATGTGTGGGGGACAAATATTGCTCCCTAAGTATCGGAGGCAGGATTTGAACTCAGATACCTGGCTCTCGAACCTTTGTTCTTTCAACTTGAACCACCCTGCTTCCCATCTGTGATGGCATCTAGGTGGAACAGTGGTTGATGAGCAGGACCTGGAACTAGGAAGACCTGAACTTGAATCTTGTCTCAGACACTAGCTGTGTGACCTTGAGGAAGTCATTTAACCTTTGTCTGCCTCAGTTTCCTCATCTGTAGAATGGGAGTGATAACCATAGCACCTAAATCCCAGGGTTGTTGTGAGGATTAAATGAGATAGTATTTGGAAAACACTTTGCGAACCAACCATAAAGCTTTATAGAAATGATAGCAATTATTTCATCGGTGTTTTGGGGGATCAGTCATCCCTTTGCTGGTAGAAATCACATCCCCTGCACATCTTGGGAGAAGGTCTTCAGAATTTTCTATGACTTTTAAAATATCACCGCCTGGTATCGATTATCTGGCAATCCAGCTTCCTCTGTGTCTATGGACAAGAGCCACCCACAAAAGCACTGGTAGACTTGGGAGAACCTGCCAGAGCTTGCTCTATCCTGGAACAGTTTGGAGAACCCAGGGTGATCTCCACGCCCGATGAAGCACTATGGGGGAGGATTTGCTAGCTGTAAATATCCCTCATCACTTGAAATGACAATACTAACAGCTGGCAGGTTTCTAGCGCTTGAAAGAAAAGTCCAGCCCTATGACATCAGTATTGGTGGGAGGGATCTGTCAGGGAGGAAAAAGCCCTCTTGCCAATGCAGATCAATGTCTACTTGGCAAATTATAGCCTGAGAGAGTTATCTGGGGCCGTGAGAGGTCATCACTTGCCTATGGCCTCACAGCCTGTATGTCAGACAGGACTTGAACCCAGGGCTTCTGAGCTCCTAGGCCACTATGCAACCCTGCCTTGAGAGCTTTAAGGTGTGCAAAGCATTTTATATGCACTATTACCTGTCACATAAGTACTAGGAGGATTGTGATCCCCAGATTTACAGATGAGGAAACCAAGGCTGGGAGAGGTTAAGTGACTTGTCCAGAGTCACACAGCTAGTGAGTATCAGAGCCAGATTTCCTGCAGTTTTAAGTTCAGTGCTCCTTCCTCTCTGCCACAGAGTCTTCTAAATAAATAAATTTGATGGCAATATAGACATTTCTAAAGGGTTTTAAGATAGCACTTAGATCAGTCAGTAAGCATTTATTTATAGAACAGCCAGGAGGCTGGTGTCACCAGATTGAAATGTGTGGGTGGGTTGGAATGGGACGGGGGAATAAGGTATAAGAAGCCTGGAAAGATGGAGCGGGGGCAGGTTATGAAGGGCTTTGAATGCTAAATGGAGCTTTTTGTATTTGGTCCTGGAAGTGATAGGGAGTCACAGGAGTTTATTGAGCGGGGGTGGACCTAACTTCAGGAAAATCATTTTAGTGGCTGAATGGCAGATGGTTTGGAGTGGGGAGAGGCTTGAGGCAGGCAGACCCACCTAGAGATTATTGTTATAGACTAGGTGTGAGGTGATGATGGTCTGAATATGGTCTGAATAGTGGTAGAATATGTTCTTACAGCATTGTAAACAATGATACCAAAATACTTTAAAATAGGGATCTCATTGGATCCTTGCAAAAATCCTGTGAGAATGGTGCTACTAGCATTATTAGCCCCATTTTGCAGAGGAGAAAAGTGAGACTTAGAGCAGTCTCTCCCTTGTCCGTATGACTAGTAACAGATTTGAGTCTTCATGAAAAATCAAATTAATTTAGTACTGCACAAAATTATGAAAGAGGAGATGTGTATCTTTGTAGCTTCTCATGCTAGGTTCTGGCGACCTTCTTCCCTTCTTTCATTCCCCAACCTGCAGGGACTTGACTAACTGGAATCAGGACCTAGGACTGCGATGAGCCCCCATCCTGGCTCTTCTTGGCTCCCTTAGCTCGGGCGTGCTCCACCAGAGAGGAAGGGAAAGATGGTGGAAGGCTCTACCAGGCTTGACTATCATTACCCAAACAACCTGAACTGGTCTCCTATTTGACTAAGAGGTGATATGCTTAATCTGAAGAATTATCTCTCCTTTGTTTTAAAGAAGTCAGGCTCAAATGGCAACCTCTCCATCATATGGCAGAGAGAACATTAGATCTGGAGTCACAAAGACTGAGTCTGAATTCCTCACTTCAACATCATACCTGCATTGACTCCTTGGCCAAGAGTTTTCCTGTGCCCCCTTCAATTGCTTTTTAAGGATACTGTGGATTCAGTAGGCTTATTGTCCCCATTTTGTGAATGAGGAAATTAAGGTTAATTGACCTGTTGCAAATCATGTAACTCATGAGCATCAGAAGCTTGATGGGAACTGTGCTGAGCTCTCTGAATTCCAAGTCTAATGCTTCTTCTACCAGACCACTTTCTCTCAGAGCCATAACTAGGACTGGCTGTTCTGGACTTTGCTTCCAGGTGCTGATGAGAAAATCTTCTTCATGAGTGCAGCAAATCAAAGCCTGCTCTACATGTCTAGGAGTTGCCCAGGGCACCAAGGGGTTGAAGGATTTCTCCAGAAGCAAATCCACAGTATGTGTCAGATCTGGGATTCGAACTCAGATCTTCCTGACTTTGAGGCTGGCTTTTTAATCCACTGCACCAAACTGCCTTTCAGGGTAGAAAGAATATTTCAGATAAACACTTACCAGATAGAACTCCTTTCTTACTCTGACCCTTGCCTGTACCCCTAGGCTATCCCACCTTATCTTGGTTTCCAAGATTTTCCATCTCTCCTCCCCACTCAGGGATGTGTTCCCTGCCACCCTAGCCCCTCAACTGAAGACTTTGCTTTGTGATGTTTGCCCAGGGTGCAAAGTGCCCTAGTACTAGCTCAGCATCTCCATCTCTGGGCTTCTCTGGGTTAGACTAGATCAGGGGTAGGGAACTTGCCCTCTTGAGGCCACCTGCAACTCTCTAGGTCCTCAAGTGCCACCCTCTGACTAAGTGACCTTGAGGCCATCTCTGGACTAGATCATACTCTCAGATCCCTTTCAGTCTCAACCTGTGGTAAATAGAGATTCCCAAGTCCATTTCTGGGGCCAAGTAAGCCTATGCTTCTGAAGATATTTTTTCTTTAAATAAATCTTTCCTCCTCCTATGGGACAAAACAAACAGAAATAAGTGGAATGATATCTGTGGTAGGCACCTAGTATTTTGGTATAAGGATGGCTAAGTGGTGCCCTGGATAGAGCACCACTCAGAACCTTGGAAACCAACATAAGGCCTGAAGTCAGGGAGACCTGAGTTTGAGTCTGGCCTAGACACTTAGTAGCTGTGTGACCCTGGGCTAGTCACTTCACCCTGTTTGTCTGTTTCCTCACCTGTAAAATGAGCTGGAGAAGGAAATGGGAAACAACTCCCAGTCTTTGCCCAGAAAACCCCAAGTGGGGTGACAATGAATTGGACATGACTGAAAAAATGACGGAGTAATAAATAATGTTGTGCCCAGGCCTTGGGCCCTGAGGGTGTGGAGACATTAGTCATTCAAAGGGCAGATCTTCTGGCACTGAAGTTTCTTCATCTGTCAAATGGGGTTATCATCCAATAAACAACCTTTTCTCTTCACTGCTGTATGGACTCCTTGGAGGCAGTGTGGCATAGTGGGATGGACAGAGGGCTAACCTTGGAAGCAAGAAGGCTTGGGTTCAAATAAGAAACTTACCAGTTGAACAACCCTGGGCAAGATACTTGCTGAGGTTTCATTTCCTCATTGCAAAAATGAAGCTGAACTTGGCCTCTAAGGTCCCTTCCAGATCTCAATCTATGATCTCATAACATCACCATCATAATTCTCATTTTTATAGAGGGGTTTAAGCCTTACAAAGCATCACCTCACAGTAGCCCTGGGACGCAGGACCTGCAGGGTTATGATTCCCATTTTTCAGATAAGGAAACTTGAGCTGTCATTAATCAGATTCTTAGAGTCATAAGGGAACTCAGAGGGCATCTAGTCCAACCTACATTTGGACAAAGGTCCCCTCTACAGTGGGCTCTTAATGAATACTGCCTTCCTACTTGCCTGCCACATTCCCAGTACAGAGTAAACCAGCTTTGACTTAAAGAGCTTCGGGGAGGGGAAACCCTTAGGAGGGGAATTGGACATTTTCTTCACCTGAGATAAAACAGTTAGAGAGAAAGAGAGAGTGAGAGACCAGAGAGACAGAGACAGAGAGAGACAGAGAGAGATCTAGAGAGCTGAGCAAAGGAATCTAATTGTGAAGGAAGTCTCACCAAGAGAGGGAAGTGATTTGGTCCTTGGAGCTGGGGGAGGAGGAAGCAGGTCTAGGATGGGCAGCTGTGTCATGTAAGGGTGTCGCTCAGCAGATGATGGACAAAGCAAGGTGGGAGGAAAGTGATCAGCAAGAGTCGGGGGGCAATTGTACTTCCCCTGAAGTACCTCACCCTGAAGAGATGGTAAAGCCCCCTACATTCAGGATGTTGGGGCCCTGGGGAAAACTCCCACATACCCCCATGCTGTTTTTGGCTCTGGGAGCTATAGACCTCTCCTACAAAAGACTACAGAATGTGCCTCTCATCCTTTGGAAATAGAAAACAAAGATTTTTTAAAATTATTTAATTCCTCCTAACCATAGATTTTTCTAATAAATAGAAAAGTCTAATGGAAATTAATTAACTATCAAGCATTTACTAAGAGCCTGGTGTGCTCAAAGCACTGTGCTAGACAGAGGGGATATAAAGACAAAAACCAAGAGAGTTCCTGACCTCAAGGAGGGGGACTAACATGTACATTGACAAGTCAATACAAAATATATAATCAATGATTGGCAGGATGATGGGCTGGGGCTTCCAGCTGGGAGTGATTGGAACGTCTTCGTGTTGGAGGTAGCTCATGAGTTGAGCCTAGGTCTCCAGCTTCTCTTCCAAATTTTTGGTAAGCTGGAACCTGCCTTCCCAAGTTGAATGTGACCTGATGTTCCGGACTTGCCAGATTTAATATGATCCAATGGGTTCCCAGTAGGCAAAAGCTATTACCCAGTAAGGCTGCTAGATGTGCTTCTGAAGGAATTGCAGTCCTTTCTTATTCTCATTTGCTGCTCAACCATTTCTCATTATTTTATCCCATAAAGTTGACGGGATCTAGAACCAAATCAATACCAGGGAAATCCCTTTGTCTTCTTTTGGGGCATAAAATTTAAAAATGCTTAAGTCAATATTCCTTCGAATAATATGTCTTACAGATTTCCCCTTCTTGTTCTATAATTAATCGAGCTGCCTGCCACCCGCAAGGTATAACCTCTTACTCTCATCATTCTCCTTTGGCCTAATTGTGGCTCTGTTTTTCATTCTATTTGTCTTTCTCTGACTCCTTCCACCCCTCCGCCCCCATCCCTTCTGTCATTGGACATGCTTCATCCTTAGTCTTATCTTTCCCTGCTTTGGCTTCTAAATGTCAGCCTGCCTCATAATATTGGAGATGTGATAACCATCCATCAGTCCAATAGGAGAACCGAAGAGATTAGGACCCATTTATCTGTATTGGTTGCTCATTGTAATGACCCAGAGGACAACGGGAACAGATAATCTGTTGCTTTGATGGAAACTAATTATTCTCAAGAATGACAGTCTCGAAATAGCTTTTGTGACATTGTTTTTAAAAATGACAACAACCTAGTCGTTACTAGCGTAGGGCTGAGGGTTCAGCCATGTTCACTCTTTAGTGATTTCCCTACATAAGCAACAGGCCTGATGGGATCATTTATTTTCCTGAACAGAGCCAAACTTCTGGCTCCATTCATAAGTATTAACTGTTCAACAATCATTTAGTGAGCACCTGCTCTATGTCGGGCCCTGTTAGGTGCTGGTGATATACAGGGAACAACAAAATAGTCCCTGCTCTTATGAGGGTGGGGTGGGATGGGCGGGTAGGAAATGCCTGCTAAACATTTAGTAATTATAAAAGCTAGCGTTTATATTGTCCTTGATAACGTATTTTCAAAGAACTTTGCATAAGCCATCTTCACAACAATTCACTTTGTGAGGTAGGTGCTAGAATCATCCCCATTTTATAGAGGAGGAAATTGAGGCAAACAGAGGTTAGGTGATTTGGCCGGTTAGTAAGTGTCTTATGCTGAACTTAAACTCAGGTCTCCCTAACTCCCAAGTCTGGCACTCTCTCCACTGTGCCACATAGCTGCCCACATAAATACAAACTAATATGAAGTCATTTCAAAAGGGAAAGCGTGCTAATAACTGGGTAGGCCAGCCACTGAGTTGGAATTCAAAGGAAGGAAAATAAAAATACAATGTCAACTGAAATCCACTCTGAGGAATTAATATGCCTGCATTTTCAGTTTGGATAGCCATTAATTTTTTCCTAAGCATGGTCCTGTTAGAAACCAAGTAAGCATGAATTAAAATCCATGTGTGATAGAATTACAGAAATAAAATTGGTCTTCTGAGAAAACATCATAGTTCTAAGACTAATTAAAAACTTTTTAAAAAGCAAATGATATCTTAGGGCATTGTAAGGTTTTTGTTTATCTGTTTTAAACCATACTCCATGCTACTTCTCCATCCTAGAAACTTTGGTGACTCCCTATTGCCTCTGGGATAATACACAAACTCCTCAGCTCGCCATTTAAAGGTCTTCACCACCAGACTCAAATCTGCCTTTCCAGACATTGCCCATTTCTCCCTTTGTGAGTCTATGGAAATGTATAGATTCTCCTTTTCTGCTCTATAATAAATCAAGTTGCTTGCCATCCACAAGGTATCATCTTTGGCTAAACTGGTCAAATTGGCCCCTTTTGTTCCCCAAATTCAGCATTCTGTATCCTGCTTCTGTGCCTTTCAGAGGCTGGTCTCTGTGTTTGGAATGTGCCCCCTTTCTCCTGCCCTAGATTCTTCCTTCAGGGATGAACTCAGGGGCCAACTCCCAAGGGAAACCTTGCTGGGCCTCCTGCACTGTTAGGGATCTTTCCCTCCCTGTTAGATTGGCTCTTGGGAAGCCCATAGAGGTTTATAGGCTGTATCCTCCAGCGGGGCCGGAGCTCTTTGAACACAGGGATGATTTCATTTTTGGCCATGAGTCCCCATCCAGTTGGTGGCCCACAGTTGTCTTGGAAAGGCTTCCATAACCCAGGTTTATCTTCATGCCTTGATGAAGCGTGAGACAGGACTTCACAGGATCCTGTTTCAGAGCTCCTTGGACTTGCTGGTGGCTAGTCTTTGACATTTTGAATGGATACTATAAGTTGGTCTTGTGGATAGCTATGCTTAAAACCTCTTTCAGTTTTAAAAGGATGGTTTAGAATCTTATTTCAAGAGAATAATGATGATAACTGATATTTTTATATAGGGTTTAATATGTGCCAGGCACTGTGCTGAGTGCTTCACAGTTATTATCTCATTTGATCCTAGGGTAGGTGCTATGTGTCACCCACATTTTACAGATGAGGAACTGAGGCAAACAGAGGGTAAGTGACTTGCCCAAGGCCCCATAGCTAGGGAGTGTCTGAGGTCAGATTTGAACTCCAGTCTTCCTGACTCTAGAGGTTAGAGGAAGTTCAAGAAAGCACAGTTTGCAAATGAGGAAACTGAGATTGTGACTTCCCCACCATTTCAGAGCTAGCAAAATGTAGTGTCAAGAATCCAAGAACTATGAGATAATAGTCCTAATATTAGAAGGGAGTCTTAGAAACTCTTGAGTCCATCTCCCTCACTTTATAATCGAGGAATCTGAGTCCTGGACAGATGAAGTGATTTTCCCCAGGTTTCATAGCCAGTAAATATTAGAGGTGGAATTCAAATCCAGGCTCTCTGACTCTACATCCAATACTATTGTAGGCAGGCTCCCACTTTCAGTTGATGAAGATGGAAAGCTACCTGAAAACATCCGTAGCTAGGACGTGGTTAAAGAGTAAAATCAAACTATCCCACTGGAAACAGAAAGCGAGCGGGCAGACTCTGGGCTCACACATCAATCTTCAAGCCTTCCCTTCTTTCCCTGGTTCTTCCCCCACTTAGCGATGACTTGGCAGTTTCCTCCTTTGATTTTCAGGTCCTCTCAGGGTGCTGCCTGCTGTAATCATCCCTTTAAAAAATATGTATATAAACAAAGCATCTCTTATGTTCAGTTTGCGGCTGAAGCTCCTTCACACTGACTTTTGCAAATCCTCTGTCCTGATGTCAAAAGCCTGCCAGACAAGTTCTGCCATCAGAAGCAGCAAAGTTGATGATTAGTCGAATTGGTCTGGCCTCCATCCGCAGGACATCTTGTAGGGCCGTCAAAGACTGCTTCATCATGCTCAGTGACACTGGCTTTCTTCCCGCGCTTCCATCAGTGCCAAGGCACCAGGGGATGGAGATGGAGCAGCTCAGCAGCTAATTAGACAAGGCACCTTACAAGGGAAGTACATGCCTGAGTCAATGGGTTGGATGGCAAACCTGTCAGCCGTCTCTGCCTCCCCCTTTGCAGCTTTATGCCCCCATGGCTGTGGCTGGTTGAACATTAACACTCAGAGTTTGCTGATTTTCACCTATATCCTGGCCCCCATGGAGAGGGAACTGAAAAGCAACTGTATTTTTTTAAAAGTAGTTCCTTAATACTTTACCCTGATGCATCAATCTGACTCATTGTTGGGAAGGAACATCAAAAGATGTTGACATGTGGAGAGGAGAGCTGGATGACACTGTATGGGCCTTCCTGGGTCCTCTGCTATTTCCTCCTTATCCTGGGATGTTTGTTTGGAAAGGAGACTTGGATAAAAGAAAAGATGGATGGAAACACATGTCGAGAGATTCCAACTGTCTCCTGTCTCCTTGCCCCTCTTACTTTTCAAAGTTAAAGGAAAATCTTGGGGATTTGTGGGTCTTCATTCTACCTCATCCCCCCCACCCCCCGGCAAAGAAAGGCACAACAGGATGCTCCAAATTCCACATACTTCCACATGTAAACTGATATCTGGATAGAGAAGAAACTATTGAAATGAATCTCCAATCAAATTCCCAGTAGAATGAAAATGCTTTGGGGGATGGTGGCGGTGGCTTGTTTTGGGATTTTGTCTTTGTAGCCCCAGAATTTAGCATAGTAGAATACAGTAGGTGCTTAAAACATGTTTATTTAATTGAATTAAGTGAAGAAGTCCCAACATTGGAATAAATAATGGCAAAGTAGGCATTTCATCTGAGGGCCCTTTCTAGGATTTCCTAGAATCCCAGATCTTGGAATTGGGAGGCATGTCAGTATGCATCTGTCTACCGTGCCTGAAATATATTCCCTCTCATTACCACCTCCAGTTAGTCAATAAACCTTTATTAAGCTAAGCTAATTTATCTGTACTAAGTACTGGGGATACTTTGCTGTTATTCAGTCATTTTAGGTATGTCCACCACTTCGTGACCCCATTTGAGGTTTTCTTGGCAAAGATACTGGAATAATTTTTCATTTCCTTCTCCAGCTCATTTAGCAGATGAGGAAACTGAGGCAAATAGGGTGAAGTACCTTGCCCAAAGTCACATAGTAAGTGTCTGAGGCAGACTTTGAACTCAGGGTTTTCCTGACTCCAGGTCTGATACTCTATCCACTGTGCCACTTACCTGCCCTAGCTGGGGATTCAAAGGCATAGAAAAGACAGTCCCTGCTCTCAAGTCCCTCACCTTGCTAGAATCCTTGGTTTCCTTCAAAACTCAATCCAAACACTACCTTTTCTAAGAAATCTTTCCTGATCCCTGCAACTGTTCCTGCCTCCCCAACCAGTCATCTTTCCTTCACTTTGTATAAACTTATTTATGTCTGTGTTGTCTCCTCTGATAGAATGTAAGTTTCTTTTGGACAGAGTATTTCATTTCTGCCTCTGTAGAGGAGCCCCCAAACCTACATGGTGCATTTCATGTTTGCTTGTTGGCCAATCACTTGCATGAGCTGGTCCAAAACATACATACCCCGCAAAAGAATGCCTATTATAATACCCCTAGCAAGCTCCATTAAGACTTAGCTTCTATAAGAGTTGGAGCCTCTGTTAGAGTAGGTCTTCAGCTTGAGGCTGCAGTGGCTAGAGTTCCTGGGTCGGGAAGATCTGAGTTCAAAACCAGTCTTAGATACTGACAAGCTATGTGACCCTGGGCAAATCACTTCACCATGTTTGCCTCGGTTTCCTCATCTGTAAAATGATCTGGAGAAGGAAAAGGCAAAACTCTCCAGTATCTTGGTCAAGAAAACCCCAAATATGGTCATGAAGAATTGGACAAGACTGAAAAAACAACAAAGAACCCAACAATGATAGCAACAACTAGTGCAGGTAGAAGAATTGTAGGTCCAGAGTGGTGAGGACCTTTGAAATCACCTTTGAATCTGCCTGTCAGCCTCTTGGCTATTCCCTCTCCCACATCTTTGCTTTTGTACAAGCTGTGCCCCCAAAATAGAAGTATGCTTTGCCCCCTCCATCATTGGGTATATCCCAAATTCCTTCATGGCTCAGCTGAGGGGTCACCTCCTGCCAGAGACTCCCTGATTTCCCCAGCTGGTGCTCAGATCTCTACCCCCTTCCCCTTCTATGTGTATTGATTTGGTATTTATTTAAAGGCTTGAGTGTTGTTTCCTCCCAGCATAGCTTAAGCGACTTGGTGGCTATGAGTGTTATGTTTGTGTTTGTCTTTGTATCCCTAGTTCCTAGATCATAGTAGACACAATCCTGGGCATCAATTAAAATGAATGGAATTAGAAGAAGAAAGTGAAACCCAGAAGTTTACTGAAATGACTTGATGTGACTCAGTCAGGACCAGAACCCAGGTTCTTAATGGCTCTTTCCACTATATGACTATGTCATAAACAGGTAATTACTTATTCAAATGTTTCATAGTCTTTATTTTTTTTATATCACAGTAAAATTAGGACACTAGCATTAGTAGAATACAAAACAAGCCCACAAAAATCAACAGCATTTCCATATGGCAATAATAAAATCCAGAAAGGAAGAATAGGAAAGGAAGCCACCTTTAAAGTAACAAAACATAGAAACTTTCTGGGAGAAAAGCAATGCAGATCTCTCTGTTTTACAAAGGACTTGCCAGTGCAATGTTAAATATGACTTGAGCCTGGTAATGATCACAATTTTGATTTTTGCTTTCTTATAAGTTTTTATTGATATTTTCTTTTATCATCATAGTAACCCACCTACCCCCCTCCTCCTTTCCCCTCCCAAGAGCCATCTCATACGATAAATAGTATTTTTAGAAACGATAAAAAATTAGTACAACTGATTGATGCATTGAAAAAAATCTAAAAATCTGTTAAATGGGTAAACAGCTGTGGACCTTCCACACTGAGAAGCAGTGGGTTGGGGGAATATTTTCATATCTCATCATTCAAGTTCTGTTTGATCTTTATAACTGTTAAATTCTCTTTGAATTTTTGGTGTCTCTTTCCATTTATGTTGTTATAGTTACTCTGTGTATTGTTCCTTGTCTGTTGATTTCATTCTGCATCAGTTTATATAGATCTCTCCAAGCTTCTTTGAATTCATCATACACATCATTTCTTACAGCACAATAATATCCTATTGCATTTGTGGACCACAATTAATTCAGCCTTTCCTCAATTGATGGGCATCTACTTTGTTTCCAATTCCTAGTTATCATTAAAAGTGTCGTTATAAATATTTTGGAGGAAATGGACTTTTTTCTTATTAATGGCTTCCTTCAAGAAAATGTTCAGTACCAGAGTCTCTGGTTTAAAGGTTATGGACAGTTCAGTCACTTAATTTGCTTAATTTCAAATTGTTTGCCAAAATGGTTGCACCATTCTTGGCTCCACCAACAACCTCTTAGTGTGCCTATCTTTCTATAACTCCTCCAACATTGACTGTTGCTATTTTTTGTCATCTTTGCCAATATGCAGGGTATGAAGTGATACCTCAGAGTTGTTTAGATTTGCATTTCTATTATTATCAGTGGTTTTGGGCATTTTTTCATGTGATAGTGAATACATTACAATTTGAGAATAGTTTGTTCATAATTTTGACCATTTATCTGTTAGTGAGTAGTTACACAATATTATCTTACCAAACGTTTTTCAATCAATATCTTAAGGGAATTATTTTTTTTTGTTGGAACAGAACTCTAATTTTATTATGGACATCAGGATAGATATAGGATTGATTTTAGCTGTTAATTTCACTGGAAAATCTGTAAAATAAAAGAATGTGAAATATTCAAAAGAAAGGGATGGATTAATAGGTTGTAGATAGCACCAACTTAATTTACTGGAAATGGATCTGAAATGAAAATTTTCATTCTGACTTTCCTTTTGTGGGCAGTTTTACTTTTAGAGACACTTACGGCCAGACTCAAGAGGAAGGAGAATGTGAACTAAGATGGGGAAGGGTAGGAGAGATCTCACGCATCAGTTTCTAGATTGAGATCATGGAATCTAGAATTAGAAGGACCTTTAGAGGTCACCTAATCCAGACCCCTTAATTTACAGATGGATGAGGTAGCTACAATCAAAGAGAGGATAATTTGCTCATGATCCCATCAGCCTTGTAGCAGAGTTGAGATTTGCACTAGTTGTCTGCTCCTGCCTCCAAATTCAGGCTCTTTCCACTATACTCCATGCCACTGCTTCTTGTAAACTAGAAAATGGTTTATGGGAAAGACAGGTAGGGGATGAACAGTGCTTGAACTGGACAATTTTTTATTGTTGAAAAAAATGACTCGAAGACAAACCCTGAGCTAAAATTAGTGCATCATGAAACTACCAGAAGTCAGAAGGAAAGAAGCATTAACGGGAACTTAGGAGGAAGAAAGAAAGCTAATTTTGTGCCTTGGCACCTCCTGACAGACAATGCTCCTCCCCCACCTTGGGGAATGTGATTCTTAAAGGTGGGGGTGTGGAAAAGAAAAAAACAACAAGGAGAAGGTGGAAACTTTGGCAAGATTATCTCTACTTTCAACTAAATTTGAGAAAGACCAAGGAACTCTACTCCAGCAGCTGAGGTAGTTGGAATGGTATGATTGTTTTCATTCACTAAGGATATAAAGATAAAATGAAAACTGTCCCCAATCTTCTTTGCTGTTGTTCAGTCCTGTTTCAGCCATGCCTGACTCTTCATGCCCTCATTTGGGGTTTTCTCGGTAAAGATATTAGAGTGGTTTGCCATTTCCTTCTCCAGCTCATTTTACAGATGAGAAAACGGAGATGAGCAGGGTGAAGTGACTTCCTTGGGGTCCCACAACTAGTAAGTCTCTGAGGCCAGATTTGAATACAGGAAGATGAGTCTTTATGACTCTAAACCTGGCGCACTCTGCAATGCCCCACCTGACTTTAAGGATCTCATATTTTATAACATGCAAACAGATTGATGTAGCCATGATCATTTGAGACAGAAGGAAAGAACAACTAAGGATTTCAGTAAAGGCCCCATGGAGGAGATGGTACATGTGCTGAGCCTTGAAGGAAGGTAGGGATTATGAAAAGTGGAGATGCGAAGGCAGAGCATTCAAGACATAGTGGACAGCCCTGCTTTTGAACCTTCCTTCTGGGCCCTAGAAGAACAATTTTGATAGGACATCTAGAGACCAGATGGGTTCAATTCATTCAACCAAATGGATCTAAATGAGGAGGTGTCTGATAGTTCCATTCCTAAGTCATCTTCAGAAGAGTGACCCATGTGGTGTAACACCACGTTGCCACATTTGTGCTCTAGATCTCGCAGGACAGAGCCCACATGTGACCTCAGTTACCTTGACCAATTCTTTTTTGTCCCATCTCCCTGGTTCCTAGAAAAGACTGATTCATGGTTTAAAAACTAATGAGCAGAATTAGCATTATCAGAGCTGAATATATTGTTGTTTGCCTTATAAATTATGTTACAGAGCCTAATAGTCAAAACAAGTTTTAAAGGATATCTCATCAATAATCCAGTGCTACTGATCCTTCCTGAAAATGGAGTGACATGTTGAGCAATGAGAAACCTGGCACATCTTCTTGGCCAGTTTCCCCCAGAGATTTTCTTCAGGACATCCTGAGATAGGTACAATGATTTTTTCAGCCTTACCTTGAAGAGGATGAGTCAGGATAGAGACAGTTCAGATAAGATTCCCATCAACAAATCTCTCAAATTCAGCCAAGCTAAATGGAGATCCATTGGCGGAAACCACCATGCTTGGAGATCTGTGTACTACAAGTAACAGGGCAGAGCTATGCTTGTTGTAGCAGAGGATGGAGGCGAAACTTGGGCCACATTGGGCCTGGAAAAGGGCCTAGTCCTGTGTTTATTGGTTCCTGGTTCTAGAGCTAAAAGAGACCTCAGAGGAGGAAATCGATGGCCAGGGAGTTAAGTGACTTGCCTGTGGTCACACAAGTAGTTAGCAGATGTGTTGGTCAGGAAGTCTTTGTCCTGGAATAGTCCTGCTAAATCAATACAAGCTCTTGACCAAGGTTTCTTGGTTACTTTCCATGGAAAAATAGGTGCCTTTGGCAGGTTATACTGAGTCACTTGGCATATCCACGTCATACTGTTTTGCAATCTTATTTTTAGCAGATTTAGTTGTGTGTTTATGAAGTTGAGGTAGTTGCCTTTCCAACCCAGCTTTTTATATGTTCTTAATTCCCAAATATGGCAAACAGAAAACGGTAAGCAAAGTTGAATCATAAGGCATTTCTATTAATTCCCTGCCTGCTTTTTTGTGCACTTCCAAATTCACAACTCTCTGGAAAAGTACCTTTGACTTCCATGGGATTCCTGCCTCGTTGCTTTTGGGGCTCTGTAATTTCAGTGGTCTGTGTCTGGTCATAACTGGCACGAAAATCAAACCCACTCCATATCATGGGGAATGATTTGGGAGAACTGCCATGACTGCACCCCAAGGTGGGGATGAGCTTCTCTGAACTTAACATAACCAGTCTGATCCTCATATGACAGACAAGTGTTCCCCCCATTAGGCCCATCCTTAACACCTCTCTTGCTTGGTATGACCTCTGGTACTCCACTGAGAACCTAGGTTCCCCTTCACACCATAAAGGGGTATCAGGGAAAGACTCAGCAGAGGCGCAGTTATGCTAATGGAGAAGGCAGTAAGCATTTACTAAATGCCCTTTATGTGCCAGGCACTGCACTGAGTGCTTTATAATTCTCTCATTTGATCCTCACAAGAGTCCTGGGAGGGAAGTGCCCCATTTTATTGCTGAGGATACTGAGGCAGGTAGAGATGAAATGACTAGCTGTGACAGGTCACAGCTAGTAAGTGTTTGAGGCCAGTTTTGAACTCGGGTTTTCCTGACTTCAAGCCTAGAGTTCTTAACCACTGCAATGTAATTAGTAAATCTCTGCTGGTTGGAGATTCCTATGCCCAGTTCTGGGGAAAATGCCTTTAGTCACTTTCTCAGATTATTTACAACTAAACAGGGTGTTTATCTTAGTAATCTTATCTATTTTAGTATCTTTTTTACTATGCATCCAAGGTGGCCAGTCTGATTACGGAGAGGGGTCAGCATTAAAGGGTTGTTTTGTGTGTGTGTGCAAATCTGATAGTCCCTTTCCATTTAATTTCAGTGTACAAGTAGAACAGAAACTCCCGGAGGATGAGAAGGCTTCCATGATTTTTGTTGTGTCTCCAGAACTGGCCCCCTGCCCCCAGTTATTTATTCAAGATTCATGGAACAGGATCAAGCTCTTGCCTAAATTGGCAACTTCCAGAGACTGAAAATCAGATCTCTTTCTTATTTGTTCCCTCCATGATGCTTGGTTCTTCACAGAAGCTCATGGGTCTGTTGAACTGAATTTGTGAATCATTTCTCCTGGATCTTGCCATGCTCATTTTGTTTTTTTCCATTTTTGAGGGTAACTTCTCCTTCCCCCCTTCTATTCCTGGAAAGTGAAGATGCCCATATATGTTCAGAAAGCCTTCCGTAAATATGTGAGACCTTGGGCAAGCCCCTTAACCTATGTTTACATCAGTTTCCTCAATTGCAAAATGAGGGTAATAGTGGTTGAAATGAGATAGTATTTATAAAGTCATCTGTACCATCTCTGGGTGCCGGGACAGGCTACGTAAAGGTAATTTCATTCCCTTCCCCACGTCTTTTATTATTCAAATCCTACCGAAATCTGGGGCGGGAATTGTTCCCCACCCCTCCTCCCAACCCCTCCTTGAGGGCAAATCTTTGTACCTTGGAACCTAGGAAGTGTTTAATAAGTGTTTATTGTAATGAATTGAATTCTGTATTAAGAGTTTGTTATTGTTCCCTTGTTTCAGTCTTGTCCAACTTTTCATGGCTTCATTTGGGATTTTCTTGGCCAAGGTATTAGTGTGGTTTGCCATTTACTTCTCTGGTTCATTTTATAGATGAGGAAACTGAGGCAAACTGACGTTGGATTTGAACTCAGGTCTTCCTGACTCTAGGCTCAGCACTCTATCCACTATGCCACCCAGCTGTCCAATATATTAAGAGAGTGAGTGGTTATTAGGGTTAGGGTTAGAAATACTGCTCTAACCCTAATAGCAATTGACAGATGAGGAAACTGAGACCCACAAAAGTGAAAAGGATTTTTCAAAGTCATCCAGACTATGTCAAAGAACAGTGGTTTGGGATCCACACTTACCAACCTGAAGTCCTGGATTCTTTCTGCCATGTTTTACTTTAATGACTGCAGTTCTAAAGCTTGAAGGAACTCATCTGCGCACTCCACCCCCCCCTACTGAAGTCCAGTGAGATTGAATGATTTTGCTTATGGTTACAGAGACCGAATTCAAACCCAGTTCTTCTGTACATATCCATAGTCACTGCTGTATTCCTTTGGGGTAGGCAGATCTGACTGACTGACTGATTGCACCCTTTCCACATGGTCTTTGATACACTTTATTTTAAGGTTGTAAAGACCTTCCAATTTCCTTACTTTGTGGCTAATGTATTCCATTTTACTAGCTTGAATCTGTCTAAACCCCATTGCCAGGTCTGGCCCCAAAACTTTTCCAGGTGGCAGTGCCCTGGAGTGGCCTTTGAAAGTTGGGATCGCCAGCAACCAGACAATAGGTAAAAAAAATGTGAGAGGAGGTTTCTCCAGGCACCGACAGGTTTGAAGGAGGAGATGATCTGGGGGATCTCTCCCAACTTATTTTATGACCCTGTTTGCCAAAATACCAAAGAGTCATTGTTATCATCCAATATTTTTTTTAAAAGTACTGTCCATGATCTGAGAGAAAACATGGTATAATGGATAGGGTGGGACTTGGAGTCAAGAAGACCTGAGTTCAAATGCCACCTCATTCACATTGTAGCTGTGCAGCCCTGGGCAAGTCACTTAACCACTCTCATCTTCAGTTTCTTTCGTTGTAAAAGAAGGAGATTCCACTAGATGGCTTCCAAGGTCCCTTCTAGGTCTGATTTTCTAACTTTTATCTGTGGGATTCCTATTCTTCCTGGCATGTGGGACAAACAAGTGCACACACTTAGAAGAAAAGAGAGTAAATGTTTATATAGTGCCTACCATATTGCAGGTACTGTGCTATGCACTTAAAAATGCAAATATTAATTCATTTTTCTTTTACTTTTTATAAGGAGAGGATATCATTCATTCACTTAGTCATTCATTTGGAATTTATCAAGTGCTGGGAACAAAGAAGAGGAAGAGGTAGACCAGCTTGGCTGCTTCAGGCTAATGAAACCTGTCAACCTAGTGGTATGTTTTAGAAACTTGTGGAAGTGCCCAACCCTTGTAAATTCTTCCCCCACCTGTCCCTCAGGCCTGAATGTCTACCTAGATAATTCTAGAATTAATTTTAACTTGATCTCTGGTAAAAAGCAACTTCTCTTGGGAGGAGAAAGACTTGAAGATGATATCAGTCATTTACATGTTAGTATGAATGTCTCTGATAAACAAAGAGTGAGAAAGGACATGAGAATATTGGATGGCTTAGGGTGGGGCAATAGACAGTGAGGGTGGGAAAAAGCTACAAAATGGGGAGATGATGCTTCAAAGACAATTTCCCCCTAATTCTTAATTTTATTTATTTGTTTGTTTTTAACAAGGACTAGTCCCAGCTGTGTTGTTAAGGTTAAGATCTTGAGTTCCACCTGTTCCATCAGACAGTGTGTTTCTCTCAGTCCTGTAACTACCACTTAACACAATGTTTACCAGATGAACTAGACCCCAAGAGTAATTGGACTAGGAAAGCTCCACCACTATTCCTAGGGAAGCACAAAATTCCAAGTTCATGAGAAGGACCCTAAGTTACAGGCTTTATGTATACCACAGATGTGTAACCACAATGCAATATGGCAGCTCCAGGTAGCAGACATTTAATAAATGTTGGTTGATTGCCTCAGAGACTCTAGACAAAGCTTCCAGCTGAGGCTAGGAATGGGACCTCTGGGTTAATGGCTAATTGATGCCTGTGATGGAAGTCACCAAGGAAAGGCAGGAAGTAAAGGTTAAGATATTCAGTCACACCATAGGTTCAGAAACTTAAAATCTGCCACCATCTTAAACAGTAACTCAATCAAACTGATGCAGTGTAAGTCAACAAAGATACAGCCCAACCTCCTGCTCCTGATTCTTATGCTTTCTAGATGTGTGATTGTGGGCAATTTACTTTACTCTGCCTCAACTTTTTCATCTGCAAAATTGGAGAGGGGAAAGATGTTTTCTAAAGGCTCATCCATCTCTAAATCATAGTACTAAAGTTGGGAGAGCCCTTAGAGACCATCTTGTCAAGCTCCCTCATTTTAGAGATGGTGAAACCAAGGCCCAGAAATGTTAAGTGATTTGTCCAAGGTCACAGAGCAGATAAGGATATTCTTCATCCCCTTCCTGTTCCCCTTCTTCTTCATCTCCTCTTTCTCCTCCTCCTCCTCCTTCTTTTTTCCTCTTTCTCTTCTTGTCCTTCTCCTTCTCCTTCTCCTTCTCCTTCTCCTTCTCCTTCTCCTTCTTCTTCTTCTTCTTCTTCTTCTTCTTCTTCTTCTTCTTCTTCTTCTTCTCCTCCTCCTCCTCCTCCTTCTTCCCTCATGCTGTCTCCTAACCCCATGCCCTTATTCCTTCTTCCCTTGGCCTAGTTCTGCACTGGGAAACCTTCATCACCAACCTGACATGGCCAAGTTTGTTAGAGGTTCATAGTTCTCCTTCTCTTATGGACATTCCCTTCTGCCCCCTACTCCACCCACTTCTGCTGAGCTGCCAAGATCCAAACTGTACCAAGGGAAGATCTTGTGAATTCACCAAAGCTATAAGATGGTTTGCTCTAGCTCATTGGTGATCTGAGAGGAAGCATTCTTGGTGCCCCAGGAAACCTGGAAAGGAGATCTAGGAGGTCTCTTCTAGTGAATGAGCTTTCAGGATAGTGTCTCCATCACTGACTTGGGGAATGATTCCAGAAAGATCTGGCTTGCCATTAATGGTTCTGCAGAACACTTGGTCTGAGTCCAAAGACTTGTTTCAAATCCCACACGTCCTGGTTGGTTACTTTTAGGGCCTTGATCAGTCATTCTGGGTATTTGTGTGAGTTTAGGGTTCCAGACCAGAGGTTCCATTAAGTTCTTCTCAGGACATCAAAGATGGCATTTTCTGGGCATCTGTGAAATGAAGGGATTGAACTAGATTGTCTCTAGGATTTCCTCCTAAACTGATGATTTGTGAAGACCTTATGAACTGATGAGATACAAAATGAAAGGAGCAGAACCAGAAGAAGAGTAGACATAATAACTACAGTCAAAGAAACAAACTAATTCTGAAAAGAAAATGGATTGGAATTAATATCATGGACCAGTTTTGCTCCAAGAGACTAGGACATACTTTTTGGCCATGTGGGGGACTACAGGTCCAGAATGTTGCATACATTGTCAAATGTAGCTGTTGAGTCAAATGGTGTTTCTTTGTTATGAGATAGGATTCAATGGAGGTGGGACAGGTATGTCAGGAAGTGATTGAGATATATCAGGAAGATATATCTGGAAATATTCTCTGGATATTCACCCTGGAGAATATCTCTCTGTAGTCATTTTGGGGTTACTTTTTCCTTTGATGCCATAAAAGTTGGCATTCATAGGGAGTCTGCCCCTAACTATCTTCGCTAAATAGTTAGAGAATAAATTCTTGGGAGTTTGTTTCTCATATCAGTAGACATGTACTACTTACTATTATTATACTGTGACCTCCCTCCCTCCAGTGAGTGGAACTTAACATGAATAATTTCATATCTTCTTTGTGGAGTCCATCCCTAACATGCCAGCCTCAATTAAATAGAGGAGGGGAAATTAAGGAAGGAAGGAAGGAAATAAACCTGATAAAGTCCAAGTTCCTTAATCTTGTATTCAAAGCCTGCTACAATGGCCCCACTTGACTTTTCCAGCTTCTTACTCTCTCATCTAGAACATGGTAACAAAATCAAACTGACCTGTTTGCCATTGACTGACTGGTCCCACCTAGTACTTTCTCAATTATTTGTTCATATTATTTTCTCCAACTAGAATACCATCCTACCTCACAAACATCTCTACGCAAATGCCTACCAATTCTTCAAGACCCAACTCAAAAACCATTGGAGGAGACCTTGAAAAATATTTCATCCAGCCCTCTTATTTTATAGATGAGGAAACAGACTCAGGGAGGTGAAGTGCTCATGTTACTACTATACCGTGTTTCACATATCCCCACCAGAAGTTATTTCTCCCCTTTCCTTTAGCATTCAGTTAATTCTTCTATGAAGGTCATCGATCTACGGTCTCACCCAGGTTTCTAGGGTGGTTCTTTGGTGACTATGCTAAACTCTCTCTTTTGGATTATATATAAGGACTACAGAAGTCATATATTCCTCAACTACTCAAGACCACATCTATAGCAGAAAAAAAGCTATGTGAACCTATCTTAACTTTGTCTTATTCCAACATATGTCTCTCAATTGCTTTCCATGTAACCAAATGAAAATAAGATTTCCAAGTATTTTGCTTCATCAATTTGTGTCTACACAAACAGAACACATTGATAAAACTTAAAAAAAAGCCCACAACTCTGATCCTAACATCTTTGAGTTGTATGGAGGGATGTGAGCTTTTCCTTGTAGTTATCTCTCTTATTTCTTCACTTCATGAAACTATGAGCGTTTCCAAATAACTTTATTCATGCGACAGTATCGACGAGCTAGTATAGACAAGTTATTGGATTATGAAATTAGAAAAGAACAAAGCTGGGCCCTAACACTTAAATTTGGTTCCAGGTATTTTTTTTCCCTGAATCCCTCCATTTGTTCTCTCCAGAGAAAACAAAATCCAAGAATATCTCAGGGAGAACTTTATGAAGTACTTTGTGGGGGTCTGCACATTTTGTGGACTTCTCAGAGAAATGCCATCTTGTATGTCATGAGGAGAACTTTACAGAATATTTGGACCAGCGCTCCAAACTCAGATAAGCATCCAAAACTTTCAAGCTCACCCTGAGCTTTAGCCAGACCTCTTGGGTTGGGAAATCCCATGAGAAAAGGCTTTGTTTCAATATTCCAATTCATTCCTTTTGGGATCTTCGCCAGCCTGAAAACGCTGTTAGAGCAGCTTCAGAATTTAGACAAAGAATCACGTCAGCGCTTATTTTGGGCAAACTGGTTTGTCCGTCTCTCCTCCTGAGATCCAGAGTGGGTTTCCCCGGTGAGTTGGATGGAGAGACTTGCTTCCACTTGAAAGAAGGAATAAACAGCTGACAGATGTTGATAGACTTTGGAAACAGGGAGAAATGCAAGGAGGGACTGAGGAGCCAGGGGAAGTACCAAACAGGGTCAGGCCCAGGTCATTCATTGCACTTCTAACTCTAGCACTGCCTTAATATATGGCCATAGTTGAGTCTCTTGTATGTACCTTAGATTTCCTCATCTATAAAATGGGAATGAGTTCCAGTGGTCCTCATGACAGTGAATTATAGGTAACCGAAAAGCCCATTTACAAAGAGAAATGGAATAATTCAGTAGATTGAAATAGTTGAACTAATTGTTGAATAATGGGCCAGAGACTGAGTGAGATATAAAATTACTTAGCAAAGCCAAAGGCATTTTGAATACTTAATAAAAGCCAAATATCCACCTGTACAAAACACCTGCAAAAACAGCATGGAGGCAGGAGAAGCAGCATGGCAAGTGATTGGGGCTGGAGTCAGGAGATCTGGGTTCAAATACTACCACTAACAGTTATTAGCTGTGTGACCCTGGGCAAGTCACTTAACATCTATGTGCCTCAGTATCCTTAACTATGAAAATAGAGAGGAAGACAATACTTTCTCTAAGGGGAGCTGGGAAGAAAGTCATGAAAACCTTAATGTGTTTTAGAAATTAATTATCAGAATTTATCAGCACCATTGTTTCATAATTTTTTTTACTTTTATATCCCCTATATTTCTCACTACATTCCTGTTATACCCCTCTCTTCTTTTTTAAATAAAGAATTTTCAGAAGAAAAAAAGTGGTTCTTCAAAGTCAGCCAATACATAAAAATAGTTGAAATTATATGCAGTGTCCCACCCCCATCGTCTCCATCCTCTGTAAGGAGAAGAGGGAGGTACATTTCCCTGTTTCTTCTTTGGGGGAAACTTGGTCATTATAATTCCACAGCATTCAGTTTTGGAGGTTTTGTCCTTGTTTGTTCCATCAACATTGTTGCCATTGGACATATTATTGCCCTGGTTCTGCTTACTTCATTTCTCGTGGTTCATTATGTCTTCCCATGATTTCATGCTTCTTTCTTTTCACCATTTCTTAGGATGATAGTAGTCCATTACATTTGTGTAATAATCAATGTTTATAGAACACATTAAGGTTTGCAAAGTGTTCCCATTTGAACCTCACCAGAACCTTAAGAACCTGATGTTAATTTTACAGATGAAGAAACTGAGGCAGACTTGCCCACAGTCACACAATTACTAAATGTCTGAGGCAGGATTCGAACTCAAATTGTTCCTTATTCTAAGTCCAGCATTGTATCTGCGATACCACATGACTATCTTAAAGTTGCCCCATACATAATTTGCTCAATGTTCCCTCAATTTATGGGCATCAACTTTGGTTTCAGGTTTTCATTTCTACAAAAATGTGAAGGTATAGTCTTTTTTCCTACTTTGATGTTCTTGGGGTACATACCTATCAGTGGGATCTCTGGGTCAAACATATGGGTATTGTACTCATTTTCTTAGCATAACTTAGCTACAAATTGCTTTCTAGAATGACCAGACCAATTCACAGCTCCTCTAACATTCTATTAGTGTCCCTGTCTTTTCACATCCCCTCCAGCACTGACTTAGTCATCCTTGCCAGTTTTCTGGGCAAACTTAGAGTTGTTTAGGTTTTCATTTTGATGATTGTTAGTGATATGGGGGAAAAGAGGTAGTTATATTTTATGATTTTTCCTTTGAGAAGCGTTTGTTCATGTTGTTTGATCATTTAAGCTTTGACCAACGTTATTTAAATGAAAATTTGTAGATCCTCTCAAGTTTAAAAACAAAAACCTTCTTTACCTATAGTTGTCAACTGAAAGCCTGTGTTGTTCAGTCATTTTTTTGGTCCTGTCTGACTCTTTGTGACCCTTGGCAGAGATGCTGGATGCCATTTTCTTCTCCAGCTCATTTTTGCAGATGAGGAAACTGAGGCAAACAGGGTTAAGTGATTTGCCCAGGGTCACCTAGCTAGTAAGTGTCTGAGACTGGATTTGAACTCAGGTCTTCCTGACTCCAGGCCCATCACTCTATGCACTGTGTTGTCACCTAGCTGCCCTGTGCCCTGTGGCCCAGCCTTAAGATTAGGGAGACTGGGGTCCCAGTCCTATTCTACTCATACTGTGTGGCCACAGAGAAGTCCCTCGACTTGCCTGTGCCTCTTCAACACCATGGGTTACCTAAGAGTTGTCAGTCTGGATGGAAGGAAGGGCTATCTATGCTCCAATTTTCCTGATCGGGTGAAAATTCCTGATTGGGTTAAAAAAAAGTAACAGACTTTTACTACGGGATGAAGTCCAAGAATGGAAATGGGTTAAAAATGAGTATGCTAGATATTTAAACCCACTTAATTCCTGCATGCTAAGTGATTATAGTTGACTATACACTTTTCCAGGGAAAAGAAAGCAGAAAGTATGGGTTCAAATCCTATTTTTGATATTTCTATAAGTGTAACCTTGGGATACTTGGGAAACAAAAACACTTAGTTTGTGTTTCTTTATTTGTAATATGATCCATCTAGTTCTAACATTCTGTAGTTCTATACATCTGTCATCATAGACTATTGATGGCCTGTAGAAGTCTAAGACCAGTATTATGAGTTGTATTTTCAGTCTTGAGCTGCTAGGTGGGGCAGTAGATTGAATGCTGAGCCTAGCGCCAGCAAGTTCTGAGTTCAAATCCAGCCTCAGACACTTACTAGCTGTACGACCCTGGGCAAGTTAATTAACCCTGTTTACCCCAGTTTCCTCATCTGTCAAATGAACGGAAGGAAAAGACAAACAAGTCCTGTATCTTTGCCAAGAAAATGCCAAATGGAGTCATGGAATCATGACTGAATGACAGCAACAAATTCTCAGTCTTTCATGCTTGCTTTCAGGCTGGTTTATCTGAGACAGGGCATAATTCCAAGGGAAGCAGAAGGGCATAAGACAGGGGTGGGGACCCTGTGGCCAGAAGGCCACAGGTTCTCTCTTACCCTCATAAGGGAAAGAGTCCTGAGTTAAAAAGCTCAGTTTTGCTACTAATTTTCTGTGTGAGACTTATTAATCTGCTACTACATAGCAGCGTCAATCAGTCAATAAACATTTATAAAGTTGTACTATGTGTTAAACCCTGAGGATACAAGGAGAGACAAAAGACAGTGCCTGCCCTCAGGGAACTACTCCTCTAGTGGGGGAGACCAGAGGCAAACTACTAATCCCAAATAAACAGTATACAAGATAAATTGGAGATAATCACAGAGTCCGGGAGCCAACTTTAAGGAAGAACTGAAAGTCTGCTCCCCACCGTGAGCCTTCAGCGTTCTCATCAGTAAGGTGATGGGGGTGGGGTATGTAGATTAGATGCAATCTAAGGCTCCTTAATGACCTAAATCCTAGGATTATCTCTGGCCTACAAACCTAGGCTGATTGCATGGCTACTCCATGTACTAGAACAGCAGTGCCCTGGAGTAGAAATTTAGACCGAGACATTTCTCCTCATGAATTGTCATCCTGAATAGTCTCAGAGTGGAAGAGACATCAAAGAAATGAGATCATCAGCTGAAAAAACGATAAGGAAAGAGCTGGGCATAAAGAGGGTGCCAGACAATTATGGAATAACTGAACCAACTGTGGTATATGAGGAAATGGTATCTATGAAAAAATCAGAGAAATTTGGAAAGATTTGTATGAAGGGATACAGAGTGAAGAAAGTAGAAGCAGGAGGACCCTATCTACAGTGACCGCAGTAATGTAATACTAAAAGATGTGAGAATGCAGATCAATTGCAATGACCAGTTTTAACTCCAGATAAAACCCACCTGCTTTCTTTCTTTGGTAAAGAGGTGATGGACTGTTGGAACAGAATGATGCATACACAGTCAGACATGATCAATCTATCCATTTGTCTTGCATAACTGTACTTTGTTACCAATGACCCTGGTGTGGGGTAACAGGAAAGAAACAAGCTTGCTCCCCACAGCTGATATCATTGATTGATTGTATATTTACAGAGCATCTGCTCTTTGCAAGGTGGAGGGAGAACCAGAAAACAAAGTTGTTGGGGAATGACTGAACAAATTCTAATCTGGGAAATGATGGATAGGATAGATTCAGAGAAACAAGGAAGACAAAAATCTTCCTGTTTCTCTGATTCTAACCTATGAACTGATGGAGAGTGAAGTAAATAGATCCAAGAGAATAACATTGGCAATGACCACCAGAGTGTAAAGGAAAATAGCACGGAAGGACATTAAATGATAAATGGAACACCTAATTGTGACTTCAGAGGACTCACATGAAACATTGCCTCTTCCTCTTAGGAGAGAGGTGGTAGACTGTGGGTGAGGCATGAGGCATATGTTGTTAGGTTTAGTCACTGAAAAGATGGGTTTTGATTAGTGAATTTATTTGTTGGTTCTGTGGGATGGGGATCATGAGGAAGTCTGTATGTGTACGTGTGTGTGTATTTCTCTCTCTCTCTCTCACATACACACACACCATTAATAGAAAATTTACTAACTTTTCCCCCCAAAGGCAGCATGCTCGGCACTGAGGAAAGGAAGAGACGAATTCATAATATTTCAGGGGTCATGTCATGGCTGATGTCAGGAGGATCATGGATCAAGTTTCAAAAGTAAAAAGGCACCTCAAGGATTCTCTAGTCTAAAACCCTTATTTTTTTTACAGATGAGGAAACTGAGTCCTGGGAAGACGAATTGATTTGCTTAAGGTAATTTTCAAAGTTGTTCCATTTGTGATTCTTCCTGAGTCTCCTTTAAGGTCCTGAGCTGGAAAGGGACCTCAGAAGGAAAAGGACCTAGCTCAGCTCCCTTATTTTAAAAGGGAGAAAACTATGGCCTGACTCAAGAGCTCATCACCCCATCTTCCTCCTTGCCTGTTCACAAAACCACCAGCCATGTCTATGTTCCAGAATCTTCTTCTTCTTTCAAGCGTCAGCTTGGATGTTGCTTCCAGCCTTCCCTGACTCTTTGTAATTTTAATGCCTAGTCCTATGGATCCTATATAGAGCTTGCTTGTATATCTTAGTTTGCTTGTTGTCTCCATTGTTATAATGTGGGCTTCTTGGGGGAAAGAATTGTCTTTTTCCTCTTTTTGTATACCCAGGGCATAGCACAGTGCCTGGTATACAGTAGGTGCTTAATAAATGTTGATCGATTAATTGGTTGAAAGCAAAGGATCTTCCCAACCTCAACTTTTCCAAATGCCTTCTGCCTCCTCAATTTTCCTTGTATACATATATTTGAACACAAGTAGCATGCTTCCTCCCTGCCCCTAGAAAGTAAGCTTCTTGAAGGCAGGGACTCATTTTTATACTTATATCCCTGACTCCTACCATACTATCTTGTGCATTTGTTGTCCACGCATTTCTAACTCTTTGTGACCCCCTTTGGAGTTTTCTTGGCAAAGACATTGGAGTAGTTTGCCATTTCCTTCTGCAGTTCATTTTACAGATGAGGAAACAGAGGCAAACAGAGTTAAGTGACTTGCCCAGGGTCACACAGCTAGTAAGTGAGGCCAGATTTAAACTCAGGAAGATGAGTTTTTCTGACTCCAGGACTAATGGTCTATCTACCGGACCACCTAGCTGCAGAGCAGATTCTTAATAATTCTTATGAGATGGGATAGACTTTGCAAAGGGTTGAATAATTAAATAAGAAGTAGCACTGGACAAAGATAAGGGGTTACATCAGGTGTCCTGGGCAGAGCCTTGGACTGGGAACCTGAACACCAGGCTCTGTTTCTGGCCCAGTCACTCACTGGCAATGTGGGTCCTCCTTTTTGGCACATTCCCTCTCTTTCTTGGTCTCAATTTCTTCATCTCTAAGTTGAGTGGTCAGTCTGTCCCCAGTTGATAACCAATCAAACAATATGAATATGTAATTTTCAAAGGAAAAAAACTCTAAGCTATCAATAACTAGATAAAAAATACTTCAAATCACTGATCAGAGAAATACACATGAAAGCAGCTCTGGAATTCCATCTCTCACCCATCGGACTGGCAAAGATGACAAAAAGGGCAAATATCAATTGTTAGAGGGCCCAGGGGAAAACACGAACATGAATGCACCATTGGTGGAGCTTGGAATTGGTTCAACCATTCTGCAAAGCAATTTGGAAATGTGTCCCCAAAGTAACTAGACTGTTCAAGTCTCTTAGTCCAGAGATGCCTCTCTCAGGTATGTCAAAAAGATCAAAGAAAGGGGGAAAATCCTCAAATATCGAAATATATTTATAGCAGCTCTTTTTGTTATCATTAAGAACTGGAAACAAAGAGGATGCCTATCAAATGGAGAATGACTGAATGAACGATGGTATATGATTGTGAAGGAATACTATTGTGCCATAAGAAATGAAGAAGTGAATAGTTTCAAAGAAACCTGGGAAGACTTGTATGAACTGATTCAGGATGAGGTGAATGAAACAAAGGGAATAATGGTATGATGAAAGATAGTATAGAGAGAAGTGATTTCGAAAGCCTTAGAACTCTGATCAATGCAATGATTGGCTTTGTTTTTGGAGGTTCCAACTGTTACACTCTTGCCAGAGAGATAAAAGATCCAACGCAGAAAGAAGACATGTTCTCAGAGTTGGACAAGGTAAGAATCTGTTTTGTTTGATGAAGAATATTTGTCACTGGGGCTTTGTTTTTCTCTTTTCTTTTTCTTATAGAGTGTGAGTAGGTAGGTGAGAAGGAGGGGATAGGATCAGGATAGCAAAAAGAGGTGAAAAGGAAGAAAAGGTCTTTTTGAAGAATCTTAAGAAAATGAGAAGAGAAGGAAGGTCAAAAGAAGGCTGCAGCTATCATTTTGAAAAAAGCAAACTCTACATTTGCTGTTTTGTGTACACATCTAGTCATGTCATCATCTTGATGTCATGGTCCCCTTCGAGAATGAAGGACAAACACAACAGCATTATGTAACACATATGGAAACACCCATTTTATTCCCTGTTTAATTCAAAATAATAAATAAATATTTGAAAAGAAACTAGTAGGTTGGATGAAGTGATGTGGAAGTCCCCTTTAGGACTACTATTCTATGAATCTATGCCCAGGCTACGTCCTGAGATATTTAAGTTAAGAAAGGTGACTGAGAGGTAGGGTGAGATCCTGGGGTGGGGGGGGGCGGGGAGACTCCAGGTGAAGCAATAAAGATTAGGCGCTGTTGGGAGGGGAAATGCAGAGGAGATCTGACTTGCTAATGAATAGCAATGCTGGATTGGCACGGGGCCCCTCATCCAAGAAAACCTCTCCCTTTCTCTTTCTCTCTCTCTCTCTCTCTCTCTCTCTCTCTCTCTCTCTCTCTCTCTCACACACACACACACACACACACACACACACACACACACACACACACACACACACACACACACACACTTGTCTCATTCATTCTTCCTACCTGTGAGATAACTGTGGGTGGATGAGTGGCAGGCACCCTCCCTCCTGTGGAAAGAGGTAAAGTAGGGAAGCCAGGGCTTCCCTGAGCAGGATCACTTAATCAATTAAGCAAATATTTAAGAAGCATCTGCCTCATGAAATCTCTGAAATGATGCTGGTTCTTTCTGGATTCCAGTGAAAATGTGCTTTGGGTTGGTGCACTGTGGAGGGATATCACTCCAAGCTTACACTGCTAACGTGCCTACTACGTGCTAGGTGTTTGGAAATCAGAGCATTATAAAATCATAAACTGAGAGATGAATCCACCTTGGAGGCAATCGATTCCCTGCCCCCCCCCCCATTTTACTGATGAGGAAACTGAAGCTCAGAGAACTGAAATGATTTACCCATCCTCATATCAGTGGTGGGATTTGAACTCAGATCCTCTGATTCCAGTCATTCTACTATACAAAAGGGGCTAGGTTGGTCACAAACAAGGGAGGACCGTGCTGGAGAAAAAGGCCATCAGGGAGGTCCTAGCCCGATTTGGGAGGAGGGAGTGTGACTTGGAGGATTATAAATGAGGACTATAAGCATCTAGCAAAGATGGAATGAATTTTCAAAGAAAAGAGGGGGTCATTTAAGATGGTGACAGAGGAAGGGTCTGATGCTGACACTGGGGAGAGAAGAGCCACTACCCTGAAGCCTGCAGGCTGACTGAATGGAAGCTAGATTATGGAGGGCCTTTAATGCCAGACTGTTTTTTGGAGTTTGAGTTTGATCCTAGAGGAATAAAGAGAAAAAGAATTTATTAAGTGCCTACTGAATGCCGCATACTGTGCTCATGCCTAGGGATAGAAATATAAGTGAACTGGACAGTGACTGCCTTCAAAGAGTTTCCCTTCTGCGAGGAGCTGGGAAGGAAGAGGTGTTGCTCTTTTGGTTGGTGTTGTCAGAAGGGCAGTGAAGATCTATTCCATCAAAGATAAGGCAAAAACTCACCTGAGCCCTAGATGACCCTAGGGCCCCAAATCCCAGATTCCATGGAGGTGGAGAAGAAGAAATGCTTTGGAAATGGTGGCTGGGAAAGTTGAGAGATGCTCAAGTAGAGGAGTGTCCCAGCCAGACCAGCATCTTGGGCAAAGCCAGAAGAAGGGAAGGGTGGCTGAGCTGTCATGGATAGGGCTTGGCTTCTCCCACTGGCAGAGAGCCCTTTGTCCCCAAAGGCATGGTCAGGCATGCCCCACCCATTACATCCTTCTCCATTGACCTGGGGGCTTGTAATACAAGGAGTCCAGGGATTAGCACAGCATCAGTGGGGTGATGGAGAAGGATCCACTGCTCCTCCTGTTGCCCCCCAACAAAGTTGGGCTCTCACCCTCCTGGGTCCTTGCTGTCCTCTACATCCCCATCCCACTATACCCTCTGAAACAGTTCTCTATCAATAGATTCTGTTTTATCTTAAATGTTCTCCTCTCCCTTTCCTTCTACCTTCTGATATTTGGAAGAGTTGTGTAACTCTGGACAAGTCATTTCTGGGCTCTCAGCCTCAGTCTCCCCATCTGTGAAATGGGGTTAACAATAGTACATACTCCCTCCCTTATCGTGTACATCAATTGAAATAACATATGCAAATGGTTTTGCAAACCTGAATAATAATAATAGCTAACATTTATAAGGTACTTACTATGTGCCAGGCAGTGTGTGCTAAAGGCTTAAACAAAGCTTAACTCATTTGATCCTCCCAATCCTCATAGCAAACCCCTCCCTCCTTCTCAGCTCCCTTAATGTGTTGTATTCTCTTCCTAGAACCATGGCAGCCACTGTCTTGTTTGCTTGTAGATGCTCTTAGTACCACCATTTTACAGATGAGGCAAACAAAGGTTAAGTGACATGTCCAAGGTCACACAGTAAGTGATTTGAACTCCAGTCTTCCATGACTTCAGGTCCTGCACTGCATCCACACTTTGTTACCTAGTTAACAACTATAATTCTGATCTCTCACACTTTGAACCCAAGGGAAGTCAGGCAGACCCTAGCTAGAGGTGTCTGGCTGTTTTGGGAAACCTAAGACTTTTCTGATACTTCATTAATTACCTTGCCCTTGATTATGGTGATTTTGTAAAAAGAAGAGACCTTTTCCCCCCATAGGCTAGGACAGCTGATGGATGTAATTAATCTAATTATAAGATTATCCCCAAAGGGAGCTTGTTCTCTGGGACTACCAATGACAAAGAATTGGACAGGATGTCCTGGTGGACCCTTGAACCCAGTCCTGATGGAGGCTGGGTTTCCTTGGAAGTCAAAATGTTAGTAAGCGTGGGATGTATACAGATTTTTAGGACAGTCAGTGAATTCAAGCCTGTTTGATTGTTTTTCTTTGTACATCTCAGTATATAATTTCTACTAATAAATATTTTTTATGCTTCACATCTTCATGAAAAAATTGCCTCCTCCACATGCCCCGCCTTCTTCCCAGGTACCAGCCTCCTAATGTCAATGTTATCATTAGAGCAGGCTCCCAGGGGTCTCTGGTTATGCAGATTGCATGCAGATTGGGAAAAGGAGGAAGTAAAGCTCAGAATACAGCCATTTTTTTTCCTTCACATTTCACCAAGTTAAATAACAGTTTATTGTGCAGGCTTTCAAATCCCCGCCCACAAAATTGGCAATACAATACAATCGACCCATTCATGCTAATCCACCCAGAAGTAAATACCTGGTGGTTATACTGTGACATTTGCAAAGACCGTGGTTCACCAATTACTGGAGAATTAGGTAGGGAAATAAAGGGTGAGGACCAATCGATTCAGATTGAATGGAACCAGGCTGGCCCTTTACCTAAACCTCGTACTAAGCTTTTCGCTATTTGGGGGATTTAAAAGAAAGAAGACAGAAGGAGATGGAAGAATTTCAATCAGTGAATTGCAGAATTTTAGAGTTTGAAACAATACCAACGGCCCTCTATATCTGTTTTAAACCAAATTTTCATATCATATGAACTGGCCTTACATGACTTCACATAGTTTAGTCCTATCCCAGATACTTACTGTGTGATCATGAGTGAGTCACTTATTCTCTCTCTACCTCAGTTTCAACATCTGTGAAATGGAGAAAATAACAGTACCTACCTCCCAGGGATGTTGTGAACATCAAATGGTAAAGTACTAATTACTAAGAGCCAGCCCTGCCTACCCCTTTCCCTACTCCACGAGCTGCCTTTTATGTATTCTCTCCTCCAGTTTGAATATAGACTCCTTGAGGGCAGGGTTTCTCTCTTTGCTTGTTTTTGAATTTCTGGGGCTTAGCATATAATCCAGCACATAGTAAGCACTTCGTAAATGCTGGCTGTCTGTCTTTCTCAGTCTCTGCTTCTGTCTCTCTCCTCTCTGTCTCTGTCTCCCTTTCCTTCGTCTCCATCTCTTTCTTTCCATGTTGTTTATCCTTAGGAATTTGGGGCAAGAAATGTTTCATTTTTCTCTTTGGATTCCCTTTGCCTAGCACAGCGCCCGGAACACATGCTTGGTAACCACAGTACTTGTTGATTGATTAATCTGAGGTTTGATTGAAGGCACTAGGGATGTTTGTCCTGTAGAAGGAGAAGCCAAAAGATGGTGGGGATGGGGAGACCAGCCAGCTGGGTTCAACTGTTTGAAGGGTTGATGTGTGGAAGAATGATTGGGCATTCTGTTTGTCCCCAGAGGCCAGGACTAGTAGTGAAAGGAGGTTTCAGAGAGGCGATTTAGTCCTGACGTCAGAGAAGTATTGCAGATGATGGGAGCTGTCCAAATGTGCAAAGGGCTCCCCAGGGGAGGGAGTGGGTTCTGCCCAGTGAACATCTATTAGAGCTGAAAGGTGATGATTCTGTGGTGTCCCCCTTGCCCCAGTGATCCTGGTTCAGCCCTCTGGGGCTGAGCTGACTAAATCCAATCCTTTTTCTTCTTGCTAGCCCTTAGGAGCATAGCCCCAGAAATTCAAAAACAATATAGACATATTGTGAAGTGGAGAGAGGACTGAACTCTAGCATCAAAAAGACTTGAGTTCTCATTCTGTGTTTGACATTTGCAGCTAGTAAAGTCACAACTGCTCATAGTCTCAGCTTTCCATCTGTAAAATGGGGTGCACTCACTTCATAGCACCTACTTCATAAAGTTGTTGTGAAGATGAAGTAAAATGATGGATATGAAGTGCTTAGTAAACCTTTAAACCAAAAAATGTTAGCCATTATTAGGAGGGATTCTTGGTTGAATGGGATGGTTGCTGATGTCCTTTCCAACTCTGAGGTTTTGTAATTCTTTGGATCATAGGATCATGGATTTGAAGCTAGGTGGGACCTTATAGATTATCTAATAGAACCCACTCGTTTAGGAAGCCAAGGACCAGAGAGGCACAATAACTGCCCAAGGTCACACATGTGCAGCATTTGAACCCAGTTCCTCTGGCTCCAGAGGAAATAAATTACCTTCCTACCTTAGAAATGCTCTAATCCTTGCAAGGAAATTTGCTCAACACATAGTCTCCGAGTATTTTAACCCCTGCATGGAAGGAGACTGCAATTCATCCAATCTAGGAAAGCCATTCAGGCTGCTCATTTCCAGACTGTAAAGGAAACCAGGGTGCATGATTGTCTGCCATTTTTCTAGCACTGTGCAATTTATTCGGAGTGACCTGGAATCAATCAATCAACATTTATTAAGTGCCTACTATTTGCCAGGAAGTGTGCCAAGTGCTAGGGATGCAACAAGGGGAACCTGACATAGAGTGAGGAGAAATAGTCTAGGAGTCAGCTATACAGCCAGCTACCTATGTGACCTTGGGAAGGCCATTTGCCTTTGCTGGGCATCGCAGTTTCATAGGATCATGACTTCAGAGCTGAAAGGATTCTAGCAGCCATGTAAGTCAATTCCTCATTTAACAGATGAGGAAAGTGAGGCTCAGAAAGAGCATGTGACTTATTCAAGGTCACAGAGGAAGCAATAGCTAGCAAAGAGCCAAGATGGGATTCCAACTCATGTTCTTTGACTTCAAATATAGCATTCTTCCCACTGTATCTTGGGGAATGTCTTTGTATCTAAAATGAGTGATGTGTATTATGAGGATTAGGGGAAAGAACTGAACCTGGAAGTGATGGGAGGAGGTTAATCACATATAGTAGTCTTTTAATATTACCAGAGGGCTTTAGGTCTCTCATCTCATTTGAGTCTTAAAACAACCTTGGGAGAGGGATGCTATGATTATTTCCATTTTACAAATGAGGAAATGGAGACTGAGAATGATCAAATGACTTGTCCAGGGTCACATTCAGCTAATGCCTACAGTGGAATTTGAAGCCAAGTCTTGACTCCAGCTTCCTGACTCACTCTATCTACAACTGCATGTTGTCTCTTTATGTTACAGGGAAGAGGATTTGGAGTCAGGAAATAGAGTTCTGGCTCTCAGATCAGAGGATCTAGGTTATCAAAAAACCCTGCAAATATCAAAGTGCTAACTTCTATCAGTGTTAAATCCTGTCTCTGACACATACTACTTGTATAGCCTTGGATAAATTGCCAAACTGCCCTGGGCCTCAGTTTGCTCATGTATAAAATGAAGTGGTTCTACTAGATGACTGTGGTTCTACTAGGTCCTGTCTAGCTCCAAATCTATGATGTTCCCTGAGCCTTGGTTTCCTTGTCTGGAAAAAGACAGGGGTGCACTATAGTTTTTCTGAGGCATGTTTTAGTTCTAGTTCTAGGTCCAAGGACTGTCAAGGAGAAAAGAAACTGGACTTGTTCTGCTTGATTCCAGAGGGTAGAGCCAGGAGGAAGAGAAAGAGGAGAAGGAGGAGGAAGAAGAAGAAGAAGAAAGACAAAAAGAGAAAGACACACACACATAAATGCAGGATTTTTTTGTTTGTTTAATGTAAATGTAGCCAGCAAGCTCTGGCCATACTCTTTCAAGACCAGGAAGGCTATATCTTCCTCTTTCTCCTCACATCTCTATCTAGAATTCTCCCAGGGCTTAAGGAGGGTATCTTTTTCTCTATTGTCATGGGCTTGAGCCCCCACTAGAGGTGTCCCCTCCATTTTAGTAAGCCAATAAGTAGCATCTCAGTTCTACCTAACCTTATAACACTAGGTAGCTTTTTCAAAGAGATATCAAGAATAAATAAACATTTTTTGCCTAATTCCTCTGGGGTACACTTTCTCCTATATATCACCTCAGTTTCTAGAGAAGCAAACTCAAAACTTGGCTCAGTTCCTACATAACATTGGTTCCATCAAACCAGTGTCCAGATACATCATGACTACTAGGTGAGTCTTTGTTTCAGCATTTTCTGGCATGGGTCCACACGATCACTCCCAATGATCATACCTTGCTCCTATGAGTATAGATGACTGGCTGGCTTCAACACCCCGCCTGTATTCCTATTTCCAGATGCCTGTGTCCTGTCCTTCTGACCTCAGAGATTAAAAACTCTGTACCTTTCACTATAAACAGAACACAACAAAAAGATCAAAGATGCAAGTCCATTTCTCAGGCCTTAAAGTCGTAAAGTAAATGATGACTCTGAGGCCTTTCCACTTACAATGTAGTCTGTCCCTGCAGGCTGCAAGAGAAAGCATCATCTAGTCCTCCCAGATATAAATGAAGCACAGAGGTGGCCATGTGTACTGAGACCTTTGTGACGTTGTTGATAGTTACGGCTATGTAGCCAACTAAAAAAGGTTCTTCCCAACCATGGGACTAGGACCACCTATAGAATGTCCACACATGCTCCATAAATCTTTCTAAGGCCCTTCCCTTATACTTCCCCTTACTCTCCCAGAAACCATCTCATCCACATCCTCCATGTGGAGGGTTGCATCCACTGAGCAAGCTAATGAGATTTGTGCATTGCCCCAACCCCCATTTTATAATAAGAAAAAATTCTCTAACAAGCAGACCAATCACCAGATGGAATGGATCAACTCCACCCCTGCCAGATCTTCACACAAAGACTGGATGAGCCTTCCTTGGGGACATCAGACTGAGGGTTCTTGGTTGGATGTACATAGGGCTAGTTGGTCATAGAGGTCATAGAGTTGGTTTTGAGGTTTATAGGACTATGAAATCTCAGAGTTAGAAGAGGACCCAGTACCCATTCAGTTCTGTTTGTAGGTCTTTCTTCCAAATCTTCTCTCTACCATGCCTTGAAAGAGTGGTCATTGAGGCTTTCCTTGGAGGTTTCCAGTGACAAGGAGCTCACCCTTTTACAAGGCAGCCAGTCCCATTTTTTATAAGAGAGTTATTCTCTCTCTTTCTCTCTCTCTCTCCATATATACACATATATATGTACATATTTATGTGTGTATATTTATATATATGTATATGATTTTCATAACATCAAGTCAAAATTTATGCCATTGCAACTTTCATCAATTATTCCTGGTTCTGCCCACTGGAGTCAAGTGGAACAAATCTCTCTTCCATTGGGCAGGCATTTTGCTATTCTGTAACTGAGTGAGTCTTAAGGCTCATTCCAGTGATTCTGAACAGAGAACTTTAGTAGCATATTACAGGCTGTTATATTACTATAAATGAATCACCTTCAACAGAGGCACAGAGAGGTTAAGATCCTCACCTATTGTCACACAGTAACTACAGAATAGAAAACAGAATAATAATTAGTCAGGAATTTCTAGTCCAGGACTTTAGATGACTGGATAGCCTATATCTGGGCCTCTAGACTCTTTCATGCTATTTCTCATTTTCATGTTGTCCAATGGGAAGCCACCTTCAAGAATTTACCCAGGAATCAAAATCAAACTCACTAGCCTATAGCTTCCAGATTCTCTTGTCACTGCCCCCCTTTTCAAACTGATACAACAATTACTTTTTTCCACTGTTGTGGTGTCTCTCCCATTTTCCTTAGTCTCTCCTATCTCACTGGCAGTGGTTCAGTATCACAACTGGCAGTCCTTTCAGAACCCAGGAATGGAATTCATAGAGGCCAGCGGGGCATGCATTCATTCAGGGCAGCTGGATGTTCCCTCCCTAGCTCCTTGGGTAGCTTGTGGTCATTTTCGTTTGGTTATTTCTCTTGTAAACATTTCCTTTGTAGAGAGAGCAGAAACAAATTAGGAACAGAGCAGCTTTCTGTCAGGATTGTACCATCCACCTCAAGTAAAGAGTCTATTCTTTTTTAAATCCAACTTTTACTCCCAATATAATAATAGGAATATGTTAAAAGAAACAGAATGGGCAAATTTGGGATATCCACCCCAAATATTCACACGAATTATCTGTGCCCAACCTGTGGTGGAACATTCAGAGTTTGTATTGGTCTGATCATCCACAGTCGGACACACTGAAATTTCACTTTATCATGGTGATGTCATTTTGGTTCTCTTTGAAGACGAAGGACAACAACCAATAACATAAACAAGGAAAGATCTTTTTGTGATATTTAGCTTATCTGGCCAGCCTCAGCTTTTTCTGAGCTCTGGTATTCCTGACACCATTTTCACAAGATCATTTGTTGTTTGGTCATTTTCTGTAGTGTCCAACGCTTTATGACTCTATTTAGGGTTTTCTTGGCAAAGATACTAGAGTGGTTTGCCATTTCCTTTTTCCAATTCATTTTATAGGTAAGGAAACTGAGGCAAACAGGGTGAAGTGACCTGCCCAGGCTCATACAGCTAATAAGTATCTGAGGCTGGATTTAAATTCAGATTTTCTTTACTTCAGGCCTGGCACTCTATCCCTTGTGCCATCTAGCTGCCCTTTCATAAGACCATACCACACTTTTATATTCTCCTATTATCTGGACTCACATCTATCTTCCGTACACTTTAAAAAAATCTAAGTTGGTTGATTAATTTTCTGTTCATCTACATTGGTCTCTTCTAACAGATTCCATTTTTCCTCCTCAAGGAAATTGTTTCCCTCCACAGGATTTCATTCTTTAGCTTCTCCCATCCCTTCTGGGCTCAGTTTTCTAAAACATTTTATTCCAAGGAATCCTACAAATCTTTCCTCTGACCTTGCTGACATCTGCTTTCATCACGCATCCAGGGTACCTATCTGACTACACTCAGATTTCCTCTCATGATAGATATATCATAAGCCCTGGACATTTCTCCCCAAGGTTCCCATCATTTCTACTTCATCACCAGTCCCTCTCTATTGGTGAGACTCAGTTTTGAGAAGTAGAAATGGAGAGGGAGCCCATTTTAGCCTGTGGAATGGCTTGTGTAAATTTACAGAGGTCAGAAATGAAGGGTTGAGCTGGGGGAATAAATGGTAGCCCATTTTATCTTGAATGTAGAATGAGCAAAGCTGAATTGGATGAAATTAGATCAGGAAGGTAGGTAGGAGTCAGATTGTGGAAGGGCTGAAATGCTGGACAAATGAGTCTGCACTTTGCCTTATAGAAAAGGGGGAGCCTCTCTAGGCTTTTGGCAGGGGACTGGGGGTTGCTGACACGGTGTGACTTCTGCCTGAGGAAGGTTGTCCTAAGCTGATAGCCTCTGCACGGGGTACCCAGACAGCTCCAAACTCATATTTCATTTACTGCAGCTCCTTTTTCATGTTAATAAACTTGGGCTAACAGGGATTCCTTGGGGCAAGGAGCACATCTTGGAAAAGGAAATATATTGAAAAATGAGAGAAACATTCTCATTGCTAATGATTTGGTCAACTGAGAGTGGCTAATAGACCTCAATTTTGTTTATTATTACACAGACTATGTTTGATTCCTTGGTGTCGAAAAATATGAGCTTTTGATATCACTGCTTAGTATAATTGACTCTTCGGAGCCCGGTGTGAATTTGGTGATTCATCATTTTTCAAATTAGTCAGGACATAGTTAGGGTAATCTGTGGCTATAATCAGCCAAACCTTCCCAGGGCCAGCTCGCGCTGTAATGGATTAGGTTGTCACTTTCAGGGGGCTCTGATTTCGGTTATCATCTGAGCGTCGAATGCCAATTTAAAGACTCATTAGTTTAATTTTTATGAAGCTGCTTTGGGTGGTGGTGCGGGCTTTGGCAACCATGGGGAGCATGTCCACTTGATGTACGTGGGGGCTATTTGTTGAAGCTGGGAGGAGAGCCGACTGGGGGGCTTGAAAGAGACAAGATACTCAAGTGTCAGGCATTCACAGGGTCATCCATCTTCTACGTTCCTTCCACCCACTGGGGCTGGACCACATGCACCCATGCTCTGGCCTCTCTGCTGCCTTTCTCTAGGTCTTTATGCAGTTGTCAGCTCCTGTGTTTACTCAGTGATTAATCATCATTCGTAAGGAACTTCTGGGAAAGACCAGAGAGGGCTCTATTCCCACAGGTGGTTTCCCTCTGATTAGCCCAGGGGGATAAAGCCTGACCGCTGAGGTTTTGTTGGGAGAATCCAAACATTTTTTTCCCTTCTTTTTAGGGAACTCCATTGCATTTCATAAATATAGGAAAGGAAATTAATTGCATGGGAGAATGGAGGCAGGGTTTTTAGCTCAGTTAAAATCACTTGGGTGAATCTATTTCACCCACAGAAAACTTAATGAAGAGCTTTCTCTTATATTTTAAGGTTTTTAAAGCAAGAACGCTGGGAAGCAAGCAGAGAGCCCAAACATTATCCCCATTTTGAAGATGTAGAAACCAAGGA